>JAGFNQ010003274.1:91109-351174 GCA_024364735.1 Boesenbergia rotunda
GTAAAACTGTAATCTATAATCTGTCCCTTGTCGATACTATAAGCAATATTGAACCTTACTTTTCCTCTACCCTAATTTTAAATCACAGCCCACGCTGAGCCTGAAATGAGATGATTTCAGGCCCACGCTGGGCCTGAAATAATATCATTTCAGGCCCACTCTGGGCCTGACACAATAATGTTCAGAATTCAAATAATCTCATTTCAGATTTCAAATAATTCAATATTAGAATGATTAAATATTTTATACAAATATACATGTTGTGAAATTATTTTTAATATTAAACAAAAAAATGAGTACCTACATAGACATTGCATACCACAATTTAATTCCATCCACATCATTACCTCATTTTTTCAGAATTTGGCACAGCAGGAGGTTTGTTTCATGGACCTATGATATTTTGATTTCTCAAAACTTATTACCAGTAGTTAAAGTTTAGATAGCTAGGAGATGGTATTTTTGGTCTCCAAACATAGTCCTAATGATTATCAATTACGTGTTAATACAGTATCAGTTGGCACAGAACAATGATTCAACAAAGCAAACAAACAAACAAAGGGTCTCAAATGACATATATTCACAAACCATAGGACTTCAAGATTTCAAGACCTGAAATTACATTTTTGTGGGTTTCAAAATTCGAAAACTTCACAACTGCTCAATTCTGCTTACATCACTTTACACAAGAAGAAATGTATCATAATATTGAAATACTTCTTCAAGTCACAACATTAACAACAACTAGTTTTTTGACAATACTATAGCTGTAAAATATACAAAATCTTTATATTCAGTTATCTTCCATACAAAATATACACTTCACTCAGAATATTGGATCACTACATATACCAATTAACTCAAGACCTTGGGGTTGGCAGCATTCTACATGTTCTTTTATTATGACCAAGTTGTTTGCACCGGCTGCATTTTAGTTTGACCTTGTCATTGTGTCTGGACTCTATCCGTGCCTTCTTTCGTCTACCAGGCTGCACAAGGCTACGGGGACATAGAACTGTAATCTCGTTTACTTCAGTAGGCCAAAACTGCTTGCTTCTACAAGGGAAAATACGATCCATGTAAACCCACTTCCAAGTTTCAGAATAAAAATAATGCTCACAATAAGGAAGTGTATCCATGTTCCTGTGAATGATTACGGCAATAGCATGTGAGCAAGGAAGTCCTGAAATTTGAAACTCCCCGCAATGACAAAACTTTTTTTCCAAATCAACAATGTATGAAGTGCCCCATGTTTCTACTTCCATTTCTGATTGAGAGTAAGGGTGAACCTTATAAGCTCTTGCTTTCTCTCTCCTTGAATCCATTTCTTTTGTAGCATAAGGTGTCAAAGCAAGCTGCCATTTGGAGACTTGCTCTCTACGGTTATAGAACCATTGAGCAACTTTTCTTCTTGTATTATCAATTAACCTGTTTATGGGAAGCTCACGTGTAGACTTGAACAAAGCATTTAAGCTCTCCACACAATTCGTGGTAAGCATTCTGTACCTTCTCCCTGTAAAGTGTGCATTTGCCCACCTTTTAGGGTCAATGTTGTGAAGCCACTTATGGGCAACTGGATGTTTTTCAAGCATTGTCTACATTATCATATCATATTGGAGTGTTGTGTTGGCTCGTGCTGCTGCCCAAAACAAACCTACAGCAGCTCTACTTCCAGTATCAGTTACCATATTACAACACATGTGGTGGCAACAAAAGGCATGATCCGCCTTTGGGTAGACTTTTATAACTGCTGATATAATGCCCCGATGTCTATCTGATACTATGGTGATTGAGTGATCATCAACACCAAAGAACCTCTTTGTATGCTCCAAAAACCACTCCCATGCAGACCCACATTCAACTTCAGCTATTGCGAAGGCAACTGGAAGAACATTGTCATTACCATCAATCGTCGTTGCAATCAACATTACTCCCGGAAACTTTCCTCTTAGGTGTGTGGCATCAATTCTGATAAGTCTACGCAAATAAGACCTGAAAACCCTTCGGCAAGCACCAAAACCCCAAAAACACCGCTGGAACTGATTGTCACCATTCCTGCATAGTGACACATACGTTTCAGGATCTCTAGCTCTTAACTCACGCAGATATTGTGGAAGATCTCTGTAAGCCTCATCATAATCTCCAACAACCTTTTTCAATACTTTCTCCCTAGCTATGTATGCTTTTCTGTATGATATAGTCACTCCAAACCTAGCTTTAATATCTGATATAATCATACTTGGTTTGTATTGTTCATTATGAAGAAATTGCTCTTCAACAAAAGAAGCAACAAATGATGAAGAGCATGCATGATGATCAGCACTTTCCCTAACAGTTCCGCATTGGTGTTCCTTTATATATTTTGTAACAGTGAACTCTACTTCCCCCCTTGCTACTACTCTCCATGTACATGGTTGGTTAAAGCACACTGCTTTAACTCTATTTTTTCGGGTGTCAACTGGGTTATATCTCATATGCTTAATCATGGCATGTTTGACAAGTGCATTCTTGAATTCTTCTTTAGATGGGAATATCTGCCCCACAAAAAATTCATGCCCATCTCTTGTCTCTAACTCTCCAATTGGCCCAGCAAGCAATCGAGAATTTAAAATATAAGGATCTTCAGCTAATGGAAACTCCTCCTCTAAGTCACTGTACTCATCTGGGGGGAAATCATATTCCTCAATCTGCATATCATCGGCTTGGAATTCTAGTACACTTGTAATGAGTTCTAATTCATTTGCATTCCGGATTTCAATTCCTTCCTCCCCACTCCAAGTTGCCTCAAAGAATTCAACAACTCTTGAAGAAGAATTCAAACCCTCACCTTCTATATTAGTTGCTTCTTCATTTAGATTAATTGTCAAATTCCTTGTAATTTCTGATCCATTCCCCGTGACAGCATTATCATCAAGAGTATTCCATATTTCGGAGATAATTTCGTCAACATCATTATCATCCCTGAAAAATAAATTACAATTACATTTAGCAAACTTTGAAAAACATAATCAATGACCTAGGAAGGCCCAAACCTCTAACCTTGCTGAAAAACCCTGAAATTTTCCCACTTGAGGCCCACCCTCGGCCTGAAATGGAGGTATTCAGGCCCAAACTGGGCCTAAATTGAAGTGATTTCAAGCCCACCCTGGCCCTGCCAAGTTTTTATTTCAGGCCCTCCATTGGGCCTGAAATGATTTATTTCAGGCCCACGGTGGGCCTGAAATGATTTATTTCAGGTCCACCGTGGGCCTGAAATCATTTTATTTCAGGCCCACCCCCTTGTGCCTCCCAGGGCCTGAAATCACAGGGCCTGAATTATATTGATTCAGGACCTCCCAGGCCCTCAAATCCAATGATTTCAGCACCTGTAAGGACCTGAAATCTTTTCATTTCAGGCCCTGGGTGGACCTGAATTCCTTTTTTTCAGGCCCTAGGTGGACCTGAATTCATTTTTTTCAGCCCCTGCCAATGCCTCAAAACAACATATTTCATTCACTCCTAGGGCCTGAAATCTAATGATATCATGCACTCCTAGGGATTTAACTCCTTTAATTTCTGGCCCTTCTAGGGCCTGATATGGTAATATATATATCATCCCTAGGTCGAATTCAAGCATTTTTTTATCTTCATTTTAACACATTTCAGAGAGCCTTATTATGTAATCATATCACCCTTAGACTCCTCCAAACATACAAATTGTAGCAAGAGTTGATAAGTATAAAACCAGGTCTGATACAATATCAAAGATGACAATCATACGTACATTACTATTTGTATTTGTTACCAATCTGTTGCTTGCTTTTTCTCCTTCAACACCTATCTTCCTCAGCTGCCTTGATCAATTGAGTTGTGCAAGGTCGAAATATATACATACCCTCGTGATGATTCGACTTTTGCAAGGTAGTATTATATATATAGGCTGAGAATATTTCCACTACCTTGCCATCCGAACCACATATTCTTATTTTACTGCAAAAGTGGTTCGGATGTCTCGAAAATGGGAATGAAAAAGGTCTTTTGTGGCGCCAAGGGTATAATAGGAAGTTCACTTAAAGGGCTGCGCCCTTTGGTAAAATTGAAACCATGGGTCGCCCTTTGGTAATTTCGTATTGTTACGTACGTCCTTTGATAAATTGCCGTTTATTAAATGATAAAGGGGCGTCATGAAGGATTTCGTATCAAATGGAACAAAATAAAATTTCCCCCCAAATTTGTTAGTGTACAAATTTAAAAAAATACTTCTATTTTTATTAAATTCAGTATAAAAACATATCAAAAGTGTGTGTTAATTAAAACTATCAATTTAAAAATTGAAGCAATTTTGATTAAATTATTTTAATATAAAATTAGATCGGTTAAAGAAATATTGATATTTTTAAAAAATAAAATATTTATTAATATTTTTGATAGAAAATTAAAATAGCACTCCTAAGTCCTAATTATACATTAGATTAAGATCAAAATATATCTTAGAGAAATTTTGATAAAGTTTCTCACTTTAGAATATTTATTGATATAAATTCTCATAGGAGTGTCAATTAATTAGAAGAAGACATATTTATAATAAGACAAAGATTAATATTCTAAGAAAAAATTTTCTTTCATTTTCTAATCATTTGACGTGATTTATCTAATTTATTCACATTGAGATGGATTGCGAAATGGATTTTTGCTAAAAGGATATGGAAGGTACAAAGGGGTTTTCAATTATAAAATTAATGAAGTATTATTTAATAATTTAAAATAGAAATTAGTTAGATATATTTTTTTTAAAAAACTGACTATTTTTTAAAACAGAGCGTCCTTATTTTTTTGGAATTCTTTTTTATTTTTTTATATAAAAAAAAAGATCAATGCCACCGTCCATTTTAAAAGGATGAACTGTTAGATATTATTATTTTTTATTATATACATTAAATCCTGAATAACTTAATCATACTATAATAGATACAAAACAGTACCTTCTACTTATATGATTTCGCAACTACTATTACCGTATGAATATTAAATAAACATATTAATTCAGTATTATAATTTTATAATTCTAATTATTATAATATGAATATTTTCAAACAGGTTAAATATACATTATAATAGTTATAAAATAATAATTACTACAGAGTGAATATTAGACGAACAAATTAAATTTGTATTGTCCTAATTATAAAATCGTAGTTATTATAATATAAATATTTTTAATACGTTAAATATGAGTTATTTCAATATAATGTCGTTATAAGATAATTATAGCTGTTAAGTTTGAGGATAGATAGCGGTGGGTGGGATGAAGCGTGCTGGTACGATTTCAATAAAAAGGGCACCTTGGGTGAAGTATCTCCTATGTAAGTGACCATCCATAATCGTAATTTACTACTCTATCATAATTTGAAGCCCAAGTAACGATGCATTTAGAAGGAATATTATCATCTTCTATCCCGCGATAAAGGCATCTTTTTATTATTGTCAAAGACAAAATTATTTTTTTTAAAAAAAATAAAACCAACCAGTCCGCACATATTTGATAAAAGATTATACTGATTTCGAACACCCCATGCGATCATTAATCTCAGTATCTCACACCACCATATGTTAAAAAAAAAAAAAAAATCAAATTGAACTGACCACCCTTTTTTTATTGGGAAATTATCCAAAACTCCCTATATATAAACTCAATTCTTTTCTCAGTCCTGACTCGGAAAAAATTTATTTCAATTGCTTACATGTAAAATTTTATTTACTTCAATTATAGATTTATTTAATTACTCTCGATTTTTTTAGACATAAATAATCCGAAATAGAGTATAATTTTTCTCAAATTCAGCATCATTTAACTAGAATTTAGTATATTTTCTATCAAATTGAGTATGACTTAATTGATTCATCTTAAGCCAATTGATTGGTATAAACTCTTAATCAATTCGTCAAACGGGAAAAAAGTTATGCTTGATTTGATAGAAAAATATTAAATTTTAATTTAAATGCGCTGAATTTTAAAAAAATTATACTTACTTTTAGACTTTTTATACCTATAAAAAATAAGGATGATGTTCCCTCATGACACTTTACATGCACACGTTCGATTATCGCTTGGGCACCATCGGCGGCCTTTCGGCCGCCGTCCCGAATCAAACTATACCCTAGGGGGCACGATGAATCCGTCGGAGATCGTGCATACAAGGTACCACGTCATTCACTATGATTTTTACTTCCCCATTTTCACTCTCCCAATCATTATTCTTTAATTAAATGTTATTGAATTTAGAAGAAATGATATATCATTTTGGATATTTTATATTTAAAAGTAATGAGAACAATTAAATAAATTAGTATGTATTAAGGAATTTAAGCAAACAAAATTTTAAATGCAAGGAGTAGAAATAAATTTTTTTTTATACAAGGATTGATAATAAAATTTAAAATTTAAATGGAGATTTAAAGATAATTTATAATTATTTTTTCCTATATATATTTGAAAAAAAGGAGGGGCTTATGAGTCATTTAATATCTCAATTATTTCGACTTCATTTAAATTGGTCGGATGCACTGCTACTTACCCCGAGTGCGACTGGATGCCACTCCGCGGGGCCCGGCCTCGTACATGATGAATGAGAAATTCGAGTCGCTTTTGAACTGTGCTCCGGGTGCGAATGCTGGCCGCTGCTGCGCTCTCGCGTCAGTTTAAAAGAGAGCAGCATCTCCGAGGAGAGACCGAGGGCTTTGGCCAATATCTTCCTTCAATTTTGCTTTGTTTTTCTGTGTTTGTTCTCTTGTTTGGAGCTCGAGATCGAATGGTTTTGGAGATTCTGCACTTTTGATTGCCATTTCGGATTGCTAGCTGCGTTTTTTTAGAGATTTCTTTGGCGGATTGAGAGCGGTTTTGTCGAGAAATGCCTTCATTGTAGTTTTTGAGCCTGCAGATTTGGGAGCTCTGATATGGTGTCTGAGAGTTTGATGGTGTTTTTGGAGATTTTGCGTTTTTAATTGCCGTTTTGGGTTGCTCGCTGCGATTTTTTTAGAGATTTCTATGGCGAATCGAGAGCGATTTTGTCGAGAAATGTCTTGTCTTTGTAGTTTTTAAGCCTGCGGATTTGCGTGCTCTGATGCGGTGGCTTGGAGTTTGATGGTGCTTGCTACTTGCGTTGATTGAGGGTTTGCGGAGGTGGAAGGATTGCTTTGAGCTAGCTCAATTGCTGGGAAAAATGGCGTCGAGGTCGTACTCGAACCTCCTCGAGCTTGCCTCAGGGGAGCCAGCCTCGATCAGCCAGATCCGGCGGCGGATCCCTCGCGTGATGACCGTTGCCGGCATCATCTCCGACTTCGACTCGGACTCCGACTCCGACGGTTCCTCCTCGGTCCCCTCTTCCCCTAGAGACCGCACCATCGTTGTCGCCAACCAGCTCCCCATCAGCGCCCGCCGCCGCACCGACGGGCGCGGATGGGAGTTCTCCTGGGACAAGGACTCCCTTCTCCTCCAGCTCAAGGATGCCATCGGTGACCGCGGCGCCGACATGGAGTTCGTGTATATCGGCTGCCTCCGGGATGAGATCCCTGCCGCCGACCAAGACGAGGTCAGTCAGGTCCTCCTTGAGACCTTCAAGTGCGTGCCAGCGTTCCTGCCTCCGGACCTCCTTGCTCGATACTACCACGGTTTCTGCAAGCAACAGCTGTGGCCCCTCTTCCACTACATGCTGCCCCTCACCCCTGACCTCGGCGGCCGCTTCGACCGCTCCTTGTGGCAGGCCTACGTCTCCGCCAACAAGATCTTCGCCGACAAGATCCTCGAAGTTATCAACCCCGACGACGACTTCGTCTGGGTGCACGACTACCACCTTATGGTCCTTCCCACCTTCCTCCGCAAACGCTTCAACCGCGTCAAGCTTGGATTTTTCCTCCACAGCCCCTTTCCCTCCTCTGAAATCTATAAGACGCTCCCCGTCCGCGAAGAGCTCCTCCGCTCGCTCCTCAACTCCGATCTCATCGGCTTTCATACCTTCGACTACGCTCGCCATTTCCTCTCCTGCTGCGGCCGCATGCTTGGCCTCTCCTACGAGTCCAAGCGTGGCTACATTGGACTCGAGTACTACGGCCGCACCGTCAGCATAAAGATCCTCCCCGTCGGCATCCACCTGGACCAGCTCAAGTCCGTGCTCAGCCTTCCGGAGACTGAGAAGAAGGTCCAGGAGCTTGTGGAGCAGTTCTTAGACAAGGGACGAGTCATGGTCCTCGGCGTCGACGATATGGATATCTTTAAAGGCATCAGCTTGAAGCTTCTGGCCATGGAGGAGCTGCTCAAGCAGCACCAAGAGTGGCGGGGAAAGATAGTCTTGGTCCAGATAGCAAATCCAGCAAGAGGGCGAGGCAAGGGCGTGAAAGAAGTTCAAGCCGAAAGCTTCGCGACAATGAAGCGCATCAACGAGGCCTACGGCGAGCCGCCGGGCTACGAGCCCATCATCCTCATCGACGAGCCGCTTCCGTTCTCCCATCGCATAGCTTACTACGTCGTGGCGGAGTGCTGCCTGGTCACCGCCGTGAGAGACGGCATGAACCTTATACCTTATGAATACATCATTTCCAGACAGGGCAACCAACAATTAGATAATGTCTTGGGTTTGGCGTCAACAGCGCAGAAGAAGAGCATGTTAGTAATCTCCGAGTTCATCGGTTGCTCTCCATCCCTGAGCGGAGCTGTTCGTGTCAATCCATGGAACACTGAAGCTGTGGCTGACGCCATGGTCAATGCTCTGGAGATGAAAGAGCAGGAGAAGCAATTCCGACATGAGAAGCACTACAAATACGTGAGCTCACACGATGTAGGCTATTGGGCAAACAGCTTCTTGCAGGATCTGCAGAGGACCTGCAGAGATCATTCCAGGAGGAGGAACTGGGGAATTGGCTTCGGCTTGGGATTCAGAGTGGTTGCTCTCGACACAAACTTCAGAAAGCTTGCAATGGAGCACATCGTCTCGGCCTACAAGAGAACTAGAACAAGAGCCATCCTTTTGGACTATGACGGCACATTGATGCCACAGGCATCGATCGACAAGAGACCCAGCGCGAAATCAATTGAGATTTTGAACAGTCTGTGCTCTGACAAGAACAATGTGGTGTTCCTTGTGAGTGCGAGAAGCCGTGCCACTTTAGGCCATTGGTTTGCTCCATGTGAGAACTTGGGTGTTGCTGCAGAGCATGGCTATTTCTTCAGGTTTGTGGTCCTTCTGATGAATTCTTCCATTTTGCACCAAAGTGAGATTAGCTTGGCAGTGACATTAGTTCGACTCCAGGTTGAAGAGAGATGCAGAGTGGGAAACTTGCGTTCCAGTGGCAGATTTTAGTTGGAAACAGATAGCCGATCCGGTGATGAGTCTGTACATGGAAACAACAGATGGTTCCATGATAGATGACAAGGAAACCATGCTTGTTTGGTCATATGAGGATGCGGATCCTGACTTTGGATCTTGTCAAGCTAAGGAACTTCTTGATCATCTAGAGAGTGTGCTAGCCAATGAACCCGTATCAGTGAAGAGTGGTCAGAGCATAGTGGAGGTCAAACCACAGGTAAGATGCTTGTTTAGTTTAAGATATATGTTTCAGTTATCATAATCTCCAAATTCGAGCTATTATGAAGTTTTTGTCTGTGAACATATGCATATATTAATGTTAGATGAGATTAAAATATATGCTTGTTGGAGGTCAAACCACCGGCAAGATGCTTGTTTAGTCTAAAATATATGTTTCTGTTATCATAATCTCCAAATTTGAGCTATTATGAAATTTTTGTGTGTAATTGTATGTGTATATTAATGTTGGATTAGATTAAAATATATGCTCGTTGGAGGTCAAACCACCGCTAAGATGCTTGTTTAATTTTAAATATATGTTTCAGTTATCATAAACTCCAAATTCGGGCTATTATGAAGTTTTTGTCTGTAATTGTATGCATATAGTAATGTTAGATTAGATTAAAACATATGTTTGTTGGAGGTCAAGTCACAGGTAAGATGCTTGTTTAGTTCAAAATATAGGTTTGTTATCATAATCTCCAAACTTGAGCAATTATGAATTTTTTTCCTGTAATTGTATGCATATATTAATGTTGGATTACATTAAAATATGTGCTTGTTGGAGTTCAAACCACAGGTTAGATGCTTGTTTAGTTTAAAATATATGTTTCAGTTATCATAATCTCCAAATTTGAGCTATTATGAAGTTTTTGTCTGTAATTGTATGCATGTATTAATGTCAGATTAGATTACCACAAAGCCAAAGAACTTGACCTGTTATGACAGATTCAAAGAAAGATTCATTGTGTTTAGGTCATGGCCGCAATAGGAGAAAGCAAGATAAGAGCCAAGAGAGCCAAAAAAAAAAACAATTTCAGAACTAGGAAAATAGTAAAAGAAATAGGAAGATCGAAATGGGTGCTTTCAGTCTCAAGAGTTGATTATGATACTGTTACCATGACTCTAGAAGCTTAAGCATTTAGGGGGGATTCAGTTTATCTATTTTTTTATTTCGCAACTCAAGAACATGGTCTATCAAGCTACTTTATCATACTTTTTCTCATCATTTTGAAGCAAGAGTGTTAAACCGCAAAAGAGCTATTTGATATTTCCTTTCTTGAGCAAACAAGCACGCAATTAACGTTGAAATTGTGATAATTCTTTCAGGGTGTAAGTAAGGGCCTGGTTGCTCGGCGCCTTCTTTCGACAATGCAAGAGAGGGGCTTAACACCAGACTTTGTTTTGTGCATTGGTGATGACAGGTCTGATGAAGACATGTTTGAGGTGATCACAACTTCCATACCAAGCACTTCTTCCCTCACCCCCACAACTGAAGTGTTTGCCTGCACTGTGGGTCAGAAGCCAAGCAAGGCAAAGTATTACTTAGACGACACAGCCGAGATTGTTAGGCTGATGCAAGGACTGGCTATCGTCTCCGAGCAAGCACTCAGAACCCAGCAAAATGGCCAGCTTGGTACTTGAACAAATTCGGGCCAACATTTTTTTGGTTCTACTGGAGGCAAACTTATTATGATCAGTATTGTTTGTTCTTTTTAGTAGGTATTTCATAGAAGCTCAAGGAAGATCTTCAGTTAATGTTCTGTTGTGTAATATTTAGGTTGGTGTTTGAGCTCCATTTCAGAGACAAAAGGTGTAATATATGGCCATGTTGTTGCTGGATTGCCTATTGAAGGTTTGATTTCTTGTTTGAAATTGAATTTCCATCAAGGTGACTTGTGACTCACCACCCGTTGACTGATTACTGTTTCTTGACAAAGATTTTTCCAATCGAAAACAGTGAAATGTGAATCTTGGTCCTGTGTTGCTTTCACCTCCACCTCCCTTTTTTGAATTTTTATTTTTATTTTATTTTGATGCATCTGTAAAATATTTTTTAATTATTGTTATTGTTGCAAAATATTTTTTTTTGACAAAAATTAAAAGAACGTCTCCTATTTGATGAATTCTCAAATGAATATATTTTTATAAAAATATCAAATGGCAATTGTTGATCTCCACTAGAGTATCTAATTGGTTAGAAGGTAGTAGATTTATTATATTAATAGAATATCAATCAATTTTCAGTGGACATATTTTTGAGAAAAAACTTCTCCACCTTTTAGCTATTGTGTGGTTGATTATACGTTGATCTTATGATTTATTTTCTTTAACATAATATAAAGACGAGCAGATGCATAATCACTTTTTTTTGTCATAATTATTCTGTAATTGTTATAATATAAAAAATAATTATTTCACTTTAATAAAAATCAGTATATATATATATAGTATTATTATATCAAAATATTTTTATCAACTTGTTAAATTGTTCAAACTCCATTAAAATTATTTTAACTCCGTGAAAATCATTTTAAAACTTTTATAGTAATTATTTAGTAGCTAATACAGTATGGTATTAGTTGTTATAGTAATGTAACAGTTATCTAGGTAACTATTACAATACATAATAGTGCTATTAATTGTTATAACTTTATAGTAACTTTGAAAATTTTAAAGTGATTAATCTGAGTTAAAATGATTTTAATAGAGTTTAAATAATTTTGATCGTAAAAAATGTTTCGGCAATTTACCAAAGGGCGTACGTAACAATACGAAATTACCAAAGGGCGTCCCATGGTTTCTATGTTACCAAAGGGCGCAGCCCATTAAGTGAACTTCCTATTATACCCTTGGCGCCACAATAGACCTTTTCCATTCCTATTTTCGAGACATCCGAACCACTTTTACAGTAAAATAAGAATATGTGGTTCGGATGGCAAGGTTATTCTATCTCTCACCGCGAAAACGTAAATGGTATTGTTGAAGGAGGACATTGTGCGTGCTCTAGTTGTGCTTTAGTCGTTTGCTACTCCCTCGAATCCCTCCGCCCAACCAAAACCTAGGCTCCTATACAGGAAAGTGGTAGTGTGTGATCCTGAGGCTGCTTGAAGTGTTAACGTTGAAGTTGATACTGCTCGGCACTATCAAAGTAGGATTTAGAGTTTCTGCAGGTTTGATTTTCATAATAATGGCAGGTAAAAGGTCTGTGGGTGGTTCCTCATCGTCTTCTTCATTGGCATTAATCACCAAGGTATGTGATATTGTTTATACTTAATTTTGCTGAATAAACACTGCTTGTGATATTGTTTAAACTTATTTTTGTTGAATAAACACTGCTTGTGATATTGTTTATACTTATTTTTGCTGAATAAATTTATAATGTATAAAAACTGTAGGGTTCAGATGAGTTTGGGAAAAAATTACATTGGTGCAGTGTTTTAGGGCATTTTAAACATTTTGTTGAAGCATTTGAAATTTTAAAAGATCAACACATTGCGAAGATCAAAGAGTCGCCCTTCAGTATTTTCTTGGACATTCAAGAATTGCAGCATATCCGGGGAATTTTGGTTAATATATTTGAAAGTTGGGATTCAACCTCGCAAGTTTTTAAATTCTCAGGTAATAGTTTTAATTATGAATTATAAACAGTAGTTATAGTAAGATAAAACTTGGATATAGTTGACCTTAAATGATTGATATTTGATCAATTTAAATTAGTGAATTTAAGGTGAAATTCACTTCAGGTCGGTAGGCCTGAAATGAAATAATTTCAGGCCTACCGAGGGCCTGAAGTGAATTTACTTCAGGCCTTAGGTAGGCCTGAAATGAATTCATTTCAGGCCCAACGAGAAATAAATTGAAGCCTATATTGTTTATGATAACTAAATATTTTAATTATTTCAGGTGTACCGGTTGCGTTCACCAGACGAGATGTTGCTTTGGTACTGGGTATAGTGGACCGTGGAGTTTCGATCCCTATTAATTCAACTGAAGCATCGGGTGACCTCTATCGTACTTACTTCTCAAAAGAAAAACAACCTACTAGAACAAGAATTGAGGACCTACTTAAACATTATTCTAAAAGTGTTGAATCAGAGGATGATGTGTTATTAGTTTGTAAATTTTATATTTTGTATATATTTGTTTGTGTTTTATTTTCGTCTAGTACATATAAGGTCCCTCTAGGGCTTGTAGATATAGTAGATGATTATGACAATCTTGGTAGATTCAACTGGGTGGAAGCTATCCATAAATTTTTGTCTCCCCAATTACCTAAGATTGAGGAATTATTTTCATCAAGTCAAGGAAACCAGAGGACCACAAACCTCCCTTATGTAAAGGGATTTGCTGGGCTTTTGGCAGTGAGTAGAATTTACCTAAATTATATTTTATAATATTTTGCTGTTATTAATGTAATTGGCTGGAAAACTTTGTGTAGGCATAGTTTTTGGAGCATGTGCCCATTCAAAAACCATACAATGTTGAAGGACCCCGAATAAATAAGTGGAGGAATATTCCTTCGCATATTAGTAGGGTGAGGGACCTTGTCAACCAAATCAGCTCCGAAGAGGTAATTATTGTAAACTGTGATCTATGTTAGTTTATCTTTGTTAGTTTGATATAGAGGCAGTAAAATTTGTATACTTGGTAATTGACAGGTGATTGTTGAAATAATTCCTAACCTATATGAAAACACATTATTTGAGAACCTTGAGATTGGGGATGACATTCCACAGCCAATAGCGACATCACAAGGACATGACACAGAAGATGTAAGGCCATGTGGTGAATGCATTCTTAAAGACACCCTAATCAAGGAGCTAACAGAGGAGAATATATATTTGAATGAAAGGGTTAAGGAATTACTTTCAATTATTGAAAAAAAGGCATGGAAGCTCAAGAAAGCTATCCTGTAGTCAGTCCTCTTTCTGATCCAGTATCTTGTAGAACAAGGAGAGGACGTGACCGAACTCGGTATGATTACAAGGATACTCCAATTGAGAGTCCAGTATGACACCAACTATTACATAAGGGGAAGCGGAGAAAGGAACAAATATCAAATGTCATGGACAAGGGAAAAAGGAAACTTAGTGAGGAGGATATGGATGAAGCAAGAGAAACCATTACTGTAATGGAAGTCATGTCTGAAGAAGATATAGAAGAGGAGAAAAGAAGGACCTTCGAACTAAACAAAATGAGGCTGCAAGGCATTGATGTATGTGACTTATTTTCATATTAATTACGTCAAATTTATTGAATTTGGTCATTAATTAGTTTGGTGTAAATTGTATCGATGTAGTTTGTGAAGAAGCATTTTATAAAGTCGAAGAAGAAAAATCAAGATAAAGAAGTGGCCTACGTGATAAATAAATTGGAGAACCTAAATTAAGTTATGAAACATAGTTTAGCTAATATATTTGGGGCTTTAATATATAATCTTATCAATTAACTTGGCAGGTTGGATAATGAATTTATCTGGGAGGATGCACCCTTTACTTTGAAATTGCATTCATTCTTACAAATCCTCAATGGAGAGGTTTTTACAAAAGGCGAGGTCATTGATGCCTTCTGTAAAATGTTATTTAGGGGAGCATCCACATCTGGTAGGCCATACCACAAATCAATATATTGTTCAACCTTCTTCACAGTAAGTGATGTAAATTAGTATGAATTAATAGATTGTAGAAGACCTAGTATTATGATGTGGTTATTAATAATTTTGATTTTGCAACTATTTAGGTTTCAATAAGATCGTCAAGAAAGTTTTTCATGCAACAAGTGATGAAGTCGGATATGATAGAACAAGGGTTTAGATATATTTTAATACCTTTGTGCAGTGATAATACACACTTTCACTTGTTGGCGGTGGATACAGAAGCAATGACTTTCATTCATTTAAATTCTCTTGCTAGTGGCTGTAAATATAAGCATGATTTTGACTCAGCGGTGAGCTACCTACCTTTATTCATATATATGGTCAGTACGTTTGATAAAAAATGTCATTGAAATTCATGATATATTTGACAGGTAAAAGAACTGAAACAATATACTCGCGAGGAACTTACGGCTATTCATCCATATCTACAAAGTCAACAACCCTTGGACAAATGGCCCTCCGTTAGACAAAAATGTCCCCAACAAGAACATAGGTCAGTAAGTGAGGAAGAGTTTGAAAATTTTAAAATGATCAAAGTATTTTATTACCCCACTTATTGAAATCTGAAATACTGTTTGTTATTTTCAGCGTGGGCTGTGCCTTCTTTGTTATGCAATACGTCCGATGTCTCCTATACGATGAGAAGATGGATTTCAAACAAGGAGATATGACGAAAATGAGATTTGATCTGACAGTAAATATTATGGGAGACATGTATTGTAAAACATGAGAGTGTCAATATCTTGAAGTAATGTTGTAAAAAAACATCCTTTGCTCAAAACTCGGCTCGATTTGTATAGAAATTGTGTAATTTGTATGAATATAATTTATTGTCCAGAAAAACAAAACAATTGTGTGATGTTGATTCACATCGACTTGCTGCAATGTAGTGTACCAACTGATACGGTAAGAAAACAACTCATAATGATTTGGACAAAGTTTGCACACCAGAAATAACATCTCTTTGGTTAACTCTAACTACTGACATATATCCAAGTATCGAAGGTCCATAAGTGGATTTCTGATACATAATTTGAAAACATGACTTTATCGTCTCGAAGGAATTGAAAATTGATATGCATTCTGTATTGACTTAGTAAGATGGATTATCTCTACCATAAATTTAAAATACTTATTTCAAATTGTAAATTTTAATAATTAAATAAAATTACAGGATTTGGTCACAACTTGTAGATAAATATAGAATATTAATCTATAAATCATGATTTTATTTAATGGCCAAGGTGAGCATGAAATTTACTTTTCAGGAACACGGTGGGTCTGAAATAAAATGAATTCAGGCCCAGGGTGGGCCTGAAATAAAATCATTTCAGGCCCACCGTGGGCCTGAAATAAAAACACTTCAGGCCCAAGGAGGGCCTGAAATAAAAACTTTCAGGCCCACGTTGGGCCTGAATAGATCCATTTCAGGCCCAAGTTGGGCCTGAAATCAAGTCATTTCAGGCCCACCGTGTGCCTCAACTGGGAAAATTTCAGGGTCTCTATTAACCATTAAATTCTTCTGATTTAAGTTGGTAGATAATAAATTTGTAGTTGTATAGGTGTAAGACGTTTATAGAAGATAACTGATAAATATTGGTACTTAGTGTGCACATAAAAATCCACTGATATAGCCTTGGTGATACAGCAAGATTAGAGGGTTGGGCACCCAAAATCTCATCTCTTATCTCAACCCTAACTACTGATCTAGGTTTTTGTGAATTCCAGATATGGGAGGTCCATAAGTGAGTTTTGCTCAAAACTCACTGATAGACCTAAACCACTGATCTAGCCTTGGTGATACAGCAAGATTAGAGGGTTGGCTACCCAAAATCTCATCTTCTATCTCAACCCTATCTACTGATCTAGGTTTTTCATAATTCCAAATATGGGAGGTCCATCAGTGAGTTTTGCTCAAAACTCACTGATAGACCTAAACCACTGATATAGCCTTGGTGATACAGCAAGATTAGAGGGTTGGGCACCCAAAATCTCATCTCCTATCTCAACCCTAACTACTGATCTAGGTTTTTGAGAATTCCAGATATGAGAGGTCCATCAGTGAGTATTGCTCAAAACTCACTGATAGACCTAATCCACTGATATAGCCTTGGTGATACAGCAAGATTAGAGGGTTGGCCACCCAAAATCTCATCTCCTATCTCAACCCTAACTACTGATCTAGGTTTTTGAGAATTCCAGATATGGGAGGTCCATCAGTGAGTTTTGCTCAAAACTCACTGATAGACCTAAACCACTGATCTAGCCTTGGTGATACAGCAAGATTAGAGGGTTGGCCACCCAAAATCTCATCTCCTATCTCAACCCTAACTACGGATCTAGGTTTTTCAGAATTCCAGATATAGGAGGTCCATCAGTGAGTTTTGCTCAAAACTCACTGATAGTGTTAAATCCGACACTTTTGATAGGTTCCGGAAATTTTCGGAGAGTTACCGGGAAAGTTCCAGGGTTTCCGAAGCCTTGGACTTAAATTAGGGACTAAACTGTAATTAAAACAAATGGATACAAGGGTTTAAAGGGTGAGAAATTAAGACCTAGGGGCAGTCTTACAATTAGATGGAAGTTTGCTGGACTAAATTACAAAATGCCAACTTATATACCTTGCCCTAATTTTCTTTCAGCCGACTCACTCACCCGCAGCCAACCACCCACACCCCCGATAGCCTTCGCTTCCTCCACCGCCGATCGAGACCCGCGTGCCCTAGCTGTAGCCGAACCCGATGGCCAATCGCCTCCCTCTTCCTCGCGACTCCTTCGTCGACACCCAAGCCCAAACCCAAGCGGTCGATCCCTAATTCCATTCCCTCCTCCGTCTGCTGGCTTTGCGCCGTAGAGGTGAGCCCTTTGCCGCAGCTTCCTTTGCTTCTTCACCTACCTTGCTCGAGCGCTGTAGAGGGTTGTCTTCGCCGATTCTTCCTGCTTCCGCAACACGGCTCACCTTCCTGCGAGCCCCCGATCTGGCAAGGGGAAGAGGGATTGCTCTAGAGCGCAAGTTTTCCTAGGGATTTGCCGACCATTTGTCTATTGGATGGTCTGTTCCAGGTAAGTAAGCACTCCCTCCTAGATCTTGTGAAGCAACTCTTGCGGTGTTGGTTTGTAGGGTCGCGAAGCTATCACTGGTATTCAAATCGCATTCGGTTTGTTTGGACAGGATGAGAATCTGAGGATGCTCTCGAAGATGAATTGAATCCCTACATCAAACGTGGATGGTTAGCTGTATCCTGGATCTGAAGCTTGCGGACTCTTCTTCTCTTCCTTAATCCTCGCGTGGCTGAGATTGGATTCTTGATTGACGACCGTGAGGTAAGGGATGAGTTGATTGGTTTAGCTCCTTAAGCTGAATCTGTTATTAGTGAGGGATTAGGAATTTGAGGTGATTTGGTTTGTGGTAGCAGCTCCTTCTGTTTGGATTGATTACTGAAATTTGGGCATTTGTTTTTAGTTGGTGTGTGCCATTATCCTGTGCGATCAGGAGCTCCTGTCGTGGAGGCCTGCTCGGGCTCAGGTATGGAAATGCTTTCCTCCACATGTTATCTTTATTAATTGCTCTAGGATGGAGTAGTTTCTGTGATGGTTTGCCCAGATTTCTTATGACAGGTTATACTTGAATTGGTGGTAGGTTGTGATCTTGCAAGGAGTGTAGTCTTGGTATTGTTTCGTTTAGAATCAATCTGTGGAAGGAGCTGATAGCAATTTCATATGTGATTAGGGTTGTTGGATTTTGATCTTGAAGAGGTTGAATTGGAAATAAACCTAAACCTAAATCTTAATTACATGGGGGTAATTAGGAACTTTCTATTTAATTAAAGGAAATTAAATAGAAAGAAAGGGATTTGGTAAACCCTAACACGGTTAGGGATTAAGTAGCTAATTATCTTTATTTGTAATGGCTAATTAAATCTATCCCCTGATACAGGGAATTGATTTGCTTTACGGTTGCGGATTATATTGGACGGGTGGTTCTTCCGACTTGATACAGACTTAGACACTCTTGGAGGCGGGTACCCTCTGACTTATCTCTTTCGATATTGTCATGTGATTATGCATAGACTGTTATAGATAGCAGTAAGATTATACGCTATCCCTGTTTATTATGCGTGTTCTGGATACTTGTTGTTTATCCCTGGTTATTATGCCTGTTCTGGATACTTGTTGGTTATCCCTGTTTATTATGTCGGTCCTAGATACCTGTGGTTTATCCCTGAGTTATTATATTGTAGTTCCATACAGTCTCAGGTATTGTCATATCTATATGTATGCTTAGAGATCGTGTTGTATCCCCTGTCTTTGACCTTGAGGGATCTGTAGTTTTTAGCCAGTATACCTTGTAGGTTACCTGTATATCCTGTTGTAGGATTTCAGACTGAGACTTAGTATACTGAGGACTTGGGGAGGGAGGTATGTGTATCTATCATACACCATCCTTGCATTGTTGCATGCCGGCGATCAGCGACTCCCTTGTGGTTGAGCCTAATCGTCTTCCGGCACATGATATGCACACACGACCACTCATGGGTTAGTGGATACCGCTGGGTGTGTGCATTTGCTCTGTATTGCTCCGCTCGTCCGCTCAGGGGTAGTGGTTTCAGAGCGTGGTAGCAAGCAGGGATCCCTTCTCTACCCATAGACCAGAGAAGATGAGAGAGATATCTCCCCCATATATACATGGGGCGGAGCGATAGCTCCACCAACATCCTGTCCACTCGGTCACTCAGGAGCAGTGATGGCAGAGTGCGGACAGTGTCACAGCTCTACTCCACTCGGCCGACACAGTATCGCCTGTCTCGGTGGCTTGACTGGAGTTAGGGGGTGACCATGGCATTGCACCATGTGCATATTTTGCATCGTGCATTGTTTGCTGCACTTGATTGCTGCACTTGTTTGACATGCATATTCTGGAGACTTGTTATCTGTGATTATATATCTATTGGAGTTCCTTTGGTACTTATTACCCTCTTTCCAGGTTAGATGGATTCAGGTATGTACTTACCCAGTATTTTCAGTTCCAGTCTTTCCCTATTGTTGTTATGAGACTGTATTAGCTGAACTCTTGTTGTTAGTATAACTTTCTATGCATATCTCTTGGGTATTCGCTGAGTTATGGACTCACCCCGTTGCCATACATTTTATTTCAGGTTGAAGTCTGCCAGGAGATCCCTAGCAGCCAGTCCCCAGCTCCAGAGGAGCCCTGCTTGGTTTTTTTATATTTACGTTATTTTGGTTATGGACCTTGTAGTATACATTTTGCTTCCGTTGCCAGGTTTCGAACATGTATTCATGTTTTATTCGATGGTATTGTACTTTTGAGTCCTATGTTGGACTTCGTGGGGTTTTGGCTTTGTTCCTGCTCCCTGGCAGCTCAGGTGAGATCGTATTTTGGTTTTACGATAGTTATAGTCTTATAACTGCTATTTCTGCATGGATTGGAGGCCTGAGGCCATTTAACTGCGTGGTTGTGAAATATTTATCTGTGTGGTTGTGTAAATTGTCCGCCGGACAGGGGAGGTGCTGTCCGATTTTATATTGGAACAGCGGCTCCTGGGTCTCGGGACGTGACAATTTATTTGGTATCAGAGCGTAGGTTTCGATGCCTTCGTGTTTTCGGATTTTTCGGTGTTTATCTGATACCAATTTATTTTTGGTATCCAGCCCAGGATGTGGGATACCATCGATTCGTGATTTGTCGGAGTTAAATCTGATACCTACTCGGTAGGTGTCGGAGCTCGGGTTAGATGAGTCTACCCGAGTACATTTCGGATTTTCGGAGTCGTTTCACGGCGTGACGTGGACCATGGGACTTGGCGGCGACGGGACATCTCCGGGCAGCAAATGTATGATCTGATAAGGTTAGTGACCTATATCCTTAGTAACCAATGGTTAATATTGTAACAGGTATGACTAGGCGCGGACGTGCCCCCGCACCGGGACGTGGTCGAGGACGGCCGCGTAAGTCTACTATTGGGTCTCCGGTGACCAGGTCACCCGAGAGACCGACGGAGACGGGACCAGTCAGTCAGGGACAGACTCCTCCGGTTGTTCCGAGGCCCCCATCTCCACTGCTGTCAGCGGTTCCGACCGTACCATCCGCGACTACCACACCGTTGATTCCCACAGTATCAGCACCAGTGCCTGCTACTGCATATTCAGCGGGACCATCTTCGATTCCTGTTGCTACACCTGTAGTGGTGCCTGCTACTGCATACTCAGCGGGACCAGCTTCGATACATGTTGCTACTCCTGCAGCGGTGCCTGCAGTTTCGTACCCGACCGTACCTCCGTCGGCACCACCCACCGCGTACCCAGCAGTACCTACACCTCCAGTGGTGCCCACAGTTGACTACCCTGCGGTGCCTTCATCTGTACCTTTTGTGGGAGTTTCTGCGGCACCCTCAGCAGTGCCTGCTCCGGTAGTTCACCCGACCCCACCACTGGCCCCTGTTCCTGGATTTTTCACAGTTCCATCTACTGTTTTTGGCATAGCACCCTATGCAGCTCCGCTGGTAGCCCCTACTACTCCGGCAGAGTGTGCCAGAGCCCGAGCACGGATACCCGCACTTGTAGAGTCGGTGAAAGGCCGATTCACATTATTCCACGGAGGAGCTGATCCTAGGGCTGCCCGTGCTTGGTTGGAGACTTTGGAGGGTATATTTGATTACATGGCTTGCTCCGAGTGGGAGAAGGCGGCGCTAGCTGCGTACCATATACGAGGCGAGACGGTTACCTGGTGGGCCTCGCGGCGCACGATCATTGGAGAGCAGCATCTCACATGGGCCGTCTTCAGAGAGGCATTCGAGAGTCACTACGTTCCAATAGCCTATCAGATGACTCAGCGACAGGAGTTCCTGACTCTGCAGCAGGGGACTCGCACGGTTATGGAGTATAGCGCAGAATTCGACCGGTTAGCTGAATTCCGCCCCGAGCTGGTTACCCAGGATATATCACGGATGATCCACTTTACTCGAGGACTAGCTGCGTATATCCGACTCAAGCTTGCCGGATTTAGTACTGCATCTTGCAGTGAGGCTTTGGAGAGAGCCCTTTTGATTGAGATGACACAGCTGGAGGTGAACGCGGAGAGGAAAAAGGGAAAGGAGTCAGCTCAGGGTTCTTCTCAGACTCAGCCACAGCAGACTACTGGACAAAAGCGCGGCAACCAGGGTCAGTTCGCTCAGGGCACCTCTGAGGCATCATCCAGGCCCCAGAAGTCAGGTCATACTTCGGCAGGATCCTTTCGATCTCCTCAGCAGAATCAAGAGAGATCTACTGATGGATCATACTGTGTACAGTGTGGTTCTCGAGAGCATGGTAGGGAGGATTGCCCACTTGAGCATTTTGTTTGCTACTATTGTAAGCTACCAGGGCATATAAGGCGGGATTGTACGCTGAAAGCACAGCATGAGGGTACGAGAGCTACTGGGCAGAGCGGGCAGATGAGTCAGTCAGGATCTCATAGGAGAGGATATAGGACACCGTCTTCTTTCCGTCAGCCGCAGCCCGCCCCTCCAGCACCTGTCTACTGTATGCCAGGATATGAGGCTTGCTACACCTCGGCTGTATCACCGAGTTCAAAATTAAAAACATAATTAATAAAATTAAATATATCTGAATTTTAGAGCCTTGAAAAGTAAATATAAATACATAATCAATAAAATGCAAATCCAAAATCTGATATATATATGATATATTCCAAATTTAGTTTTATTTTTATAAATAAAAATAGATATAACCTAATTTATATTTATAATACATATAAAAAGCACCTCGTAGGGCCTGAAACCCTTTATATCAGGCCCAGCAGTCACTCATTTGTATAGCAATCACTTGTTTAGCTCCAAATTTATTGCGATTTGAAGGTTGCGGGCTTGTCTTGGTTGGAGAAGTTGTGGGCGACATCATCGTCATCGCACTAGTCGACTTGTACGTACCCTAATTTTTAGTTTGTCATTTGAGTTCTTGCTTTCAGCTAGGGTTAGCGATAGTTTTCACTAAAAGACTGAATTTGAGGAGGCCCTTTTATGAACGAATTGTAAGTGTCAATTTTGTTTGTGTCAAATAATTTTTTGTTTGATGGTTGCAAAGTTCGGTATGGGTCAAAAAAGATCAGCTTCAAAGAAAGTTGCTCCCACCAAATCTAAGAAACAGCAAGTCTCTGGGGGAAGCCATGAGAAAAAACAGTTGCCAAAACGAAAAATCAAATTGCCTACCCAGTATTCAAGTTTTGCCAACAGAGGTCGAAGCAAACGAATGAACTGGAAAAGTAGCCTATCCCATTTCCAAAATTTTATTGATTCTGTTCCACCCACACCAGCACAAGAACAGTTGCTTCGAGACACACCCTTTTCTTGGGTCCTCGACCTTCCTACTAGTTCTTGTGTAAGACCCCAAGTTCAGAACATGTTTGATAATTGGGATGAAGAACAGAGCTTTGTAATCCATGGGAAAAATCTGAATTTCACAAAGGTTGATATATCACTTATTCTAGGGCTACCTGACCATGGAGAGATAGTCCAACTTGATTTAAATGAGGCCTCCACGCCACTGTACAAGGAGTATTTTGAAGATTCCAGTTGTTCTGCCTGACATTTGGAGAAACTGCTAATAAAGTCTACATCCAATGACAAGCTGTACTGTCAGTTGTATATACTCTATTTTTTCAGTACAGTGCTATTTTGTGGTACTAGCAGCATACTTGCCATTCCTGCCGTGTCACTTATTGATTGTGTAGATGATTTTGACAATCTACGAAACTATAATTGGTGCAATGCCGTGTACAATTTCATGGCTCCTCAGTTGGGAGCCATTGGAAAGGAGGTGACATTGAGGCATAGAAGACATGTAGGTGATTCAACCAACCGGCCAAGGCTCCCTTGCTCAAGGGATTTTCAAATATTTTGGCTGTAAGTTATAGTTAATTATACCTGCTGATATAATTTGATGATGGATATAATTTACTGATTATAATGATGTTGCAGGTATGGGTTACTGAACATATTAGAATTGCTGCTCCTCAACATCCTCATAAATTGCCAAGAATACTTTGCTGGACTTGGCCTAAAGCCCACGTTGAGAGTATCAAGAGGATGATAGACCGTGTGGCCACAAATTCAATTATTGTTGATTTAATTCCGTTTGATATAGAGCATGATTTGGTACCTGACTACTATCCTCCAACTCAACCACTTGAGGTACACTCTGAGGAATTACAGCAGGCACCAGAAGGAAGCCAGGCACCACAAGGAAGGCAACAGGCCTTACAAACGGAAGCCTGCAATATACGTATACAAAAACAAGAACAAATTGAGACCTTACAGCACGATTTAAATATAGCACTTAAAAGTTTGGAGGAAGCCACAAGTGAGACAGCAACAGAAATCAGTGCCAAGGATCAAATTATTACTCAGAAAGAAACAATCATTGCAGAGAAGGAGTCGCAACTTAAACAAAAGGATGACATCATTGTTGAAAAGGATATAATAATTGGTGACAAAGTTTCGCAGCTTAAAGTACAAGAGGAGCGTAATGAAAAAAAACTAGCTGCAAGAGAGAAGATCATACTTCAGTGTAACTAAAGAATCAAGAAGCTGTATGAACAATTGAAAGCAAAGGGTCAGATGAAGATGAGCCACTTGCCAAAAAATTAAAAAAAACTCAGTTCACACAAGACTACCAGCCCAAAGGCAAGGGCAAACAAGTTGTTCAGGATGAGGATGAGGATGAGGATGAGGATGAAGATGATGATGATGATGAACATGACGCGGCTCCTGCCCCATCAATCTCAGATACTACAACGCAAACAAATAAATCTGAGACCTCCACACAAACAAACATATCTGAACATCACGTAGCTAAAGCTAAAGAATTTCAAAAGGTCAAAAGCAAAATCTTGAGGAATTCCAGGGCAATTTTTAAGAAGAAGCCTAAAGATTCAGAGATTGCTGAAACATTATTAAAGCTTAGTAAATTAAAGTGAGTTAGTTGCTATTGCATTTGGAAAAATATTGTAAAACAATGATGATTATTAACATTCATTAATAAAATTGAATCTTTAAGAATTTCATTAAGTTGCTTATCTTATTTGCATGTAGGTATGAGTTGAAACCAGTATGGTCCAATGGGACCTTTACATTAGATATGCTATCTTTTTTGACAATATTTGATTGGAATGACTACACTACCGGGGATTGCATCAATGCATACTGGACTATTCTTGAAAATGAAACAAAAGCGTGTAACTCACCATACCAGCCCTCCATATTGTGTGGGGTGGGGTTTGATGTAAGTGAATTAGCTACTTAATCATTATTATTTTTTTCTATGATTTAGTCCACTGACACTTACTTTTTAATAACCATAGGATCTTTTTGAGGCGATTCACGCTCACGCTTTTGAACAAACTATTGCTACTGATACGGATAAGCCGATTAGATATATCATATGTCCTCTAAATAATGCAAACGATCATTGACATCTAATGGTTATTGACCTCGTGGAAGGTTGTATCCATCATTATAATTCTCTCGGCGCCACAGAAGGGTACACTGCTAAATTTGAAAAAACTGTAAGTTTTCTACTTCATAGATATACCTCAACAAAAAGGTTCATACCAATATAATTGTTACTAATCTCATATCTATGTAGGTGGCGTTTTTCAAAAATATGACCTGGCCTTATTACAATACATGAAATAAAGGATTGTCTGCCATATCTGGGACAGAGTTTACTAAAATTGTTGTACAACGACCCACCCAATCCAGATCGTAAGAGGATGTTTATTTTTGTTAAAAATAACGATGCATTTCATAGTTGATTTTATAAGATGACAACAATGTCAATATTGGTTTTTCAGGTTGGATTGTGCCTTTTTCATGATGCGGTATGCAGAAAGTCTAGTTTTCCAAAGATCTACAGATTTTAGCCAAAAGGATATGAAAAATTATCGATTTCAAGTGGGCTATAAAATAATGAGAGACAAGTGTTGGAAGCTAAATCTGTAACTAGAGTTTTTGTTCATACTATGCATATGTAATTGTTAGCACAAACATTGTATTTGTAATTATACAATTCATGTACTCCTTCTCAAATCAATGAAACTTTGCTTCGGATTATTGGGTTTGTCTCATATATGATCTGTAATCTGTAAATGTTGTCGAATTTTTTCAGTAATATTGAACCTTATTTTTGCTAGAATCATTTGAAATGAGGACCACATTGGGCCTGATACAAAAGCATTTTAGGAAACCCAGTCAGTGCCTGAAACAAAATGATTCAGTTGTATAATGTAAGTTTAATGACAAACAATATATGTTTGTAGTTAAAATGTATGTAAACCATTTTGATAAACCAATGGAGCATTGCTTTGGATCCTTATTATTGTCTAAAACTATAATCTATAATCTGTCCTCTTTTCCTCTACCCTATTTTTAAATCACAGCCCACGCTGGGCCTGAAATGAGATGATTTCAGGCCCACGCTGGGCCTGAAATAATATCATTTCAGGCCCAGCGTGGGCCTGAATGAGATGATTTCAGGCCCAAGCTGGGCCTGAAATGGAATTATTTCAGGCCCAGCGTGGGCCTGAAATCATCTCATTTCAGGCCCACTCTGGGCCTGAAATAATTCCATTTCAGGCCCAACTTGGGCCTGACACAATAATGTTCAGAATTCAAATAATCTCATTTCAGATTTCAAATAATTCAATATTAGAATGATTAAATATTTTATATAAATATACATGTTATGAAATTATTTTTAATATTAAACAAAAAAAGAGTACCTACATAGACATTACATACCACAATTTAATTCCATCCACATCATTACCTCATTTTTTCAGAATTTGGCACAGCAGGAGGTTTGTTTCATGGACCTATGATATTTTGAATTCTCAAAGCTCATTACCAGTAGTTAAAGTTTAGATAGCTAGGAGATGGTATTTTTGGTCTCCAAACATAGTCCTAATGATTATCAATTACGTGTTAATACAGTATCAGTTGGCATAGAACAATGATTCAACAAAGCAAACAAACAAACAAAGGGTCTCAAATGACATATATTCACAAACCATAGGACTTCAGGACTTCAAGACCATAAATTACATTTTTGTGGGTTTCAAAATCCGAAAACTTCACAACTGCTCAATTCTGCTTACATCACTTTACACAAGAAGAAATGTATCATAATATTGAAATACTTCTTCAAGTCACAACATTAACAACAACTAGTTTTTTGACAATACTATAGCTGTAAAATATACAAAATCTTTACATTCAGTTATCCTCCATACAAAATATACACTTCACTCAGAATATTGGGTCACTACATATACCAATTAACTCAAGACCTTGGGGCTGGCGGCATTCTACATGTCCTTTTATTATGACCAAGTTGTTTGCACCGCTGCATTTTAGTTTGACCTTGCCATTGTGTCTGGACTCTATCCGTGCCTTCTTTCGTCTACCAGGCTGCACAAGGCTACGGGGACATAGAACTGTAATGTCGTTTACTCCAGTAGGCCAAAACTGCTTACTTCTACAAGGGAAAATACGATCCATGTAAACCCACTTCCAAGTTTCAGAATAAAAAAAATGCTCACAATAAGGAAGTGTATCCATGTTCCTGTAAATGATTACGGCAATAGCATGTGAGCAAGGAAGTCCTGAAATTTGAAACTCCCCACAATGACAAACCTTTTTTTTCCAAATCAACAATGTATGAAGTGCCCCATGTTTCTACTTCCATTTCTGATTGAGAGTAAGGGTGAACCTTATAAGCTATTGCTTTCTCTCTCCTTGAATCCATTTCTTTTGTAGCATTAGGTGTCAAAGCAAGCTGCCATTTGGAGACTTGCTCTCTACGGTTATAGAACCATTGAGCAACTTTTCTTCTTGTATTATCAATTAATCTGTTTATGGGAAGCTCACGTGTAGACTTGAACAAAGCATTTAAGCTCTCCACACAATTCGTAGTAAGCATTCTGTACCTTCTCCCTGTAAAGTGTGCATTTGCCCACCTTTTAGGGTCAATGTTGTGAAGCCACTTATGGGCAACTGGATGTTTTTCAAGCATTGTCTGCATTATCATATCATATTGGAGTGTTGTGTTGGCTCGTGCTGCTGCCCAAAACAAACCTACAGCAGCTCTACTCCCAGTATCAGTTACCATATTACAACACATGTGGTGGCAACAAAAGGCATGATGCGCGTTTGGGTAGACTTTTCTAACTGCTGATATAATGCCCCGATGTCTATCTGATACTATGGTGATTGAGTGATCATCGACACCAAAGAACCTCTTTGTATGCTCCAAAAACCACTCCCATGCAGACCCACATTCAACTTCAGCTATTGCGAAGGCAACTGGAAGAACATTGTCATTACCATCAATCGTCGTTGCAATCAACATTACTCCCGGAAACTTTCCTCTTAGGTGTGTGGCATCAATTCCGATAAGTCTACGCAAATAAGACCTGAAAACCCTTCGGCAAGCACCAAAACCCCAAAAACATCGCTGGAACTGATTGTCACCATTCCTGCATAGTGCCACATACGTTTCAGGATCTCTAGCTCTTAACTCACGCAGATATTGTGGAAGATCTCTATAAGCCTCATCATAATCTCCAACAACCTTTTTCAATGCTTTCTCCCTAGCTATGTATGTTTTTCTGTATGATATGGTCACTCCAAATCTAGCTTTAATATCTGATATAATCATACTTGGTTTGTATTGTTCATTATGAAGAAATTGTTCTTCAACAAAAGAAGCAACAAATGATGAAGAGCATGCATGATGATCAGCACTTTCCCTAACAGTTCCGCATTGGTGTTCCTTTATATATTTTGTAACAGTGAACTCTACTTCCCCCCTTGTTACTACTCTCCATGTACATGGTTGGTTGAAGCACACTGCTTTAACTCTATTTTTTCGGGTGTCAACTGGGTTATATCTCATATGCTTAATCATGACATGTTTGACAAGTGCATTCTTGAATTCTTCTCTAGATGGGAATATCTACCCCACAAAAAATTCATGCCCATCTCTTGCCTCTAACTCTCCAATTGGCCCAGCAAGCAATCGAGAATTTAAAATATAAGGATCTTCAGCTAATGGAAACTCCTCCTCTAAGTCACTGTACTCATCTGGGGGGAAATCATATTCCTCAATCTGCATATCATCGGCTTGGAATTCTAGTACACTTGTAATGGGTTCTAATTCATTTGCATTCCGGATTTCAATTCCTTCCTCCCCACTCCAAGTTGCCTCAAAGAATTCAATAACTCTTGAAGAAGAATTCAAACCCTCACCTTCTATATTAGTTGCTTCTTCATTTAGATCAATTGTCAAATTCCTTGTAATTTCTGATCCATTCCCCGTGACAGCATTATCATCAAGAGTATTCCATATTTCGGAGATAATTTCGTCAACATCATTATCATCCCTGAAAAATAAATTACAATTACATTTAGCAAACTTTGAAAAACATAATCAAGGACCTAGGAAGGCCCAAACCTCTAACCTTGCTGAAAACCCTGAAATTTTCCCACTTGAGGCCCACCCTCGGTCTGAAATGGAGGTATTCAGGCCCAAACTGGGCCTGGATTGAAGTGATTTCAGGCCCACCCTGGCCCTGCCTAGTTTTTATTTCAGGCCCTCTATTGGGCCTGAAATGATTTATTTCAGGCCCACCGTGGGCCTGAAATGATTTATTTCAGGCCCAACGAGAAATGATTTATTTCAGGCCCACCGTGGGCCTGAAATCATTTTATTCAGGCCCACCCCCTTGTGCCTCCCAGGGCCTGAAATCACAGGGCCTGAATTATATTGATTCAGGCCCTCCCAGGCCCTCAAATCCAATGATTTCAGCACCTGTAAGGACCTGAAATCTTTTCATTTCAGGCCCTGGGTGGACCTGAATTCCTTTTTTTTCAAGCCCTAGGTGGACCTGAATTCATTTTTTTCAGCCCCTGCAAATGCCTCAAAACAACATATTTCATTCACTCCTAGGGCCTGAAATCTAATGATATCATGCACTCCTAGGGATTTAACTCCTTTAATTTCTGGCCCTTCTAGGGCCTGATATGGTAATATATCATCCCTAGGTCGAATTCAAGAATTTTTTTATCTTCATTTTAACACATTTCAGAGAGCCTTATTATGTAATCATATCACCCTTACACATTTCAGAGAGCCTTATTAAACATACAAATTGTAGCAAGAGTTGATAAGTATAAAACCAGGTCTGATACAATATCAAAAATGACAATCATACGTACATTACTATTTGTATTTGTTACCAATCTGTTGTTTACTTTTTCTCCTTCAACACCTATCTTCCTCAGCTGCCTTGATCAATTGAGTTGTGCAAGCTCGAAATATATACGTACCCTCGTGATAATTCGACTTTTGCAAGGTAGTATTATATATATAGGCTGAGAATATTTCCACTACCTTGTCATCCGAACCACATATTCTTATTTTACTGCAAAAGTGGTTCGGATGTCTCGAAAATAGGAATGGAAAAGGTCTATTGTGGCGCCAAGGGTATAATAGGAAGTTCACTTAATGGGCTGTGCCCTTTGATAACATAGAAACCATGGGACGCCCTTTGGTAATTTCGTATTGTTACGTACATCCTTTGGTAAATTGCCGAAAATGTTTTGATCTAAACTTATGTATTTTAATTTTGATTAGAATGAAACATTATATTTTATCATTAGCAGTTATAAAGTAGTTGTCATGTATTAGAGTTGTAACTGTGACATTATGTTGAAAGTATTCTCGAGATAAATAATATAATATGGTATTATTTGATGATTTTTATAAGATGAATGTCTGTCTCTAAGATTACGGTGTAACAGTAGGATGATTTATAGTTCGATTCTCAGCTACGACATATTTATAGGAATTTTTTCTTCATCAAATAGGACGTGAACCCTGAGACGCTAGACTTCGAACGGCCTATGAAAACACTTATTTTTACCCATATTATTTCTCTGACCATATACAGGACACGGTCATCTCATATACAATATTTGTTTCAATTTAACTACCGTTCTTGGTCAAACAAGCTAAAAGAAAATTATCAAAATAAATACATACTGTTGTGCTTTACCTATCAATCAACCTCAGTGTATATATATATATAATAAAAAAAATCTCTATTAGAGAAGATTATTTTTTCTTTCTCTGACCATATACAGGACACGCTCATCTCATATACAATATTTGTTTCAATTTAACTACCGTTCTTGGTCAAACAAGCTAAAAGAAAATTATCTAAATAAATACATATTGTTGTGCTTTATCTATCAATCAACCTCAGTTATATATATATATATATATATAATAAAAAAATCTTTATTAGAGAAGATTATTTTTTTAATTTAAATATTTAAATTTTTTAATTCAATTAATTTGGGAGATAATAAATTTAATTTTATAAAAAAATTATCAATCGTTAAAATAAATCAAAAAATACTCATAAATATTCATTCTAATTAAAAAATTTAAACCCACTTCTCATTAAAAGATAAATCTTTTAAAATAAGTCACAATTACTTCTCATTAGAAGATAAATCTTTTATAATACGTCGTAACTAAAATTTAAGTCTTAAATCATTTTATTTGGAGGATTTAATTATGACATTATTATTTCGAGCAAAAATTATTAGGTTATTTTAATGTTGTAGTATTAAGTGTGAGGTTAGATATATTTACATGATTAATATCTATTTTATTATACTATATTGTGAGAAAAATAATTATTATAATTTTTAAACTTAAAAAAACTGTTTTATTTTATTTTTTTAAATTAGAGGGTATAATACTTTGCTATGGGCAATTCAAACATACAAGTTATGTTGACTTTGTCATGGACTTCATCCTCGTGTTACCACAATAGTGCCTTATGATTGTAAAGAAAAATTAGGGAATATTTGAAAGAACTTTTATTTCTTCAAAAGATAATTTTATGAAAATTATCACGAAGTCAGTAAAACATTAAAGCATGGAGTGTTTTAAAATATAAGTCAAAATTGATATAAAATAAAATTTAAATGTTTGATGAATAATTACTTTTAAACTTAATTTTTAATTAAATGATAATAATATCTTTAAACAATATAAATTATTATTTTTAATTATTTAAATATATTTTGAGAGACCATCCATAATATTTTATATATTTATTATTATATTTTGAATATAATATCAAAACTAATTTTTTAATAATATATATGTTTAAAAAATATATAAAATTAAAATTATAAAAAAATGATAAAATTTATATTAGTTTATAAAAATATGAAGAAATTTTTTGAAAATATTAATTATATAAAAATATAAAATTTTATTTAAAAGTGTGTTAGCAAGTATGTATGATAAATTTATTAAGGATATAAATGTTAACTTTTAATTCTAAATCATAAGAAAAAAAAAATAAAAGTAAAAAAAATATTAAATTTTTATTTTTAACTTTTAAATAAAAATTATAGAAGTTAAAACAGAATTTAATATTCATAAACATTCAAAAATATTTTTGCATAGCTAGAATCTAAAAAGTAAATAGTAGAAATTTTTCCAAACTCTCCCTTAGTCCCTTTATTTTTCATGGTTACCCCAACAATGCCTTATGCTTAAAAAAAAAAAAATCGACATTCACGTTCTTTAACAAACTTACACATATTGAACAATAGTGAGGACCACCGACTTAGTTCAAATTTTTTTTTAGGGAACAATCTTAGACATTTTCATATCTGTAGGAAATGAAAAAAAAAAAGAAATAATAATAAAAAGTCAAAGGCTCATAGCACACTTATTAAAAACGACGTCAAAAAATAATAATAATAATATGAAGATATTATTAGAAAAGGCTCGTGAGTTGCAATCGGATATTTAACGAAAATTTATCAAAGGACACATCTGAAAATTGATATTTATTAAAAGTCGTACTATAATTTTATTTACTAAAAAACATATTCATTTTAGTCAACTTCCTTTTATACCTTATTCATCAAAAATAATCTTTCTCTTTCTCAGTAATAAATCCCGAGGCAATTGAATCTGTTTTTTCAGATTTGTCATTTTAAAATAATATATTTAAAAATCGGATAAAAAATATAAGTTAAAGAAAGAAAAATTATTTTCATTAACAGAAAATTCTCTTCCAACATGATTTTAAAAATCTAAAATGATGATTTTTTATATTTGATTAATATAAATTAATATATTAAATAATATTTAATAAATATATTAAGATATAAAAAAAGATTTAAAATTAAAAAAGGCTGAAATTTTTTGATTTCAAATCCAGCGTGGATCTGAAATCTTTTGATTTCAGGCCCAACGTGGGCCTGAAATAAAAAATTTCAGGCCTAGCGTAGGCCTGAAACAAAAAATTTCAGGCCCTGCTCAGGGCCTAAAATCAAACGATTTCAAGCCCTGCGTCAGCCTAAAATCATGTGTTATGATAGGGATTTTTACGTAGGCCTGAAACGTAAAGAAACATCTCTTTATATTTTTAAAATCATAATAAAAATCACAGAGAAAGACTATCTTACGTGAGACATTCTAATTAATATAAAACATACATTATATTAAAAATGAACTTTTATATATATATATAAAAAGAAAAAATAACTTCATCTTCAACAATAGATCATGAAATCAGTTGATTTCTGGCCCTGAACAGGGCCTGAAATCCCTACATGATTATATAAAATTAATAAATATAAAAAATAATTAATAAAGATAATAATATATATTGATTAGTAAAATTAAAGATATAAAGATAATTTACTAAAATAAGCTAAGATTCTATATTATTACTGTATCATTCTGTGTCAATTGATACAGTACAAGAACATCAGTGAGTTTTGATAAAAACTCACTGATAGACCTAAAAAACTTCTATTGCAACATAATTTATAATCATTAAAAGTTTGGACACTAAAAATACCATCTCCCAACTCAATTATAACTATTGATATTGGGTTTTGAGAAATCCAAATAATCCTAGGTCCATTAGTGGGTTTTGGTGAAAACCCACTGATAGACCTAAAAACTCCTATTGTAATATAATTTATAATCATTAGAAGTTTGGACACCAAAAATACCATCTCCTAGAAATATTGATATTTTATTTAATTTAATAAATCATAATTAAATATTATAAAAAAATTAAAATTAAAAAATTTTAGAAGGAGGGCATGAACTCAAAAGATTTCAGGCCCAGCGTCGCCCTGAAATAAAAGATTTCAGATCCAGAGTGGGCCTAAAATAGAAAGATTTCATGCCCATCGTGGGCCTGAAATAGAAAGATTTCAGGCCCAGCGTGGGCCTGAAATAGAAATATTTCAGGCCCTGCGTCGGCCTGAAATTATGTGTTATGATAGGATTTTTTATGTAGGCCTGAAACGTAAAGAAACATCTCTTTATATTTTTGAAATCACAATAAAAATCACTGAGAAAAACTACCTTCCGTGAGGTATTTTAATTAATATAAAACGAGCATTATATTAAAAACGAACTTTTATATATATATATATATATATATTTTGTTGATGCAGTCTAACCCTGATTGTTATTTTGGTGTTGACACTGATTTTAGTTTAGGTTGATGATTATTGATTATGATTAAGTCCTGATCGTGGATCAGGCATGTTATGGAAAATCCTAGCTTGGAGGGCTAGGTGTTGGAAAATCCTAACCTGGATGGTTAGGTGTGGTAAATCCTAGCTTGGAGGGCTAGGTATTGAAAAGTCCTAATTCGGAAGAGGTGGGTGAAAAGTCTTAGCTTGGAGAGCTAAGTGAAAAGTACTAACTTGGAGGGTTAGGTGCAAATTCCCATCTTGGAGAGTTAGGTGAAAAAGTCCTGGCTTGGAGGGTCAGGTCCTAGCTTGGAGGGCTAGATTTGGAAAAGTCCTAATTCGGAAGGGTTGGGTGAAAAGTCCTAGCTTGGAGGGCTAGGTGAAAAGTCCTAACTTGGAGGGTTAGGTACAAATTCCCAACTTGGAGGGTTAGGTGAAAAATCCTTAGCTTGGAGGGCTAAGGTGGATGAAAACTTAGCTTGGAGGGCTAGGTTTGAGTCCTTGGATCGGTCTGGTGATCGATCAGGGAAGCTGGCACGCTGCTCCGTCTTGGATCGGTCTGGTGACCGATCCAGCAATGACTGATCGGTCTGGTGATCGATCAGGGAGCACACAGTGAGGTTGAGAACCTACTGTGCTGCTCCTGATCGATCTGGTGACCGATCAGGGAGTATGCGTTTCACGCATTGCTTGGCTCCTGATCGGTCTAGTGACCGATCAGGGAGCACTCAGTGAGGTTGAGTTCCCCTGCGGATCTGCTCCTGATCGGTCTGGTGACCGATCTGACTCACTGTGCAGATCGTTCTGGAGAACGATCCAGCTTCGCGGGTTCCTCACTAAGATCGATCAGGACGGATCCTGATCGGTCTGGTCATGATCTGATCGGTCTGGAGACCGATCAGGAGGCTCTCGGATCGGTCCAGCAACCGATCAAGAGGTTTGGATTGCGAATCTCAGAAATCGCCTGGAATAGGGGTGGATCGGTCTGATCGATCCACAACCTGGGATCGGTCTGGTGATCGGTCCAGGAGAGTCCCAAAGAAATCGCGATTTCTGATTGAGCGTTGGGGATCGATCAGGACGAAGCCTGATCGGTCTGAACCCATCCTGATCGGTCTCGTGACCGATCAGGAGACCCTCTGATCGGTCCGGTGACCGATCACTTTAATTCAAAATGCACTGTCAGACGCTCTGATCGCGTCTGAACATATCCGATTCTCTGCGCTTAACATCTGATATATGATTTGCTGTGTGATATGATGCTCTAACACATTGATTAAGCTGCAGGTGACAGGGAAGGATTCAAACACTCAAAGGAGAGTCAATGGTGGCCTTTCCTTGGAGCAGGTTTGTCCGTTTTCCATCTCAGGTTGCAACGGCTGGAGCTACAGACTGGAGCTGCTGACTGGAGCTTGGCTGAGGGAGGCTCAGGAAGTCTAGGGAGAGCTCAGTAGAAGCTGGCGTTGGCAGGGAAGCAGCTGGAGGCTGCAGGAGATGGTGACACCTGATGCTGAGTGGAGAAACAAAAGGGTGGAAGAAAGCTTCGTCTGAAGCAGAGTTCGCGAATTGAGTTCTTGTTGCGCCTTTGAGTTCTCCACATCCTGCTTGTATGCTCTGAAGTTCTATCATCTTGTGCAAACAACTACAATCTGTGTAGCAACCATTTCTTACTTGAGCGATAGAAGGAAGGAACAAGAAGCTCTGAGTCCAACAGCGAGAAGACACGAGAAGGCTCTTGCGTGAGATCGTCGCTAGGTGGAGCTCTGAGGGAGCTTGCTGTGTTCTTGTCTTTGCTAAGTGCTAAGTAAGATCTTTCTTGTTGTTTCATTGTGCTTAAACATATATCTGTGATTGAAACGCTGTGGAGAGGTTTCTCCACCGAGAAGGAGATTGCTTTCTATCCGGTGATAACCGGGGCTTGATCTGCCGACGATCAAGGAATCACCCACCTTAAGGGCACGCCAAGGAGTAGGGGCAAGTTATCCCCGAACCTTGTAAATCCTCCTTGTTAGCGATCTTGCTAGTTGTGTTTGTTTCCCTACGTTTTCTGCATACTTTGGTTTCATACTTCCGCTGTGCTACTAACAAAGTGAAGTGTAGAAATTCGCTAAGTCTTTAACGTCCAAGTAATTGGCTATATTCACCCCCCTCTCTAGCCATACGGTTTCCAACATATATATATATATATATATATATATATATATATATATATTCCTTTGAAGAAAAAAAAATGAAACGCCAATACATTACTTTTCTATTTAATCATTTTTCTGAACTAAGAACTAATTTGAATATGTTAAAATGATTTTTTACAGCAGGACCTGAAATCTTTGATTTCAGGCCCTGCATGATTCTATAAAATTAATAAATATAAAAAAATAATTAAGTGAGATAATAATATATATTGATCAGCAAAATTAAAGATATAAGTATGATTTACTAAAACAAACTATGATTCTATATTATTGCTGCATTGTTCTGTGTCAACTGATACGGTATGAAAATATCAGTGGGTTTTGGTGAAAACCCACTGATAGACCTAAAAAACTTCTACTGCAACATAATTTATAATCATTAGAAGTTTGGACAACAAAAATACCATCTCCTAGCTCAACTCTAACTATTGATATTGGGTTTTGAGAAATCCAAATATCCTAGGTCCATTAATGGGTTTTGGTGAAAACTCACTGATAGACCTAAAAACTCCTATTGCAACATAATTTATAATCATTAGAAGTTTGGACAACAAAAATACCATCTCCTAGAACTATTGATATTTTTATTTAATTTAATAAATCATGATTAAATATTATAAAAAATATTTTTAAAATAAAAAAAAATTAGAAGAAGGGCCTGAACACATCTGTGTTTAGGCCCAAGGAGGTGGTATTTTCTAAAATTTTTCTAGATATGGTAGGTCCATCAGTGAGTTTTGCTCAAAACTCACTGATATACCTAAACTACTCCTATAGCCTTGGTGAGACAGCAAGATTAGATGTTTGGACACCAAAAATATCATCTCCTAGCTCATCCCTGTCTATTGATATAGAGTTTTCAGAATTCCAGATATGGTAGGTCCATCAGTGAGTTTTGCTCAAAACTCACTGATATACTTAAACTACTCCTATAATCTTGGTGAGACAACAAGATTAGAGGTTTGAACACCAAAAATATCATCTCCTAGCTCAATCCTGTCTACTGATATAGGGTTTTAAGAATTCCAGATATGGTAGGTTCATAAGTGAGTTTTACTCAAAACTCACTGATATACCTAAACTACTCCTATAGCCTTGGTGAGACAGCAAGATTAGAGGCTTGGACACCAAAAATATCATCTCCTAGCTCATCCCTGTCTATTGATATAAGGTTTTCAGAATTCCAGATATGGTAGGTTCATCAATGAGTTTTGCTCAAAACTTACTGATATACCTAACTACTCCTATAGCCTTGGTGAGACGGCAAGATTAGAGGTTTGGACACCAAAAATATCATCTCCTAGCTCAACCCTATCTACTGATATAGGGTTTTCAGAATTCCAGATATGGTAGGTCCATCAGTGAGTTTTGCTCAAAACTCACTGATATACCTAAACTACTCCTATAGCCTTGGTGAGACAGCAAGATTAGAGGTTTGGACACCAAAAATATCATCTCCTAGCTCAACCCTGTCTACTGATATAGGGTTTTTAGAATTCCAGATATGGTAGGTCCATTAGTGAGTTTTGCTCAAAACTCACTGATATACTTAAACTACTCCTATAATATTAGTGATACATCAAGATTATAGGTTTGGACACCAAAAATATCATCTCCTAGCTCAACCCTGTCTACTGATATAGGGTTTTCAGAATTCCAGATATGGTAGGTCGATCAGTGAGTTTTGCTCAAAACTCACTGATATACCTAAACTACTCCTATAACCTTGGTGAGACAGCAAGATTAGAAGTTTGGACACCAAAAATATCATCTCCTAGCTCAACCCTGTCTACTGATATAGGATTTTTAGAATTCCAGATATGGTAGGTCCATTAGTGAGTTTTGCTCAAAACTCACTGATATACTTAAACTACTCCTATAATATTAGTGATACATCAAGATTAGAGGTTTGGACACCTTAGGATATGGTATTTTTCTAATGATTATAAATTATGTTGCAATAGGAGTTTTTTAGGTCTATCAGTGGGTTTTCACCAAAACCCACTTATGTTCTCATACTGTATCAATTAACACAGAACGATACAACAATAATGTAGAATCATAGCTTGTTTTAGTAAATCATCCTTATATCTTTAATTTTGCTGATCAATATATATTATTATCTCTATTAATTATTTTTTTATATTTATTAATTTTATATAATCATGCAGGGCTTGAAATCAACTAATTTCAGGCCCTTCTGTTGAAGTTATTTTTTCTTTATATATAAGAATCGATATATATATATATATATATATATATATATATATATATATATATATATATATATATATATATATATATATATATATATATATATATATATATAAGTTCATTTTTAATATAATGCACATTTTATGTTAATTAGAATGTCTCAAGTAAGGTTGTCTTTCTCAGTGATTTTTATTTCGATTTCAAAAATATAAAGAGATGTTTCTTTACGTTTCAGACCTACGTAAAAAACTCAATCATAACACATGATTTCAGATCGACGCAGAGCCTGAAATCATTTGATTTCAGCCCTTAGCAGGGCTTGAAATCTTTTGTTTCAGGCCCACGCTGGGCCTGAAATATTTTTATTTCAGGCACACACTAGACACACTGGGTCTGAAATCAAAAGAATTCAAGCCTTTTTAATTTCAAATCTTTTTTATATATTAATATATTTATTTAATATGTTAATTTATATTAATCAAATATAAAAAATCATCACTTTATATTTTTAAAATCATGTTGAAAGAAAACTTTCTGTTAGTGGAAATACTTTTTCTTTTTTTACCTTATGTTTTTTAGTCGATTCCTAAATATATTATTTTAAAATGATAAATCTGAAAAAGCAGATTCAGTTGTCTTGGATTTGTTACTGAGAAAGAGAAAGACTGTTTTTTATGAAAGGGGTATAAAAAGAAATTCACTAAAATGTATACGTCTTTTGGTAAAAATAAAACCATGATATGCCTTTTGATAAATACCAATTCTCAGGTGCGTCCTTTGGTAAATTGTCGAATATTTAAATGAATTGTCAAGATTTTAAATCGTATTTAAAATATGATTAAAAAGTTCAAAATTAATTCGGTTGCCAAATTTTTATAATTTAATATTTCTTTATAAAAATAGCAAGAGAAATTTTATAATATTATGTTTCAAACCCATTGATTATTATTTAAAATTATCAAATTCCAATAAAACTTAAACACATTTCATAATTTTTTCGAATCAAATTAAAATTCACAATATTTTATTCAATAGTCCATCAAAATTGAACTAAATTAAATGCTAATTATTTTTATATAATTTTAATTCAAATAAACTGAAATTCAAATTTAAATCATTTCAAAATTATAATTCAATTCTACTTGCAATCAAAATACGAACAAATCAAACTAAACTCAAGTTCAATTTTTTATTTCAAACTGAAAATCAAAATTATTTAGGAGCATTTGATTTTTTTCATTTTTTATTTTTATTTTTTAAAAAATCATATTTTCTTATTTTCTAAAAAATAATTTTATTTCATTTTCTAATTTTTCAGAAAACGTTATATCTTTTTCTGAAAAATAAAATTGAAAAATAAAAACCAAACATGTTTTTCAAAAAATCATATTTTCTACATAAAATAAAAATAAAAAATAAACATACCAAACACAGCCTTATATTTTTAAACTTCAAATCCGTCAAACTCAAATATTAATATTTTTATACTATTCGACTCAATTAAGTTTATTTGCACACCTATACGCAACCTAGCCCTGGGACAAAAGACTCAACCGAACTCAACACAAATCTTTGTTGTACCCAACTCAACCTAGGCCTATGTCATATCCAGCCAGCTCGGGTCAAAGTCAGGCCCAACATGGCCCGAGCTAAGGTGAAGCCTGGCACTTCTCAAAGCCGACTCTTGCATTGTCCTCTATAATCAGTAATCAGGGAGCATACTCTGCTATTAAAAACATCACTGGTTAAGTCCATCGATCCCATGAAGTCATATTTTATAGCATTTTACCACCATTGACCAATTGTACGTTCATAATCACTATTGGTAGGGCAACGAAGCAACCATATGCAGCATATTGCATGGAGCAATTCAACATTTCTGCATTTCTATAAAGCCCTCTAAACAATAAACATAGCCTATGCCAGACCCCATAACATTTGTAGAAACGACCAATAAAACAAAAAACAAACAAACAAACAAACAAACAAATAGTACAGGTTCTTGATGCACAATGAATAACAGTTAGATATCTGCAGTTCAGTTGTTTGAAAAAAGTACGATGAATAAGGAATTGCCTGCTGCTTGTGGTAATGGTATAGGAAAAAAAAAAATGCTCGACGCCAATCAAATAATGGAAATTTGTGGAACTGGATTCTCACCTATGCTTTCTCATTCTGATTTTTGTTTGTAGCATCTGATGTTTGTTTAGCTTGTCATTTCCATGCAACAGAATCGATCTCATCTCGAGCTGATTTATAAAGCTCTAGTCTCTTTGCAATTGCATTCCTCTTCTCCATGAGAGATGGGTCCTCGTCCAACATGGCACTAAGCTGTTTCTTCTGTAGGGTAAAGATGAAAATGTCAAACAGAATTGAATTTGGCTTTGTATGGTCATGAAGGTGCAAGTAAAATGCATTCGAGCTCAAATAGATCCACTGTAGCTAAAGAACAGGACTTAACAACACATTTAAGATATAATTTGTTATGATTCACTAGTGCTTCTGTTAGTCTTCCAGATAGATTTTCCTAGCAAGTTAATAAAGATTTATATAGTTTACGGGAGGAAAAGAGTGTGATTCTAGCTGGACTACAGTTGATGTAAGAATGAGTCAGTCCTGGCAATTTTGTGTTTCAGGAAGAACAGCCTCTAATCCATTTCTTGTATATTCGGATACCTAGATACAAGTGCTACAAATCATCTATTTGTACACCTTGAAACGTGCATTTACCTGAAGATGTTCAATTTCCCAATGAGAAAAAGAACTACGTAGAAGATAAACTAAAAGAAATATCTAGTACTCTTAGCAGAGAACCTATTGCATAGCTACATGACAAGTAGGCATCATTTTAGTGCATCTCAAGGATTTCATGTGGGTGTGGTTTTAAAAATCACAACATCAGTATGGATACTGAAGGCACACACCTCCCTACTCCCAACATGGGCATAGAATTGATTAAGCAACGACCTCTTTGCTTCTCGAACTTGGCAATGAACAATAGCCTTCGGGATAGTATTCCTCAGCGTGTCACATACCATGGCAACATATGCGTTAACATTGGAGCCTGAAAATCGGATGATCTCATGAGGTCATTTTAAGGACCAAAAATTTGAGCGTTAATAGTACTGGGATAAAAGAAAACAACAAAATGAGATGTCAGACATATCCAGGGGAACTTAAGAGAATGCAAATTTTATAACTACAAGGAGAATGAACTTACCAATCCTCCTTAAGTGGTTATCACCGTATCTATCTGGCGCTTGAGAATTTGGCGTGGAACCGGGAGCCTGACCTTTCTCAGGTTCATGAGAAAGTTTCCTGAAGAAATCCACTGTAAGGTAGGTGGACTCCATTTCTACAAGACGAAGAACTGTTTTACGGCCCTCATCTCGAAATCTTTCCAAGGCTTCATTTGCTGCAGCTGCTATGTCTGACTGAAGAGTTGGGAAGCGCTTCAGTTCCTACCATTAAAAAAAAAACAACCACCACTTAATCACAATTGGCAAACAACAAAAGCTATGTTGCTGCAAAGCAAGTTCACACAGAGAAAAGACATGTTAGTGAATTGTAGGAAAATGCTGCATGATAATTAATGGATGATAATGAAAAGGCATGTAGGCAAAAACTTGAACTTGTAGACAAAAAAGAACCACTATGCCATGCATCATGTACTTCCTAACTTATCCTAGAATGATGCTTACCTCTGTTTCGCTAATGGACTTGCGCACAAGTTCTTTCAGGACAATGTGAACCTGGAAAGTAAAGTGAACATAGAGAATTACTTAGGCTATAGATAAAATGAAATATAGTTTATAAATTCTCATGAACCATATTCAAGGTTACAGTGCAAAACTAGTTCATGTAATTGATCTACATCAATATCCAGACAAAAGGAATACACATCGGTAAAGCAAATGCATCACACAATAAGCAGAAATGACGTGTTCATATAAGCATAGCATTGGTATCAAAGGCATAAGAGTGTAGGCAAAGAGATTATACAGCATCAACAGAAGCCTCTCCGGGACCTTTGAAATAGCTTAGAGAACTGTCTATAAGCCTTCTATATCCTTGCTCAGGAGCAATCAGATGGGGCTGATAACCATCTGCCTCTGAAATAACCTTTTTAACATTCTGCAGAGACAAATGCCTATCAAATGGGAGTTTCTTTAAAGCTGCAGGTAGTTGGTTGTCAAAGACCCCATATATCCGATCTCCACCAGGTCGCCTAGCACAGAACAATGAAAATCAAAACAAACATAGAATCTCAATCACAAACTTGGAAAAACATTGTAGCATAAGGTTGAATCTGCTACCCCAGCGGCCCCACATAGCCGGCCCCATGGCCATCTGTGAGGAGGTAAATCGGGAAGCTATAGTTGGCCATTGCAGGGAGGGCATTTTTCTTAGCTTTGCTGAGATTCAAACCCTTGCCCGTTGTAGCAATATCTGCCCCGCAATAGCCAACTCAACCGTGCCCGGGGGCACAAACTTGGAAAAGCATGCCAATGAAATAGGTTGTGTTTGCCATAGGTTTGCCAAATAAAATGAATTCTTTTGCCAACATAATTTTTGGCAACAAAATAGGGCAATCACATTTTACCAAGGGAATAAAAGGTAAAATCATAACTACTACTACTAGTTTGGCGAAGGAACAGTAATCTGAAAACACCAACTGTGTCAAAAAGTACATACATTCTTTCTTTGAGTGGAATCAGACAATAGACTGAGGGATTGCCTTAAACCAGCAATTGTATGAGAGAGGACCAGAATCAACACTAGCAGAAGATTTTAAATGTGCCATGACTACAAGGAAAATAAGTGAAAAATAGATTACCCTCCATCCAAATGTTCTTTGAAAATTCGATCAAATGCACGACACATCTCCAAAATTGTGTAAAGTTGTGCCTGCATATTTGAACAAGCAAGAACATTAAGTGGGAAGAAAGGATTAGCTACACAGGATTATTGTGTTCCGTAACTTACTCCTCCATCAGCTCCAATAGGCCTGCCTAGCCGATCCAACTCAGCATCAAGTTCATCAATTGTTTTATTAATTAAAGCTATTATACTAGGTATTCGTTGCCTGATCACAGTTTCCAGATGCTACAAAAGAGAAGTCATAGAATATTTCAAATTTCCAAAGTTTTCGAGCAAATGGGACAAGACGAGAGCTAAAATTAGAATAGAGAAGAGGATCCACCTTGGACAGTAATTTTGCAAGATACTCTGAACCCATTTTATGCACAAGATGTCCATAATCAGGGCTAGCTGCAAAATACTCTTGTTCCTTCCGCCGTGCATCAATCATGTCAACATTCTTGTTGATATCAGCTTGTGAGCGGTTGACTATTCCTACCCAAGGATGTTGTAGCCGATATGATCTTCCTTCCAGTACCTGGAACAACCAAAAACAAAGTAAGCTTTCAAAGGCAGGTTGTTTCGTAAGATATAAATTTTTTATAAATTTTACATTACAGCTTCATTGTATTGCTTACATCAAGAGCATTAGTACCCTTGTCCATAAGATCAAGCTTTGTTAGGACACCGAAAGTTCGCTCACCTGGATAAATGAACACAAAACTTACAACTATTGTCTGTATATACATGTAATTCAAAAGCCTGTGTGACTGAAAGAAAAGCGCTAACCATCCACTGATTTTCAAAAAGTAAACATAAGTAAATTCTCTACCTGTAGGATCCACCTCCCTTGCAAGTTTGATGGCATCTGAGGTGGCAATATCTTGGTTAGCAGGAGAAATGGCCAGAATGATACAATTGGGCTACAATTATGAAAAAAAAGGTCCCTCAGTGTCAAAATAAGCAAGCTAACATTATAATTTCAAAAGAATTTGGTGAATACTAAAGACTTCCTTGAATCGAGAATACCAAACATGGATTTTCTATGGCAGAAACAATGTGTTATCCAAGGTGACAAGTACCCTAGCAGTTTGTAGAGTAAGAAGGCATCGTGGCTGGAAGAATCATGTTTAGTACGCATTTTTGGGGCCTAAAGGTATAGATATAGGTACAATTTAAAGAAACAGAAACCTAGGCATTTGTTCTTTAATTGAACTCAAAATTCACTGCATACAATTAAATCCCATAACATTTGAAAAGCAGAAATCTAGAGGCACTTTGTTTACCTTTTGAACATAAGACCGAACCATGTCTTCAATATCTCTCACAATTGATTCAGGTTGCCCCTCTGCATAAGCAAGATGATTCAATAATTTCCTCATGGTAGAATAATATTGTTTGCTGAACTGACAAACTTTAAGTTTAGATCTTTACCTACAGCAACCTTGGTCAAACCAGGAAGATCTATGAGTGTTAAGTTAACAACTGCAAAAAAGCAAAATGATCAAACAACATGGTCTGGAAGATGTTGAAACATTTTTTTGTTGAAAGCCAGAACATCCATATGTAACAAAAGATCTAAAAGAGCATTGATACCACCCGGCAATAATGCCACTCCAGCACATGACCTGCAACCCGCAAGTTCAATAACCCAATAGGGTTTTAGAGTTTGGTCCTCTCTATAAAAGATTGCTATGGTATGAAACCCTAACTGGAGCCTTCTTTTATAGAGAGGAGACTCGCCAGGACAACTCCCGACAAGCCCTCTAACATGTGTTAATCCATATAGACAACTCCCGACAAGCCCTCTAACATGTGTTAATCCATATAGGAAAGCTTTGTTAATGAGGTTCAGGGTGTTAGGACTGGTAGGAGAGCTAGATGGGGTTCATTAGCTTCTCTTATGCTCAATGTAGACTTGTCGTTGCGGAAGACATGAGCAATACTAACACTTTTGGATTTTACTTGGTATCCACCTCCTTGAGGTGACTAATCCAAGGATCCACTCTTCCTCACTCTCTCATTCACTATAAAAGACTCATTCGTGGAGAAACCTCGTACAAGCTCACAAGCAGATACAATAAGAACTCAAGCAAATATGAAATAAATCTTACAAGATTTACACACTTAGATCCTTGCTCGTCTTTCTTTCTTCTTCTTCTTCTTGCTCGGAAATGCCTCTTGAAGTACAACAACACTTGCTCAAGAACTGGCGTCGAAGGAGGAGAAGAGATCTAGCTTTAACTTGCATGAAAATCCTATATACTTGCAACCTAGGGTTCCCTAATCGATTACCACGCCAAATCTAGCTGTTCAACGACTAGTTTTGAAGCTTAATCGATCAACCAATCGATTAAGAAGATTGCCTGATTGATTCAGTACGTTTCTGTGCTCTCGACAAAAGCCAACCCCTGATCGATTGGTATTGCCCTTAATCAATCACCAAATTGATTGCGGCCCATTCTGTTTCTCGCGAGAAACAATGCTCCAATCAATCACCTAATCGATTGGATTGGGCCCTAATTGAGTGCCCATGCCCTAACTTACCTAAACCAAGTCTAAGGTTCCCTTTGTCCAACTTTCGGTCAACCGTGACCTATTAGGACTTTCCATTGCCTAGTTCTTAATTAGGACTTCTCTCGTGCCAAATGGCTAACCCACCTTGGACTTCACCTAGTTTCTAACTAGGTCTAACTAGTCCGACTAGGGCTTCCTTTTGCCTAATCGTAGTTAGGTCTAGTCTCTCGGTAGACGTCCACCTTGGCAACGTGCGATCTTCCAGATCAACTTGGACTTTATCTAGTTCCCAACCAGGTCTACCTAGTCCCATTAGGGCTTTCCTTTACCTAACCGCAGTTAGGGATGTTCTCTCAGTAGACTTCCACCTTACCAACCTGCGATCTCCTAAATCCACTTGGACTTCACCTAGTTCCCAACTAGGTCTGCTTAGTCACACTAGGTCTTCCCTTTACCTAACCGCAGTTAGGTGTAGTCTTTTGGTAGACTTCCAACTTATCAATGTGCGATCTCCCAGATCCACTTGAACATCACCCAGTTCCCAACTAAGTCTGCTTAGTCCCACTAGGACTTCACCTTTGCCTAACCCTCGAGTTAGGACTTCACAAGTCAAGTCTCTAGTCAACCTTGACCCACTTGACTCATTACACACATCTTGTCAAACATCGAAACTCAAACTCGAACTCGAACCCACTTGAGCTCAGTCAAACTGGTCAACCTTGACCCAAGAGAAATTGCACCAAATTTTGACGATAACAAGCACTATGAAAATATAATAGCTTGCAGAATCTCCAGAAGTTCTTGCAGAATTTGAATTATTACAGACGAAAAATAATTTTCCATAATCTTAAGACAATACATTTGTGGATCTCACATGTGATGAATTTTTATCCATATCAGCTTTATGTTTATGCATGAGGTACATTATTTTCATGAGCGTACACAAAATAAATGATAATTTACAGCATATCTACTGTGTCCACTATCATTCCTCAATCAATTGTATTAATAAAATTTTAGTTCAAGTTCTATTTATCTTTGACAATCAAATCCTCTTTGCAATTTTAAACACCATCAAATGTAACCTTTTATCAGTATGCCTAGTGTTTATATAGTAGCATAAAAGGAACTCAAGGAATCAGTATGACATGATATAGAAATTAACTTCAGCTTCTCTTCTGTCAAAAACTAACTTCATGTTTCAACATTTACATAAAATTAGGCTGCCCATTTTAATCAAATATTAAGATAATATAATTGCAAAGTAAAAAAACACCAATATGTGTAGGCATAGGAGGCTTGAGAAGGCAAGAGTTTCTACAAAATGACAGAGGTAAGCCACTGGCTACGGGAATACATGCCGGTGATCACATGCAATTCGCCAATAACTTTACCTCAATTGATAAAGCAACATCATTGTCTCTCTAGGCTCTTGGCACAGCTTCTGGAATAATTCCCTTGATGAACCATAGAAATGATGTGGTATAGCAGCCACTTTGGGCTCACTCTTTTGATACACAGCTAGAAAGGTCACTCTAGCAAATATTTTTGAGGCCTCATGTACCACGAAACCAGTCTAGTCTACTGCCTGAAAGAAATAGATAAAAGAAAGAAGAAATGGAGGAGAAAGAAAATGGACATTTCAAAGAAAGGTCAAGAAGAAAGTGAGTGCAATTTTACTCTTCATTTCCCTCAAAATTTATTCATCCAAATTGGCAAGTGCCTAGCCTACCCTTGCCACTAACTTGGAGGCAGTCCCCAACTCTGAGTTCACTTATCATATCTCTGGTTATCATCTGTTCACATGATTTTTTCTTTCCAAACAAAACCCTATCTAATCAAGTATGAATCCCCAAAGTCCCTCGGTTGTAATTGTATTTCCTTTGCTAGGAGCATTCATTTCATCTGAAATTCAAGTAATGGATTGTGAAAAACAATCGTCTTCAAGAATGAAATATAATTTTTCCTCCTTGATTTAGTCACCCTCACCATATAAGTGATTTATAATTTGACTGAGAACAACAGAGGTAAAAATTTACAAGATATTGATTTTCCTTTCATAAGAACTTATGAAAACATGAAAGAAAATAAATAAAAGGTAATAACCAATGTATATAAAACATTTGACGTCAACATTTGTAAACAATAGTTTCTTGCATGAAAACCTAAGCAAAAATCAAGCATTATGAGGGCATACTGACCGTGTGGTGAATAAATGCTCAAATGGATTGGAACATTGGATATTTGTTTTGATTTTCCAGTAATGCGATCAGTCTCATCTGCAATTTCCTTCCTAACAGCAGCTGCAGATATTAAAAAATTTAGACAAGCTCATTAATTATGGTAACTCATACAAATAGTTTTAAGCAAAATGAATGACGTAAAAAAATAGAAGACAAAATTAGAACACTTTATTGAAATTGCCCAATTTTAAAAGGAAGAGAAGGCAATTTTTTTCCTGGTTAGCAGAAAGCCAATATTTCATTCATCTGCGTAGCAAACCAAATCAAAGAATCACTGCAAATATGTATAAGTAATCGATGGAAACAAAAGATCTTTCCGCTTAACCAAGAGAAGAAACGTGAGAAAAATCTAAATGTGAAAAGGTACTACTACATAGACGAAAGGGCCGTTACAAGCTATAATGCGCAAGAACATGAACTACAAATACCCTTAAGAAGAACAGAGATAAAGTAAGTGGTCAATGAATCCGATCATACCAAAGTCAGAATACTTCCTCCTAGGAGCATGAAGAAACTCTGCGTATTCCGACCCGCTCTCCGTCTTGTGAAGCTGCAACACCAACGGCCTCCTGGTCACAATACCTAATCCAAACACACAGATCCCAAACCGTCACTCATGGAACACGAAGACCAGAACACGGATCGACAAATATCCTTTTCGAGTAATCACCAGATCCACGGGGCAAGAAGTCCCTCCCCACGATGCTCTCTAGCACGGACGACTTCCCCGAACTCTGAGATCCCGAGGAAGCAGATCAAAAAAGATCCGATGAGAAATCCAAAATCGGCCGGATCCGAGCAATAAGAAAACTGGGTGCATTAGATTTAAGAAGGCTAGGGAGTCGTCTCGTTACCTGACCGCCGACGACGGCGACGGAGGGGAGGGCTTCCCAGAGGGATCCTCCCTCGCCGCCGTGGTCCCCGAGGACGGTGCACGCCCTCTGAATCCGATTCACAAGCCCGATCAGGCTCTCCATGGTCGCCATTGCGAGGATGGAAGGCAGCGAGATCCGTGTAAAGGAAATTAAAAAACAGTTTTGAAGAAGTCCCCGCAGCGTCGCCATTTAAATAGGCGTGTCGGCGATTCCAATGGATGGATCCAGACCGTCCACGGCAGCGGGATTCTGGGAACCTCGCTCCAATGGGCGGACAGGATTGGAGGTAGATAGGATACACCAATTGAAATCAGAAATGCAAATGCCTCCCCTAACTGCCTACGTGGCTACGTTGTAAATCGGATCGAGCCCTGTGAAACCAATCCGACCCAGCCTAGTTTAGATTAAACCCGGCAAGTCCGATAAGGAATGGATGTCGCTCGTACCCTAATGAGTTGGGTCGGCCGGTCGAGCCAGGCAAGAGCGACTTAGCATAGCTGAGCTTGTATGCCCCATAGACATTGTTAAAATTATCTGATTAATTATTTTTATCCAACATTAATATAGTCGAATAGTAATTTAAAAATTATTTTTAAAACATTGATTCCAGTACTTCAGTGCACGGCCGGCTATCAGTTCAGTTTAATTAATTTACTTGACTTTTGAATTTTAAATTAAAATAGAAACCAATAAATTAAAATAATTATTTTAAAAAAAGTTTTAAATTAATTAAATCAAAATTTTAAATTCTATAGAAATTTTGATCATCACTAGTGATGATCATCTTGATGCCAAGTCACCCAGGCACGATGTCATGGTAATATAATAGGCAGTGTTTCGAAAATTGAACGTGTGGATGGAGAGATAAGTGCTGTAAACTTACCATAGAATTTGAATCAACGGAATGATTGGGACATAAGATCCAGAGCTAGAAGCAAAAGAACGAATGATACCGGAAAAGATCTTGGTGATTGTTACTCTGATGTTCAAGTCGAAATTAGAAATGAGTAGTTGGCAGAATAAAAAGAGAGAGGGGTTTAGATAATTGAGCAGTTCTTTTCTTAGGTATTCCTATGCTTTTTTTATACTTTTGGCTGTGATTCTTTATTTTTCTGAGTCATTAAGCATCATTGACATTATCTTTATAACTGTTATTACTGTAAATTATTGAGGATTATTATTAGGGTTTTACTTGTGTACATTTTTATCTCCTCCTCATCATTAATGTTGTCTTTTTAGATTTGGCGGTGCCTTAAAAAATATTACTTATCCCATTAATGATAAACGTTCAACATCCCTCTATTATTATTCGTGAAGGGATGTGCCTAAGTATTTCTTTAGGACAACTATCGTCGCTCGGACAATGTTACCCATATCCCACTCGGGCATTATTGAACCATGCCCCGACACGATCCACTGAGTCGTACTTAACTTTCGTAGGTGGTTGATTTTCTGAGCGGACGGTGGTTGGAACCTCAGTGGTGCCCAAGCCTAGTTTCCCGTCATGGGAGGACTCTGAGTGATGCCCGAGCAGACATCTTTCGGACAAAGTGAAACTTGTATTTGCCCGGGCGGGCATCCTCTAGGCTTAACAAGCCTAGTGCTTAGGTCTTTGGTCCTCTTTTCACTATGCTACTACTACGTTGCCACGTGGTAGCTTCTCAGCTAATACGTTACCACACACTACCAAAAAAAAAGGTACTTTGCGACGGTTTTAGTTGGGATTTACGGCGGTTTGGAAACGCCGGTAAATCTTTTACCGGCGGTTTACAAAATCGCCGCCGATAACGGCGTCCTTAAACAATTTAGCGGCGGTTTGACTAAACCGCTGGAATAACCGCCGCCATAATACGTTTTCCGGCGGTTCTCTTGGCTGTTATTTTGCGGCGGTTCCATAGCGGCGATTTTAACCGCCGATAAAACTATCACTTGATTTAGGTTGATGAATTTTTTGCGACAGTTTTTGCAATATTAAAATCGCCGCCAAATTAATGGTTGTTTCCAAATTACCTGATTTAGTGGCGGTTTGAACCGCCACAAAAAACCACTAGAAGAGTTTCAAAGCCGCCGGTAAATGATTTACCGGCGGTTTGAAACCGCCACAAATCAAATTACCGGCTGTTTTGAAACTGCTGCAACACCACCGTAAATAATTACTGGCGATTTTGAAACCGCCGCAAATGGCAAATTCAACCGAAAATATTTATTTGATTTTTCTTTTTAATATTTTATTTGAAGGACAAACAAGTTAAATACTTGTGTAATCTTAAAGGAAAATTTTCATAGCTAGTAGTTAAATACATTCAAATGAATGTCTACAAAAGTAAATGCTCAAAGTACTAACAATAAAAAATATTTGAAGTGAAATCTAAACCAAAATGGGGGTACACCACTCAACAAAAATATATAACATAGCAGCAGCAGTTCAAACTTCAGCTTCTAGTCTGTATTGCTTGCAAAGTACTTGAGTAGCATAGTATTGGCTTCCAACCACATCAGTAAAAATTTGACCTGAATGAATAATGAAAACCAAGTTATATCTCTTCAAAATTAATCAGCAAAGAAATGATAATGCATAAAAACTAGTTCGTGGGAGAGGTATGGAAACTGATCAGTTGTATGGAAACAAACTGAAAGACTGAAAGAATTTATATTGTTCTTTGTAGAGAATGAGAGGCATGTAACTTCTTATTCACTAATACTTTCCAATAAGCATAATACCATATCATGAGTGCTGAGAAACAACATTTCCACCATATTTAAGCATCTCTAAGTGTTGTTTCAACTAAAGCCTATTTTTAGCAGCTCCAAATTCTTACTTGGATGAGATTGAGTGAGCTTGATTCTCCTCCATAGTAATCATTCCTATCCATATGAAGAACCTAACAATAAACAAAAGTGAATTTATTTTAGCAGAATGATAAAAATGTTTCTAGCAAAATAATAAAATATTGCTAATAAGAAAATAATAGAGTAGAGTTTTAACATATTTTCCCTTAGAAAAAAAATCCACATATATACACTACTAAGCTATAGACAGTCGCTATGATTTGTATTATCTGAATGAAGTATTAAAAAAAACCACCACTAATGAATGAAGCTGGAAAAGTGCATTTATATCAAAAATTGGCTGGAAGAGAAGGAGGAGCTACAAAAAAACTCTGACGTGAAGGAGGAGCTACACAGGAAAGGGGGACAATATGATACCTTATCCTGAAGCTTGTTCACTCTTTGATTTACTTCTTCTGACGTGAAAATCGGTGCGACTAAGACGGAGGTCCTGGAACAACATAAGCATTATTTAGAACCTTCAGCTCTAAGGCATCAAAATCTTGCACGGATTTGCATTGGAAGGAATGGAGTCAATTAAAAAAAAGTGTTAAGCTCATGGAACATGGTAAAAATTGTGATTAATAACAGCAGATGGTACATCATATCACTTGCAATCCTTTAACTTTGGTGGGAAAAAGTTATCGCTTTTGTTCTATACAGATCACTGTTCTGGCAAATGACAAATATGCCCAGTCCTACACTGATTGTATTGTCATACACAACGATTTTTTTTGTTAAAAAATGTAAAAGAAATAGATACAAAAAATACAAATTGTATCAAAGTCAATCTAATTTTAACTAAGCTTAACCAATTCAGATGAGATTATGGCTTGATTTGACCACTTTATTAAACAATATTTATGTTGAAATGGAACTGATCTGGACAGTCCATCCAGGATTGAGTGCATTTGGTTTCCAAAAATAATAATAATAGTGCTTGTAAACAGAAGCAATAGTGCAAGGAACTTTTGCATCAATATTAGCAGAATTAGCACGCCACACACTAAACAACAATCTGATGAACGAATATGCCTTGGTTTAGATATATGCCCTCATTTATAATGTTCAAATGGGAAAACAAATGCAGCACAAACTCGAACATCATCAATATAGAACATACTATGCATACATCCCAACTATTCCATTGTGTTATTAGTACAAAAAAAGGAAGGGTAATTGAAAGAAAGCTCATTCCTCTGTTTTAGTTGGAAGGGAAGTGGGAGATGGAAAGAAAACAGACATTTAAACATTTATTATGGATTTCTGAATGATAGGAAAGATAAAGTCAGTATCCAGAACAAGTATTGCCATTGTCACTAATAATTATTCCTAATACACTCGTACCTTCCACACATTAGTGACTCTAACGATTACAAACACGAGAGGGAGACCTCTTGGCCAATAAAAATAAACTATTAGCACAAGACAAAGTAAGGAAGCAATTGCGTATGAATGTGTATGTAAGTTCATAAATAATTAACTCTGAAAACTTACTTTTTTTTTTAGCTCCTCCTTCTCTTCCAGCCAATTCTTTAGCTTTTCTGCCCCAATTTATGACCAATATCATTCAAAATGTAAAAGGTGTTTACGAAAAAAATATCACTTAAATTCTTAACAAAAAATAATAATGACTGAGAAAAAATATTAACTCAAGAATGTAAAGAAATACAGAGTAATATAACAAAAAATTCTAACACCAAACTAGGAAATAATAAAGAAATACAATCTAATTAGCTTACCTCTACAATTCAAGTGATATTATTAATTTTAATTTTGAAAAACTAATTTGCTCTTTTGGAATCCAAATACAAGAAAAGTATATTTGAAAAACTAATTTGCTCTAACCTTGGTTTCTTCAACTAACTAGTCGTGGCTTCTTCCTTTAAAACCTAGTGATGTATGGTTTCAGATATTATGTCCTTAATACAGCCAACAAAGACAAAGTCACAAAACTAGAAAAGGATTGACGGGTGCCCAGAGAACAGTTGGTTACAATAAATATATCAATTGCCCATCGATTGGTAACAAACATGATACTCCAGAGCGTGTTTTGTTTACTGCACTTATTTTTTTAATCAAATTATTGTAAACTGTTTGCGCCTATATAGAATTGCCCAAAGTAAACGGTCAACGACCGTGGGCCTTGGAGTAGGAGTCGACACAGGCTCCGAACCAAGTAAAACCTCCCGTGTTTGCGTTGTGTGTTTTTAACTTCCGCTGTGCAATTGCTCTTTACGTAAATCCGAAAGTTTTTCGATATTCACCCCTCTCTATCGGTTTCCTCGATCCAACAGAGCTCACTCAAACACACATGCTTTTTGCACTACCATAGGCTTGCTTGTTATCTACTCTCCACCATTAGTCATGATTCGGATCCACATCTATAAAAGTTTATTCAAACATATTAAAGACATATGAAATGGAAGAATGAAGTGAAAGCTAAGAAAATAGAGAAATTGATGAAATGGGAAACTTGGTTGCTCAAGAATATTTCTAATGCACTTTGCCCTCTTTATAGTCCTCATATTGAAGTCAAAAGTGTGGTGGAGTAAAACTTGGATAATGCTTTTGATTCGGATGAAAAAGTCTTCATTGACTTCATGGTGCCAATTTTGCTATTGCATGCCAACCTTGCTTACTTCTCTTTTTTTTTCTGCTTCCTGGGTCAGTCATGTTGTGGCCAGCTTCAATTCCTTATCAGAACTAGCTCCCATTCCACTCTAATGTGAGCTTTCAAACGAATTGCCTCTGTTGTTCCCTTAGTTTCCAACTCTTCTTCTTCTTTTTTTTCTGCATCTCAGTTTTTTTCCTGTTTTAATCTAAAAACTGCCAATGGAGTCAAACTTCATTTGGAAACATTTCGGACCAGAATTGTATCATAGAAACTTGAGACATCAAATAGCCATTATGGAATTAGATGCTCCACATGTAACCTTCACTAACCATCTCTTGCAACTAACTTTTGATACGCATCACCTTCAAATTGGCACTCTCATACTTTTATTCTCTTCTTTTTTTTTCTACTTCAGATTCCAGCTCCACGGCATCACTTTCAAACCTTGCAATTCTCTGATTTCTCAAAACAATTAGCATCAATAGTAGTGTGGAGTTTAAATGCTTCACTTGAGAGTTTCCTTAACTGATTTTTTTCCATACTGTTTTTTTTTCTTCTTCCTTGCAGATTCAACAATAGCTCTTCAATAGATTCAACACTTTGCAGTTTACTTCGAACTCAGCTTGTATCATTCAGCAGCTCCAAGTCAAACTTTCTCAGATTCCAAGCTTTCCCTTGCAATGCAGTTCAGATTTTTCAGTTTCAGATTTTTCAGCTTTTGATCAGCCTTTATTCAACCTCAATTCAGACTTTCTGATTTCGCACAGCTGCAATTCAGACTCTAGTAAAATGTTGCTGATCTTAACTTCCATAATTCCAACTTCCCAATTCTTGATCCAAACCATTTCTGAGCCAAGATAGCTTCACAGAAATTTTTTTCTTCTTGGCACAGATTTTGTTTCCTCTGCTTTTGCGTGCCATTTTTTTTCATTGCAGTTTTTTTTTCTCAGCCGAATTTAACTTGGCACAAAATGGCTTAGATCTTTACATTATAATCAAGAATCTAGATGCTTAAATTGTTTCCCTCCTTAACCACTACTTCCCACTTATTCTTGATACCAAACTCAATTCAATTGGCTTGAAATGCATCTTTGATACCAAATAATTTCAAAGCACTAGCCACCTCCCCCACACTTGATCTTTTGTCCGTCTCGGGCAAAGTAACATCAAGAAACATCCCAAACAAACAAGTCCATGGAAAAGTATGGTTAAGAGTAAGAAGTATGGAAAGGAAAATAGAATAAACTTGATTATTGCCAAAAATTGATATGGAAAGGAAAAACAAATTGATTAACCTATATAGATGTGATCCAATCATAAAAATATGGTTTTGAAAGAATCTAAGTAAGTTCTAGAATACAATCACATATGTGTGTCACAAAAATAAGGCTAATTCTCACTAGGTACAAATAATTCATCTCAAGTCATCACTTTAGAATCGAAAACCAAGTCGTACTCAAGCATCCAAGAATTCATCCATTAGCTCAAACCTTAAGTCTTTAACAATCAAATTTAATTTATTTTTAAGAGACTCTAAAATGATATGAAGACAACCTAGAGGAATACATTTATTCCTATTCATTAAGAAAAAATACCAAAAGAAATAATATGATATTTACAATGTCTATTTATTCATTTTATTTTTCCTAAGAATTTATTATCAACTACTCACTTCAAAGAGAAACATTTACTTCTAAAAACATAAAAATGATATATACAATGAAATGTAGGTGCAAGAAAAGTAAACTCCCCTTAAGTTGGGTAGATAGCGTCTTTGATGTCCAAACCATCCACCTGTAGCTCCTTTAATTCTTCAAAATACTTTTTGAGTCGGTGGCCATTGACTTTCCAAACAAAACTGTTAGATTCATCTTTAATCTCAACAACTCCATAGGGAAAAATGTTAGTTACAATAAATGAACCATCCCACCTTAACCTTAACTTACCTCTTATCAATTTGAGCCTTGATTTGTACAATAATACCTTGTCACCAATTTGGAAGTCTTTTTTCAAGATGTGCTTGTCATGAAAGTTTTTGGTCTTTTCCTTGTAGATCCTTGAATTTTCGAATGCTTCTAGCCTAATCTCCTCAAGCTCTTGAAGTTGTAATTTTCTTTCTTCTCCCCCTTTGGTAGCATCGAAATTACATGCCTTTACTGCCCAATATGCTTTGTGCTCTATTTCCACGGGGAGATGACAAGCTTTACCATAAACTAAGCGGTAAGGGGACATGCCAATCGGAGTCTTGAATGCAGTTCTATAGGCCCAAAGTGCATCATCTAGCCTTTTGCTCCAATCTTGTCTATTAGGCCCAACAATCTTTTCCAAAATTGATTTGATCTCTCTGTTAGAAATTTTAGCCTGCCCATTTGTTTGGGGGTGATAGGATGTAGAAACTTTATGTGCAACCTCATATTTATTTAGCAAGGCTTTCATGTGTTTATTGCAAAAATGAGATCCTTGGTCACTTATTATTGCCCTTGGAATTCCAAACCTGCAGAAAATGTGTGACCTAACAAAACTAACAACAATGGAAGAATCGTCAGTCTTGGAGGGAATGACCTCCACCCATTTTGAAACATAATCCACAGCAAGTAAAATATACAGATAACCAAATGATGCAGGAAAAGGTCCCATAAAATCTATTCCCCAAACATCAAAAATCTCACAAAAGAGTATAGTGTTTTGGGGCATCTCATTTCTTGCTCCTATGTTCCCAGTTCGCTGACATCTATCACAATTTTTATAAAATACATATGAATCATGAAATAGGGTGGGCCAGTACAATCCACACTCTAGCATTTTCCTAGCAGTTCTTTGGGGTCCAAAATGCCCCCCACAAGCTGATGAATGACAAAATGTAAGTACAGAAGTAAACTCATGGTCTGGTACACATCTCCTAATTATTTGATCATTACAAAATTTTCATAGATAAGGATCATCCCACACATAAAATTTTGCATCACTTTTAAGTTTATCTTTTTGAGCTTTAGAAAAGTGTGTAGGGAAAACATGTGCAACTAAGAAATTAACTAGGTCTGCATACCAAGGTGTCTCACCGTGTACTGCAAGAAGGTGCTCGTCTCTAAAATCATCATCAATGGAGGCAGGTGATCCATCTCCTTCAATTCTGCTCAGGTGATCTGCAACTAAGTTTTCTTTTCCACTTCTATCTCTGATCTCCAGGTCAAATTCTTGGAGCAGGAGCATCCATCTGATCAGTCTAGGTTTAGCATCAGGCTTTTTCAACAAGTATTTTAAAGTTGCATGATCAGAAAAAATAACAACATGTAAGCACAGTAAATAAGATCTGAAACGGTCTAAAGCAAAAACTATGGCAAGAAACTCCTTCTCAGTGGTAGTATAATTTGCTTGGGTGGCATCCAGGGTCTTGGAGGCATAACATATGACATGAGGTGCTCCCTCCACCCTCTGTGCTAGAACAGCTCCCACTGCAAAGTTAGATGCATCACACATTAATTCAAATGGCAAATTCCAATCAGGTGACTTAATAATAGGAGCAGAGGTAAGAGCCTTCCTGAGTCTGTGAAAAGCTTCTTTGCACTTATCATCAAAAGAAAACTCAACATCTTTCTGCAAAAGTTTTGTTAAGGGCCGAGCAATATCGCTAAAGTCTCTAATAAATCTACGGTAGAAACTTGCATGTCCAAGAAAAGCACGAACGTCCCATACGCATACGGGGTAAGATAAAAAAGAAATAACACTTCTTTTTGCAGGATCTACCTGTATACTATTAGTAGGAGCCCTAGAGTCAATTATGTGATGATTGACTAGGGACATTTTGTATCATATTCAATCATTAATAAAGACATGTTTGGTTATTATACTTACTTTGTATTCTGTGCCGAATAACTAAGTATAATAATGTCCATGTGTAGTAGGTTCTTATCTACATTATATCGATTGGTTGAATCGATAGTGAGATAATGTAGAGAACACTACACTAAATTATTCCTAGTCAAGCATTAATATTCAGGGACAATATTAATGCATGGAGACTAGCATGTAGGTCAACTGATGACTTGAGCTCACAAGTCATGGATATGTGATATCAAGTTGACACATGGGTATACATTAGAAAATGTGTACTGAATGACCCCGCCATGAGAATGTTTCATAGATTGTCATATGAGTGTCATAGACTTTCTCATGTGACTATTGGTATGAATAGTCCTTAGACCTGAAGTCACTACGGTTCCCTACATAAGGAGTTATGCACTTTGGTATCGTCAAACGTCACCCGTAACAGGGTGGACTATAAAGGCGATCACTGGGTATGTAATGAATTATGCGGAGGGATGTGAGTGATGTAGATGGGATCTATCCCTCCCATATGACGGGAGTGATATCTGTGGGCCCCTTGATCGAGTAGGACTCCTGAAATGCATGGTCATGCTCAAATGAGTCAATATGAGATATTGAGCTCATTTGTTTGAGTGAGTCTACTCGGGGATCAAGAAACACAAGATTGACTGAGGATGACACGGTCTATGCCTCATTGGTCAATCTAGATATTAAGGATAGAAGGACAAGGTCATACACTATCATAGTCACGGAGGTTTAGTCGGATCTCAACTTTTCTTGTTACTTGGATAGCAATGATACATTGCTAGATGTCGCTCATTGTTTATGTGTCTAAAGTGTTTAGGCGCATTGCCAACGTCACGAGAACCTATTGGGTCACACACTAAGGACGCAATGCTTCGGGAATTCTCTTCGGCAGATAGGAGCCCGAGTTGGGGAACTCGGGAGTCCGAGCTCGAGTTGGGGAACTCGGGGAGTCCCAGCCCGAGTTGGGAACTCGGGAAGTCCGAGCCCGAGTTGGGAACTCGGGAGATCTGAGCTCGAGTTGGGAACTCGGGAGCGCAGGTCGGGAGCTCGGCACTCGGCAGACTGAGCTGGGAGCTCGGCAGACTGAGTCGGGAGCTCGGCACTCTGCGGATTGGGCTGGGAGCTCGACAGACTGGGTCGGCAGTCGGGGCTCGGCACTCGGGAGACTTGGTCGGGAGACGGAGTCGGAAGCCCGAGAGGCCCGGTCGGATTTGCATGCAGGAAAGAGAAAAGTCTCTCTTCATTGGATGAAGAGAAGATGAAGAGTCACATGGAAATATGTGCTCTTTATTGGCTTTAATGAAGGGAAGGCAAAGAGACAAATGACTCTTGGTATTCATGGGATGAATATAAAAGGGGTCAAGTCATTTTTGAATGAAGGACTAAGTGTGTTTCCTTCTTCCCTTATTCTCTTCTTCCTCTCCTCCCTCTTGGCCGAAACCTTAGTGTAAGGTTCTTGGTGGTTTCGAGCTACCTCAAGTTGCTAGCACAACTAAGGTAGTTCTCCCGAAGTTGAGAGATTGTGTCCGTGTGGATACGAATAGAGGTATGGATGTTTGAACGTGCGAGAGATCCGGCGCATCTTGGACGAGTGGGATAAACGAAGGGCACGCTTCAAAGGTATAAACAGTAGATAAATCTATTAGATAGATAGCTTTGTACGAGTTTTCTTTCGCATGGATCGCTCGTGGGTTCTTGTTTCCGCTGCGTTTTTATTGTTTTGAGCCGGGAGAACCCAACATATACCTCTCCTAGAGACTATGTGTCCAAGTACAATACCATGCTCTACCATGAAGTGACACTTTTCAAAATTAAGCACAAGGTTAGTCTCAATGCAACGGTGTAAAACCCTAGACAAATTTTCTAAGCATGAATCAAAAGGCGTGCCAAAATCTAAAAAATCATCCATAAATACCTCCATATAATGCTCTATCAACTCACCAAATATACTCACCATGCATCTCTGAAATGTACCGGGTGCGTTGCAGAGTCCAAAAGGCATACGTCTGTAGGCAAAAGTGCCAAAGGGGAAAGTGAAGGTAGTCTTCTCTTGGTCCTCTGGATCTATACAAATCTGGAAGTAGCCTGAATATCCATCCAAAAAATAATAATGTGACTTCCCTACCAGTCTTTCAAGCATATGATCAATAAAAGGTAAAGGGAAGTGATCCTTTCTGGTAACCTTGTTGAGCTTTCTATAATCAATGCATACTCTCCAGGAATTCTTAACTCTGGTGGGCACTAGTTCGTTGTTTTCATCTGCCACCACTGTCACCCCAGACTTCTTGGGCACCACATGTATGGGACTAACCCACTGACTATCAAAAATAGGGTAAATGATACCTGCTTGTAGAAGTCGAGTCACATCTTTCTTTGCAACGTCCAAAATGAGTGGATTAAGTCTCCTTTGTGGCTGCCTCACGGGTTTAACATTTTCTTCCAAGAATATCCTGTGCATACAGATAGCTGGGCTGATACCTGATAAATCTGATAAAGTCCACCCAATCGCCTTCTTGTAATGCCTCAGGACTTGCAATAATTTCTCTTCCTGCTCTGATTCCAAATGTTGTGCAATAATAATTGGAAAATTCTGCTCCTCTCCTAGGTACGCATACTTCCTGGTAACGGCTTAAGTTCAATCTGGCCCTTCTCAGAAGGTATGAGTGATCCTTGGGGCTCAGTGCAATCCCCTACACTATCACACCTAAACTCTGAATCCTCTGATATGTCAATAGAAATAGGTGATCCTTGGGGCTCAGTGCAATCCCCTACACCTAGAAAATCCTCACCAGCTGGAAGTAGATCTGAAATAAATTCTGAAATGACCTCAGTCTCAATAGCAAGTACTCCCTCAGCCTCCTCTGCAGAAATAACTCCTCCAGAAAAATCATGTGAAAATCCCTCAACTACTGAATCTGTATCAACCAGTCCATCCAAAATGTCAATGCTCATAATAGAGTGATCTTCCCTAGGATACTTTATAGCATCGAAAATACTAAACTGGACTACTGTGTCCCCCACTTCCATCGAGAGTGTACCAGCATAAACGTCAATCTTTGTCCTGGCAGTCTTCAGAAAAGGCCTCCTAAGGATAACTGGGAATCTATGTGCAAGATAGTCTCCTTCCATGTCTAGAATGTAGAAGTCTGCAGGGAAAATCAACTCTTTAACTTTTACCAAAACATCTTCAATAACCCCTGCTGGATGTGTCTGGCTTCTGCCAGCTAACTGAATTACCACTCCAGTGGGCTGTAGAGGACCAATACCAAGCATCTAGAAGACCGATCTGGGCATTACATTGATGGAGGCTCCCAAGTCTAGCATAGCGTCATGAAACATAGTCCTCCCTATCTCACATGATACAGTAAAAACTCCAGAGTCTTCACACTTTTGAGGTATGACATGGATGAGTGCTGAAATATTTTTTCCCAAGCTGACCAACTCATTCTCCTTAAGCTTCTTCTTGTGAACACATAAATCTTTCAGGAATTTTGCATACTTAGGAATCTGTTTAATCATGGTCAACAGGGGTGTATTAACTTCTATTTTGCTAAACAATTTTACAAGCTCATTGTATTCTTTCGTTTTCTCCTCCTCCACTTGACTTTTGGCTTGCGTTTTCCGCTGTGGAAAGGGCAAGGGCACCCTCATTTCTTCCTCTTGAACCGAAATTGGAGGGGTTGAATTTTGAGCTGCTGTCCCACTTGATGTAGGTGCTGTGAGGTTGGTTTCGGCACTAATTTCTCCCTCATTTTCCACCAAAATCAAAGGACTACTTGATGAAGGAGTTGAGCACGGACTAGGGGTGGAACCAACTGATTTTGAAGTGATTCTGTTGGTGCAGAAAGTATCATATTGAACCTTATTTTGATATTGGCAAAGGGTTCAAAGTTAAGTGTTATTTGTTATCTAACATGCTACTTGAGTGTGCAGATTGAAGTCCTAGCGAAAGACTGCTAGGCACCTAGCAAAGGACTGCTAGGCACTGAAACCCTAAGTCCTGGCGACGGGCTGCTGGGCACCTAGCGAAGGGCTGCTAGGAGTCGAAGACCTAGCGAAGGACTGCTAGGCACCTGGCGAAGGACTGTCAGGATACAAAGACCTAGCGAAGGACTACTAGGCACCTGGCGAAGGACTGCCAGGATACAAAGCCCTAGCGAAGGACTGCTAGGTACCTGGCGAAGGAATTCCAGGAAATGAAGACCTGGAGAAGGACAGCTGGGCACCTGGCGAAGGACTGCTGGGGAAAAGTTCAACCGGAGGAGCCGGTTGGCCACAGGTAAATTCTCCTGAGAGGAGTAGGTGATGACGCGCTCCCCGTCGAGAGAACAGTAGGCGTCGGTTCGACCTAGTGTTCCATTTGGGAGACCCAAAGTCAGAACCAAGACAGCTAAGGCTGTATAAACCATATATTTTATTGCTTTGTGTTGTTTTGGACTAACCTTGGATGCAGGACCGAAGGAATGTGTTTCTGCAGCTCAGAACGCCCCAAAGGAGAGGGGCAAGCAGCTGGGCAGGGCGCCGCAGTGTCCCGGGCGTCCCCAAGGTCAAGGCAAAACCAGTTAAGCAAGAAAACGCTTCGGAAGCTTATGCTCCCGGGCCCCCCCCCCCCCCCCCCCCCCCCCCCCCCGTGCTCCCGGGCGCCCCGGATGCTTAGGGCGCCCTGGGTTCAAGCCAACGAAGCGAACCGGCCGAGAAGCCAGCAAACCAAGTCAACCGGGGCGCCCCTAGCGTCCCGAGCGCCCCCACAGTCAAATCTCAGCCCTATTCGAGCGGGATAAGGTCTGACCGAGATTGTTGCAGATCGGAGGCCACGTAGAGGGTGCCCCCAACGTCCAGGGCGCCCCCAGGACTACTATAAATAGACCCCGACCCCCAAGGCTTCTCAGGATCTGCCTCTCAGTAGCTCGGATCTTCCAGATTTGCAACGGATGGCTCAGATCAACCTGATCTTTGAATGGACGGTCTAGATCCTCCTGAGCTTGATCCAACGGCTGAACGATCTTTGATTTGGATGAAACCTTCAGATCTTGATCTGAGTACTTGATTAGCCTTAACCCCAGCTCGGATTACCTCAAAAGTTCTTCGGTGGCTCAGATCTAGTCATTTTTGAATCGGATGACCCATATTAGTCGGATGCTTGATCACTCGATCCAGTCCACTTCTGACTCAACTTTGACCCAGCATGACCTAGGTCCATGATCCTTCCAAGCCTATAAAAGTAGATTAACAATTTAGTGCCAAAATAGTTCCAATGTGGCAAGATTTACAATAAAACCCAAAAATAGAATCAATTCATAAAACCTAGGATAAATTCAATATTAAGCAAGTAAAATATTGGTCAAACATGAATTTAAGAATCTGAAATGATCAACAAAATGGTACTTATCAGTTACCCTTCCCGAGTACATTTCTCTCCGCACTCGAACCCTAGCTCCCGGCTTAGTTCCCGAGTACAAACACTCACACTCGGACCCTCATGACCTGGTCGACTCTTCACCAGCAGCCTCGACTGTTACCTTCACGCCCTCTTCGTCTTTGGCCCTCGTCTCTTAGATGCGCGCACAAGCTTCCAGCTTGCCTCCATGTCATCCTTCACGTACGTCTCGAAGTCCGCGTCCCTTGGCTCATCGTCCCTGCTATCCACGGTCCCTTGAATGCACACACAAGCCTCCAGCTTGCCTCCATGCCACTCTTCACCTGAAGACATCAACCAAGTCTATGTGTACCTGCAAACCTGCACACTCACATACACATATTACTCCAACAACAAACCCTAACTTAATCATATTGACACACACATCAAAACCCATGATCCTCCAGATCATCTTTGAGCCGATTGATCCAACACTTCGTAATTCGTATTGGTCCTGGGGTGGGCTGGCAGGGGTGCTGGGGGTGAGCGCTTCGCCTTTTGCCACCTTGCCACTAAAGGTATATCTAACAATCAACTAATGTCAAGTATGGCATACCCCTACTTCTATGCACTCATGCACACATTTGTACTATACAGAGTAAAAGTGTCAAGCATCAAAACTGTATAGATACAAGTTCGATTATCTCAAAGGGCAAGTATCAAGCAGGAAAATAATAGAAACAGATATAAAATAATAACTCTACTGCTAATCATAACAAGTCATGCATAAGATAAAATAGTAGTACAGAAACAAGCAAGAAGTACTTGCCTCCAATGAAGTCTGTATCGGTAGAGAATACTACATCTAGGGATCTGCAATGTATCAATATCTTGTATCAAGGGGCATGATTTCTTAATTACCAACACAAATAATAACTAACTAAATATAGCTACAACCTTAATGAAACCATCCTAAGTAGTACGTGACAAGAACACCACTAATAGATCCAAGAGAATGTTCTATGACAACCCCACGGGATAGACTGATAGTTAGTGCGTGGGTGTTGCCACCATGAGGTCTGGGGGTCAAAACTTAGCAAAGTCAATATGTCTGTGTTAGGATGTATACTAAAAGTCTTGCTTTTGGTTAAGATATATCTACATTTTAAAGAGAATCAGAAAATCACACAGTGCATGTTTATACTAGTATGTGCACAAAATGTCTGATACTTGGCATTTTAGATAAGATGGTGTGTGGTGTCGTACAGAAGATCATGTTATCAGGTTCTTTGCCGAAGTATAAGAAAGAGGCTCACAACCGAGATGGAGTTGGACAAACCATCAGAATAGTTGTAGTGTAATTAGGTGTGGTTTATCTTAACCATAGAATTACACTAGTGTGCTTTGTGTACATTGAGTAGGATCAAAAGAGAGGTCATCCAATTTTTATACTGACTTCGTAAATTGGATTAGACCTTGGATAATATTATGGAGTACGATCTCTTAATCCCGAAATAATAACGGACATATATTATTAATTATTATTTCTTTGATTTACTAATGGGCGAGATCTATTCTATTAGATCAATAGGTCCGGTAAGTTGAGAGATAATATTAATAATATGATGTGCCATTGATTATTGACGGAATCTGTGTCCTGGTGAGTTGGGATAATGATGCCCCCTTGGTGAGCTCAAAAAGATCGTCATGTCAAATCATGCAAGTGGACTATGATCCGACATGATGAAAAGGTTGAGTGGTACTAATCAAGGATCAAGAGGATAATTAATTCAATTATCAGTAAATTAAATTAATTATCGGGCATATGATATCTTAAACACGGGGAGATGGACGACTTGTAATATGTGGAGCCCATATGAAAGCATGGGGGTTGGTGAGGAAGTACAATGGGATCCTTTAGTGGTTGGATGAATTAATTCGTATTAATCACCAAACCCGCCAAAAACCCTATTTTCCCTAATCTCTCTCTCTCTCTCTTAGGGTTCCTTGGCGCCAACGAGAAGAAGCAAGGAGAAGAGGAGATTTCTCCTCATTCTCTCTTGATCTCTTGGGCGTGAAGGATCGGCAAGAGAGGTAGGAGCACGGTGGTGCTCGGCTTGGAGCAAGGGAGGAGAGCTCAAGGACCTTGCGGTGCTCAAGGCCGGCGATGGGTTTCAAGGACCTTGAGGTGCCAGCGACAAGAAGGAAGGAGAGCTCACCTCTCCTCCTTTCTTCCTCCTTGTTTTCTTCTCTTTCCCTCACAGTCAACTCCTCCTCTGTGTGCACAAGCAAGGAGCAGGAAGGAGGAGTCTCCGATGGCCGGAAAACAGAGGTTTGTCCTCTTGGTTTGGCGCCGGCGGTGAGGAGGGAGGATTAGGGTTTTCCGGCGGGTTTTTGGGAAGAAGAAGGTGCTTCCTAAGCTTCTTCTTCCCTTTCTTCATCTTCCTAACAGCTCCTCGTTGTTGCTTCTTGGCCGGCTGGAGATTGTAGCTGTTGATGCAGTCTGACCCGATTGTTATTTTGGTGTTGACACCAATTTAAGTTTGGTTGAGTGAATATTGGATTAAGTCCTGGTCTGGGACTAGACACGGAGTGATTGAAATCTTGGTGAGTGAAGCCGGGTCCCGGTGAGTGAAGCCGGGTAACTGAAATCCTGGTGAGTGAAGCCAGGTTGAAATCCCGGTGAGTGAAGTCGGGTCCCGATGAGTGAAGCGGGGTGACTGAAATCCTGGTGAGTGAAGCCAGGTTGAAATCCTGGTGAGTGAAGCCAGGTTGAAATCCTGGTGAGTGAAGCCATGTTGAAATCCCGGTGAGTAGAGTCGGGTCCTGGTGAGTGAAGCTAGGTGATTGAAATCCCGGTGAGTGAAGTCGGGTCCTGGTGTGTGAAGCCAGGTGATTGAAATCCCGGTGAGTGAAATCGGGTCCTGGTGAGTGAAGCCAGGTGATTGAAATCCCGGTGAGTGAAGTCGGATCCTGGTGAGTGAAGCCAGGTGAATGAAATCCCGGTGAGTGAAGCCGGGTCCCGGTGAGTGAAGTCGGGTGACCGAAACCCTAGTGAGTGAAGCCAGGTCCTAGTGAGTGAAGCCAGGTTGAATGAAGTTCCAATGGGTGAAGCTGGGCACGGAGTATTGGTCCGGGGGACTGAGCACGAGTCAGAGAAGGCTAGGGAGCGCATTCTCTTGACTTAGAGTTGAATTGGGAGTCTCTGAATCGGTCTGGTGACCGATCAGGGAAGTTGGCCCGAACTCCCTTTTGTGGATCGGTCTGGTGACCGATCCAGAGAAGTCTGATCGGTCTGGTGACCGATCAGGGAGAGAACAGAAAAGTTTCTGTTTGGTCTCTGATCGGTCTGGTGGCCGATCAGGGAGAAGTCAGATGGGTTCACAAGGGTTCTGTGAGGATTTTGATCGGTTAGTCTGACCGATCAAACTGTCGCGGGATTCCTTCTCCTGACCGATCAGGATGGCGCCTGATCGGCCAGGGAGTGGCCTGATCGGTCTGGGGACCGATCAGGGCTTTCGCCTGCCGAAGCTGGAGAAGGCTCCATCAGATGTTGGATCGGTTCGGTGACCGATCCACGATCTATGATCGGTCAGGGTGACCGATCACAAGAAGCTCGCGATTCCCAGTTTCTCACCGTGGACCGATCAGGCTGAAGCCTGATTGGTCACGAGTTACCCTGATCGGTCTGGTGACCGATCAGGGTCCTCTCTGATCGGTCTAGTGACCGATCAGTGACTGGACTTTAATTTGAAATCGCTATCAGAAGCTCTGATCGCGTCTGTTTTTCTCTGTGTTTACTCTGCTACTTGCTGATATTGTTTGATATGTTGTGCTAATCTTCTGTTGGAGTGTGCAGACTTTACAGGGATGATTCAAGCCAAGGAGGAGGTCAACTGGGGACTTTCCTTGGTGCAGGTTTGTCTGTTTGCTGGTTTCAGGTCTCAACGGCTTCTTGCGCGCGGCTGGCGACAACCGGAGGCTCAGCTGGAGAGGTCTCCAGTGGACTGAGTGCTCAGGGAGTCAGGGGGTCAGGGTGTGGCTCAGTGGATGTTGTTGGAGCTTGGCAGAAGCTTAAGACGAAGCTGGAAGCGGAGGAGCATTAGAAGATAAACAGACAGAAAACTTGTTGAGTTTGGCTGGGCTGTGTTTGTGCTCTCTGTTGCTTCGTGCTTGAGTATTCTTGTTACATCCTTGTGAGTGTTTCCTTCGAGTGTCTCGTGAGCTTATCTTGTATCTTCTTGAGACCGCTTGTGGAGAGGTTTCTCCACCGAGAAGGAGGCGTTGTTATATCCGGGTTCACCGGGGCTTGATTTGTCGACGATCAAGGGATCGCCCACCTCACAGGCACGCGAAGGAGTAGGGACAAGTTATCCCCGAACCTTGTAAATGATCCTTGTTAGCATCTTGGGTTTGTCTTTAGTTTCTGCACTTTGTTTTTGTTTATATACTTGTTTTTGTCTTCCGCTGCTACTAACCTAACTGTAGAAAACCTAAAAGAGCTGAAAAATTAGTGTCTGGCTACATTCACCCCCCCTGTTGATGCAGTCTGGCCCTGATTGTTGTTTTGGTGCTGACACCGATTTTAGTTTAGGATGATAAGATGATTGGGATTAAGTCCTGGTCGTGGACTAGACATACCTTGTGGGAAAATCCTAACCTGGAGGGTTAGGTGTAAAAAGTTCTAGTTCGGAGGGCTAGGTGTTGAAAGGTCTTAGCATGGAGGGCTAGGTGTTGAAAAGTCCTAATCTGGAGGGTTAGGTGTGAAAAGTCCTAGCTTGGAGGGCTAGGTGTTGAAAAGTCCTAATCTGGAGGGTTAGGTGTGAAAAAAATCCCGGCTTGGAGGGTCAGGTCCTAGCCTAGAGGGCTAGGTTGGATGAAATCCCGGTGAGTGAAGCCGGGTGACTGAAACCCTGGTGAGTGAAGCCAGGTCCTAGCTTGGAGGACTAGGTTGAAGTCCCAGTGAGTGAAGCTGGGCATGGCACGAGTCAGAGATGGTCAGAGGCTTGTTCTCGTGACTTAGAGGAGATTTGACCTTGCCTGGATCGGTCTGGTGACCGATCAGGGAAGTTGGCACAGTGTTCCCTCGTGGATCGGTCTGGTGACCGATCCAGCGATGACTGATCGGTCTGGTGACCGATCATGGAGCATACAGTGAGGCTGGAATCTACTGCTCGGCTCCTGATCGGCCTGGTGACTGATCAGGGAGTATGCAGTTCACTCACTGCTCAGCTCCTGATCGGTCTGGTGACCGATCAGGGAGCCCACAGTGAGTTGAGTTCCCCTGCTGCTCTGCTCCTGATCGATCCGATGATCGATCAGGGAGCATCCAGTAGATTTTGGGAACCTTACTGATCTGCTCCTGATCGGTCTGGTGACCGATCTGGAACACTGTTCAGACCGTTCTGGAGAACGATCAAGTGTCGCGGACTCCGTCTTATAACCGATCAGGCCGGAGCCTGATCGGTCAGGAAGCTTCCTGATCGATTTGGTGACCGATCAGGTCACAGCCTGATTGGTCTGGTGATCGATCAGGCTCGTGTGGCCGCGAAAGCTGGGAGTCCCAGCAAAGCGGTGGATCGGTCCGGTGACCGATCCACGACCCCTGGATCGGTCCGGTGACCGATCACTTTAATTCAAACGCGCTATCAGACGCTCTGATCGTGTCTGATCACACCTGCTTTCACTGATACGCTACTAATGTCGCTTTGATCTTCTCTGCAATTACTGATACAAGTTTGATTTCATTTGCTAAACTTCTGATTGAGTGTGCAGGTGACAGGGATGACTTCAAACATTGAAGGATGGTCAACTGAGTTCTTTCCATGTATCAGTTTTGGCTGTTTCTACGTCTCAGGTTGCAACTGCTGTTGGAGCTGCTGACTGGGGCTCGGCTGAGGGAAGCTCAGGGGTCCAGGAGAGGTCAGAGTTGCTGGGCAGTGGCAGTGAAGCAGCTGGTAAGCTGCAGTGGAGCGTCTGGTGGCTGGCGATGGGAGCTGCAGAGGCCAGATGCTTAAAAGACCTGAGAAGTGGAGAAGAGAAGGAGTTGTTGTCAGAGCTTGCGAAATTACTTACTGCTACTACAACTCTTGTGCTCTTGCGACATCATCGATTAATCTCTGAAGCAACCTCTGTTACTTGAGCATTTGGAAGAAGAACCAGGAAGCTTGGCGAGTCCATCAGCGAGAAGACACGAAGAAGGGAGTTCTTGCGTGAGATCTGCGCTGGGTGGAGCTCGGTGAGAAGTTTGCTAGGATTTTTGCTGTCCTAAGTGCTTTGTATGATCCTTCTTGTGTTTCATTGTGCTTAAAACTTTATCTCTGTTGAAACGCTGTGGAGAGGTTACTCCACCGAGAAGGAGGTTGCTTACTATCCGAATTTTCTGGGGCTTGATCTGCCGACGATCAAGGGATCGCCCACCTTACGGGCACCCCAAGGAGTAGGGGCAAGTTATGTTAAATCCGACACTTTTGATTAGGTTCCGGAAATTTTCGGAGAATTACCGGATAGGTTCCGGGTTACCGGATAGGTTCCGGGGCTTCCGAAGTCTTGGACTTAAATTAGGGACTAAACTGTAATTAAAACAAATAGATACAAGGGTTTAAAGGGTGAGAAATTAAGACCTAGGGGCAGTCTTGCAATTAGATGGAAGTTTGTTGGACTAAATTGCAAAAAGGCCAAAATAAAAGCCGGTTAGGGCTGGGTTTGCCGCATCCCACTCCACAGCCGCTTCTCCTCTCGCTCGCGTGCCCTAGCCGCGATTCTCCCGATCGAGCGCCGCCGTCTCCTCCACACGAAGCCGGCAAGCTCAAGGCCGACGGTTCCTCCTCCTTTTCGGCCGCGCACACTTGACGCAAGCCCTAACCACAGCCGGTTGCTTCTTTGCGTGCCGCAGCCACCCTTGGGAGATCACCTCCCTGTTCTACTCCGATTGCACGGAGTTTAATCCATCTTCCTCTCCTCCACGTTCCCTGCGATTGAGATTGAGAGTCGTCGCCTTTGTTGAGCTTCTACTGCTCTTCTTCACGTGAAGCCGAGGGATTCCCAGTTGCTCCTTTGGATCGCAGCGGGTTGGGGTCGCGAATCGCAGGTAAGGATTATCATCTAGGTTAAACTTGGATGAGTTCTAGAGTTGGATTCGATAGTTTGAATCTATCAAATTGGTTTTGGTGGTAAGCTTGATTGAGGATTGATAATTGGATTTGCTGTAGAATTTTTCCGGCGCTGCCAACTTGGTTAATCAGAGGATTGGTACATTGCATTCGTGCCACTTCACCTAGTAAGTGTTTGTGTTCTTTGTGTTGTGATCGATCTGTGGAACTTCACCTTGATGTGTTGTAGTTGGTGTAATTGCGTTCTGTTTCGGTTAGGTTTATCTTGGGCTGCCGTGAGGTACTCTGGGAATTCGAGGTGCTTAAGCTGTTAAAAAAAGAAAACATCAAGAACCATTGAAGTTGGTTTAAGGTAAAGTCTAAATTGAGATTAAAAGCTCATAACCTAAATGTGCTAAAGTTAATGGGAATTTAATCTAGAAGGAACCAAATTCTAGTTACACAGAGTAATTAGAAACCTTTCATTTAATTAAAGGGAATTAAATAGAAAGAAATGGATTTGGTTAACCCTAGAACGGATTAGGGATTAATTAGCTAATTATCTCTATTTGTAATAGCTAATTAAATCTATCCCCTGATACAGGGACTTGATTTGCTTTACGGTTGCGGATTATATTGGACGGGTGATTCTCCCCTTTCGATACCGACTACTACTCTTGGAGGCGGGTACCCTTTGACTTATCTTTATGATATTGTCATCTTATTATGCATAGACTGTTATAGATAGCAGTAAGATCATACGCTATCCCTGTTTATTATGCCTGTTCTGGATACTTGTTATTTATCCCTGGTTATTATGCCTGTTCTGGATACTTGTTGGTTATCCCTGTTTATTATGCCTGTCCTGGATACCTGTGGTTTATCCTTGAGTTATTATGCTGTTAGTTCCATACAGTATCAGGTAGTGTCATATCTATATGTATGCTTGGAGATCGTGATGTATCTCCTACCTTTGACCTTGAGGGATCTGTAGTTTTCGGCCAGTATACCTTGTAGGTTACTTGTATTTCCTGTTATAGGATTTCAGACTGAGACCTAGTATACTGAGGACTTGGGGAGGGAGGTATGTGTATCCATCATACACCATCCTTGCACTGTTGCATGCCGGCGATCAGCGACTCCCTTGTGGTTGAGCCTAATCGTCTTCCGGTACATGATATGCACACATGGCCACTCATGGGTTAGTGGATACCGTTGGGTGTGTGCATTTGTTCTGTACTGCTCCGCTCGACCGCTCAGGGGTAGTGGTTTCGGAGCGTGGTAGCAGGCGGAGATCCCTTCTCTTTCCATAGACCAGAGGAGATGAGAGCGACGCTCCCTCATATATACATGAGGTAGGGGGGCGGTCCCCCGCCAGCATCCTGTCCACTCGGTCACTCAGGAGCAGTGATAGCAGGGTGCGTATAGTGTCACAGCTCTACCCACTCGGTCGACACAGTATCGCCTGTCTCGGTGGCTTGACTGGAGTTAGGGGGTGACCATGGCATTGCACCATGTGTATATTTTGCATCGTGTATTGTTTGCTGCACTTGATTGCTGCACTTATTTGACATGCATATTCTGGAGACTTGTTATCTGAGATTATATGTCTATTGATATTGCCTTGGTACCTATTACCCTATTGTTCAGGTTAGATGGTTTCTGGTATGTATCTACCTCAGTATTTTCAGTACCAGTATTTCCCTATTGTTGATATGAGACCGTATTAGCGGAACTCTTATTGTATTATAACTTTCTGTGCATAACTGTTGGGTATTCGCTGAGCTATGGACTCACCCCGTTGCCATACATTTTATTTCAGGTTGATGTCTGCCAGGAGATCCCTAGCAGCCAGTCCCCAGCTCCAGAGGAGCTCTGCTTGGTTTTATATTTACGTTGTTTTGCTTATGGACCCTGTAGTATTTCCTATGCTTCCGTTGCTATGTTTTGAGGCATGTATCTCTGTTTTATTCGATGGTATTGTACTTTTGAGTCCTATGTTGGACTTCGCTTGGTTTTGGTTTTGTTCCTGCCCCCCGGCAGCTCAGGTGAGTTCGGATTTTGGTTTTACGACGTATAGTCATATATGCAATTATGTCTGTGTGGATTTGAGGCCTGAGGCCCTTTAAACTGCGTGGTTGTGCAAATATATATATATATATATATTGTGTGCTGTTGTATCTTGTGTGTGTATGTAAATTGTCCGCCGGACAGGGGAGGTGTTGTCCGATTCTCTATTGGATCAGCAGCTCCTGGGTCTCGGGGCGTGACAATTTATTTTGGTATCAGAGCGTAGGTTTCGATGCCTACGTGTTTTCGGATTTTTCGGTGTTTATCTGATACCAATTTATTTTTGGTATCAAGCCCAGGATTTGGGATACCATCGATTCGTGATTTGTCGGAGTTAAATCTGATACCTACTCGGTAGGTGTCGGAGCTCGGGTTAGATGAGTCTACTCGAGTACATTTCGGATTTTCGGAGTCGTTTCACGGCGTGATGTGGACCATGGGACTTGGCGGCGACGGGACATCTCCGGGCAGCAAATGTATGATCTGATAAGGTTAGTGACTTATAGCCTTAGTAACCAATGGTTAATATTGTAACAGGTATGATTAGGCGCGGACGTGCCCTCGCACCGGGACGTGGTCGAGGACGGCCACGTAAGTCTACTATTGGGTCTCCGGTGACCAGGTCACCCGAGAGATCGACGGAGACGGGGCCAGTTAGTCAGGGACAGACTCCTCCGGTTGTTCCGAGGCCCCCATCTGTGAGAACACGAAAAATATAAGGGCTAAATCACAAAATTTCCAAAATTTAGGGTTGTTGTGGGATTTACAAAAGTTCCGTTGGGTCTAGTTGCAAAAAGGCCAATTCCTTATATTATTTCCCCGTGGCTGAGATCGATCGCGAAGCCCCAAATCTCGCGATCCCTCCTTCACTTCTTCTTCGAGCTTTTCTTCTTCGTTTCGTCTTCTCGCCTCCGCCGTCGAGCCACTCAACCAACGCCGGCGACCTCTCCGCTCGTGCCACTGGGAATAGTCGACACTAGGAGGTTTGTGACCCCGTTCCCCTGGCAGATTGCATCATCACCGACATCATCGAGGAGGTAAGCGGTGTGATTTTGACCTAGTTTTCGATCCGGGGTTTCTAATCTGGATTCTCTCGGTAGTTCTCAACTTATCTTCGTCCTGAGTCTGGATCTATGATTCTAGGGGTTTTCTTGGCCGATCGGGTGTTGGGATTCGAGGCGGTGATCATTGGGCCAGAGCTAGGGATGCCGGAGTTCGAATGAGGTAAGGATTTGATCTTTGGAAGCAAATTTCGATCAGATGGTAGTGTGGATGTGTGTTTCCATTTCTGTTAAGTGGAATCTCTGATCTAGTTTTCGATTTGGGTTTGTTTCGTTCGATCCNAGTCATGGCTTGGAGGGTCAGGTCCTAGCTTGGAGGGTTAGGTTGATGAAATCCCGGCTTGGAGGGTCAGGTCCTAGCCTGGAGGGCTAGGTTGATGAAATCCTGACTTGGAGGGTCAGGTCCTAGCTTGGAGGGCTAGGTTGGATGAAATCCTAGCTTGGAGGGCTAGGTTGGAGTCCCTGGATCGGTCTGGTGACCGATCAGGGAAGTTGGCACGGTGCTCCTTCGTGGATCGGTCTGGTGACCGATCCAGCGATGACTGATCGGTCTGGTGACCGATCAGGGAACACACAGTGAGGTTGGGAACCTACTGCTTGGCTCCTGATCGGTTTGGTGACCGATCAGGGAGTATGCAGTTCACTCACTGCTCGGCTCCTGATCGGTCTGGTGACCGATCAGAGAGCCCACAGTGAGTTGAGTTCCCCTGCTGCTCTGCTCCTGATCGATCTGGTGACCGATCTGGAACACTGTTCAGACCGTTCTGGAGAACGATCAAGTGTCGCGGACTCCGTCTTATAACCGATCAGGCCGGAGCCTGATCGGTCAGGAAGCTTCCTGATCGGTCTGGTGACCGATCAGGCTCGTGTGGCCGCGAAAGCTGGGAGTCCCAGCAAAGCGGTGGATTGGTCCGGTGACCGATCCACGACCCCTGGATCGGTCTGGTGACCGATCACTTTAATTCAAACGCACTGTCAGACGCTCTGATCGCATCTGATCACGCCTGCTTTCACTGATACGCTACTGATGTCACTTTGATCTTCTCTGCTATTACTGATACAAGTTTGATTTCATTTGCTAAACCTCTGATTGAGTGTGCAGGTGACAGGGATGACTTCAAACATTGAAGGATGGTCAACTGAGTTCTTTCCATGTATCAGTTTTGGCTGTTTCTACGTGTCAGGTTGCAACGGCTGCTGGAGCTGCTGACTGGGGCTCGGCTGAGGGAAGCTCAAGGGTCCAGGAGAGGTCAGAGTTGTTGGGTAGTTGCAGTGAAGCAGCTGGTAAGCTACAGTGGAGCGTCTGGTGGCTGGCGATGTGAGCTGCGAGGCCAGATGCTTAAAAGACCTGAGAAGTGGAGAAGAGGATGAGTTGTTGTTGTTAGAGCTTGCGAAATTTCTTACTGCTACTACAACTCTTGTGCTCTTGCGACATCTTCGATTAATCTCTGAAGCAACCTCTGTTACTTGAGCATTTGGAAGAAGAACCAGGAAGCTTGGCGAGTTCATCAGCGAGAAGACACGAAGAAGGGAGTTCTTGCGTGAGATCTGCGCTGGGTGGAGCTCGGTGAGAAGTTTGCTTGGATTCTTGCTATCCTAAGTGCTAAGTAAGATCCTTCTTGTGTTTCCTGTGCTTTATACTTGATTCATTTTGAAACGTTGTGGAGAGGTTACTCCACCGAGAAGGAGGTTGCATTTTTATCCGGATTTTCCGGGGCTTGATCTGCCGACGATCAAGGGATCGCCCACCTTAAGGGCACGCCAAGGAGTAGGGGCAAGTTATCCCCGAACCTTGTAGATCCTCTTGTTAGCGTTTTGTGTTTGTACTTAGTTTAGGGTTTAGTTTTCTGCAACTCTGCTTTTCGTGTGCTTTCGCTGTGCTACTAATCCTTGAGGTGCAGAAAATCGAAAAGTGTTAAAGTTCTATTGTCTGGCTACATTCACCCCCCCTCTCTAGCCATCCAAGTTCTAACAGAGCCCTCTTATCGCCTTTGTACAATTCAGAAAGACTTACAAAGAGATTATGAGATAGAGTTAGATTATCGCAAAGTGTAGAAAGATAAGAAATTAGCGATGCATGATATTCATGGTACAGAGAGGGGATGCTACGATATGCTAAAATGGTATTGTCATGCTATTCGAGAAACAAATCCTGGCAGCATTACTGAGTGCGAAATTGATTCCGTAACTAATAAATTTAAATGACTATTCATTTGTTTTCATGCATGTGTAGTTGGTTTTGTTACTGGTTGTAGGTCGTTAATTTTTTTGGATGGGTCTCATATAAAGAATAAGTATAAAGGTAGTATCATAGTTGCTGTGTCGAAGGACGCCAATGATGATCTTTTCATAATTGCTTATTCGGTAGTGGATGCAGAGAATGATGATAATTGGGAATGATTTTGTTATCTTTTGAGAAGTATCTAACTTTCATATTAAAGTATTTCATTCAATAAGTTCATATTTTTCACCGATAGATACCCTGGGATTATGAAGGCAGTTGAGCAACTATTTGTGGATAGTCATCATGCGTATTATTTGAGGTATTTAGTGGATAATTTTGTGAAGCAGGTAAATAATTAATTACCTACTTTTGTTTTGTATTTTAATTTTAATTTTATATTAATATATGTTTTGAATCAAAAATGATTTTTTTTGTCATTATAGGTATTGCGAAGTTATCCAAAATATAACAAAAAATACTGGTCTTCGGTATTCAAGAAAGCTGCATATGCTCCATCTTTGCAGGAGTGAACCACATATAAAAAATATCATAGCCTTTATGTCACTTGGCATAGGATTTATTGTACATTCTCAGCCACAAAATTGGACAAAGATTTTATTTTTTGGTGATAGATGGGGTGTTAAAAATAATAACATGGTCGAGTATTGAAATAATTGGGTTAAACCAGCTCATTATCTCCCTATTGTGGCTATGGTGGACCACATACGCATACAAATTATTAACATAACGCATCAGCGATGTGAATCAACAATGGCGATGGTTAAGGAATTAAGATCCAAAAAGGAGAAGACTATTGCTAGTGTTTATCTTGAATCCCGAAATTTGAGAGTGCATCGGTCATGTAATTGGAGGTTTGAGGTAGTTGATGGTGAAAAATCCTTTGCTGTTGATTTAATTGATAAGAGTTGTTCATGCAGAGTTTGACAGATCAATAAGCTTCCATGCAAGCATGCTTGTGTTGCTATTGAGTCGAAGTCATTGTCGTTGTATGAATTTTGCGATCAGTATTTCAAGATTGGAATGTATCACCAAGCATACAAAAGAATTATTAATCCAATCTCAACTTTTGACATTAACGAGTCAAATCATGATGAAGGAAATATAATCAATGCTCCAGATGTTGCAGTCAGCTAGGTCGTAGGAGGACTAAGAGAATGCTATCACAAGTTGAAACACGTGTATCAAAGTGTAGTCATTGTCATAAGAAAGGCCACAACATATGCAGTTGCAAAGAAGCTATAAACTAGCTGTTATTCTTAAAATGGTGTATGTTTGATTTGTTAGTAAATATATGACACTTGGTTTATTTTTGCAATTATATTCTATAATTTTTATAGGTAGTTTGATTCTTTTTGACATACACTTCCGCAGAAAAAAGAGATTGCTAGAAGGGGAATCAAGCATGATCTTATGTTCGAGAAAGCAAACACGTTTGAGTGGCAGCATTAGTGATTTACATATTGGTTCTAGTTGAGTGACAACACCTTTGATGGTTCTATTTTTAAAAATGTTGTGCATGAATTAATTTGTCGTAAGTTGATGTGTAGTTGTTGTAGTATATACTATAGTTGTGTGTGTTGGTGCCCCGGTTAGTTTTGATGTGATCAACCAAGTTAGGTTAGGTCCTGTTGGTTTTAATCCCTCTGCTAAGTGTGCAGGAACTTAGGTACGGAGGAAGTCGAGCGTAAGACGCAGCGGACGAGAAGGATTGCGCGGGGAAGTGAGCTGACGGGCTCGGTGCAATCCGAGGGACGCAGAAGTTGCGGAAGAGTACGCCGGTGGACCAAGAAGGACGTGCGCGACGTCCGAGGGATGAGAAACCTGGCTGAAGCACGTTCGAGGGGCGAAAGGCCAGAGTCGGGTTCGGGCGAACCTAACTCCGGTTGGCCGGAACTCACCCAATCGATGGTTTGACGAAAAGTCAACTAAGTTGACTTTTATGAAGTCAACATTTGACTTGCTATTAAAATAATAAAGTTTTAATTATATTAAAACTTTAATTAAAATTTCAATTTAATTAAAGTTTTTCTTTAAACGTTCTTTGAAGTTTGTTTTATTAAAACTTCTTAAATAAGCATTCCTTTAATTAAAGTTGTTTAAAACTTTAATTAAAGTTTCATTTGAATTACAGTAACGTTCTTTTACGTGGATGCACAGGGTTCGATTAAAGCTTCATCTGCATGCTCAGTCAAAGCCTCTTACGTGGATTGCTCGGTCAAAGCTTCTTACGCACAGGGTTCGGTTAAAGCTATCTACATGCTCGGTCAAAGCTTCTTACGTACAGGGTTCGGTTAAAGCTATCTACATGCTCAGTCAAAGCTTCTTACGTGGATTGCTCGGCGATCCTTTATTTTCGATCACACATCATATTAATCGGCAAAGATTAATCAACAGCTAAGAGTAATCTTAGATCTATGATCAAGATGAAACTCAATCTTGTATCAACGATCAAGATCGTATCACTCAACCTATAAATAGGCTTAGAGATTTAGAATTATTAATTCAATACTATTGTAATTCTCTAAGTTTAGTGATCTTCAGTTGTAAGGCTTCTCCGCCACAAGGAAATTTTTTTCGAGCTTTAACCGTCTTGGAAGCAACGACCAAGTTGCAACCAAGTTTTTTTTAATAGACGAGTTTCCACCACGTTTCTGTTATTAGCCGTCTATTCACCCCCTCTAGCCGGACCAACCCGATCCAACAGTGTGGTGGAAACATATGGTTGTATTTATGGTTTATGTGACTTTGTATCATGTGTCAGTTATTATTATGTTTGCGAACATTGTTAGGTATTTTGAAATATGTGCAATTTACTTTAGTTGAATTTGTGGGTTTTATGGACAAATTCGGCCAGAAATTTGAGTACAAATTTTGATGAATTAAGTATATGCTATGTTTGATGGTTCTGTTTTTGAAAATGTTGTGCAAGAATTGGTTTGTCTGAAGTTGATGTGTAGTTGTTATAGTATATACTATGATTGTGAAATGAAAATTTATGGTTGTGTTTATAGTTTATGTGACTTTATATCATGTGTTAGTGTCATAATATCCCCAATTAGTACATACCTTCCGACCAAATGAACCTGAAAGTTTAAAAATAGTAATAATTCGAGCAATAGTATCATTATGTAAAGTAATAATGTACATACCTAATAATGTAGATTATGTACTCTGATCAATTATGTAAAGTAATAATTCGAGCAATAGTATCATTAACCTTAATCCATATTATATTATCAATGAAACAAGGAAATATATCCAAAAAAAACTCACCTACATTAATTAGTACATAACTTGCGTCCAAATGTACATGATAGTTTGAAATTAGTAATTCATTCGTGGTTATATATACTTGAATCTGAGTTAATTGTGCTTGATTTTTTGAGTCGGAGTCTTGTACCTAAATACTCAAATTTTACATAATTATACTTAATTTAATTACACACATACTTGAATTTGGATATTTCGTACCTAATAATGTGGATTATGTACCCTGATCAATTATGTAAAGCACTAATTCAAGTGATAGTATTATTAACCTTAATCCATATTATATTATCAATGAAACAAGGAAATATGTCCTAAAAAACTCATCTACACCAACCACTTCTAGGATTTGGTTATACGTGTATACCACATCAGGTGATGTCCAACATAAATACATACATTTTTCTCTTCTATTTCTAAAGTATTGACTCTCATATTAGATGGTCTATATTTATGATAAGTGTAATGCTTCATTGTGCATTCTCGATGAAAATAAACATCCCTAGCGATCCTACTGACCACACTATATGTGAAGTAGTGTGTGCCACAATATCCCCAATTAGTGCATAACTTGCGTCCAAATGTATCTAATAGTTTGAAAATGGTACTTCATTCGTGGCTATATATACTTGAATCTAAGTTATTGTGCTTGATTTTTTGAGCCATTGAGAACTAAAGAGGGAGTCTCATACCTAGGAATGGCAATGGGGTGGGTCGGGGATGGGTTTACCGTCCCCATCCCCGTCCCCGAAATAAATCTCTATCCCCGTCCCCGTCCCCATCCCCGCATCTACTTAATCGGGGAATCCCCGTCCCCGAACCTATGGGGAGTAAATCTCCATCCCCGTCCCCACTTGAAATATCCATTTTTTCCTCATTCCCATTTTTTTTTCTTTAGCCTAATGCAAATAATTAATCAAATTAATGAAGACATACGGAGACAGTATTATAACCATTAAAAATATAATACAAAATTTTTTAATTAGCATTCTAGTGAAATATGATAATAACAATTAAACAATCATAAATTAAGATATCTCTGCAGCAAACTGAATTGTCACAAAAAAGTGGATATCGCTTCAACTCAAGAGTCAAGGGAGAGATTAGTATAACATCAATATAGTCACACAAAAATTCTGCAGCAAACTCATCACATATTAAGTTATGCACTTCTGCAGCAAAGTCATCACAAAAAAATTCTGCATCACATATCAAGTTCTACGGCAAACTCATCACAAAAAAGTTCTGCAGCAATGAGTATAAAGTTTTGCAGCAGAGATTAACATATATTTAGGATCACATGTTCCCAAACTCATCACATATCAAAGATCAAACTCATCACAATCATGATTTCTTTTACATATCAAATTCATCACAAAAAATAAAACTCTTCTTGCCTTTCTGCCTGGAAATGCAGAGATTGAAATAGTTTACGCAACTTCCCCATCAGATAATTAAGAGATAGAGGGAGATCCCATGCATGAGTATGACTCCAACTCCTACAAGATATTAAGGCATACAGGAAAAAAATATATAGATAAACTTAAAACACTTTAATACAATAACGAAAACAACTTATTACTTACCTCTATATCAAAATCATTATTGAACTTTTGATCATTTGAAATTGTAGAATCTAATAATTAAGACAAAACAAATAACAAATATTAGTATATTTCAAATGAAAAGAATGAAATATTTGATATCGCTTCATTTGAATCTTTTTAGTACCTTGAATTTCACTCTATAACCAATCTCGAGCACACATCAAAGCCTCCACAGTTTTAGGATGAAGCCTACTACGGTGAGCACTTAAAACTCTACTACTAGTACTGAATGTTGATTCAGAAGCAACAGTTGTCACAGGAATGGCCAACACATCCTTAGCAATATCATGCAAGATGGGATATTTGATCCCATTTGTCTTCCACCAACATAAGATATCAAAGTTACTTGTATTTCTTGGCAAGAGTGACTCTTCTAAATAATAATCCAAGTCCGACTTTTCATTTTCAGTACTAATATTAGAATCCATAAACATCTCAAATTTATCGGCATAACTACTACGTTTAGGAAGTGGAGGCCTTGAAGATGAATATTGTGAAACTTTCACTTCCAGAGATTGTTTAGATTTCTTCTTATACTCTTCAACCATGTCACATATATAACTTGTATTTTATTTTTTGAATCTCAAATGAAGACAAATCATCATAAACAAGAGGATAATAGAACTGAATTGTCTTCATCTTATACCTTGGATCTAAAATGCTCCCAATTGCCAACAAACAATTCATCACATCCCAATACTTTTCAAACTTTACTTTCATATTTGTTACCATTGTTTTCACCACGCTATCATCTGAAAGAAGCCAATCACTAATTGCCAACTTAATATCGCAAATAGTTGAGAAGAAAAGATTTATAGTGGGATATTTAGTCCCTGAAAATAACTCTGTGGCATCATAAAACATTTCTAATCTAGAAGAAATCTGTCCCACTTTTGACCAATCTTCTTCTGTGGGAACTCTTTTATATAAAGTCTCATGTTGCTTCAATCGAGCAAACACATCTTTATATTCCAATGCGGTGTTAAGCATTAAATATGTAGAGTTCCACCGTGTTTTGCAATCAAGTTCCAATTTTTTAGTGCTAGGAACCTTCAATTGTCGAGCTGTTTCAACAAATTTTTCATCTCTTTTTGGCGTTGCTGTCCAAAATCCAACACTATAACGAATAACTTCAATACTATCACTAATTAAGTCTAGCCCATCCCTCACAACCAAATTTAAAATATGGCCACAGCACCGCATGTGAAATAACTTTCCTTCTAAAATTAGTGAACTTGGAGGAAGTTTGTCTAGAATAAGATCAATCATTACATCATTAGTTGTGCAATTATCAACAGTTAAAGTAGATAACTTACGATCCAAGTTCCAATCCAAGAGACAATCGACAAGGACATTTGCAAGGACCTCAGTAGTATGCGGACATGACACATATACAAACCTAGTAACAAAACAAATAGAATAAATTTTAATAATAATAGTAATATTTTTAATGGTAATTACAAGTACAACATTAAAGAGCTGAACAAATTTTACCTCACAAGGCAACTTTGTAATTTCCATGAAACATCGATGAAATGTGAAGTGATGGCCATAAATCCTCTTTTCTGATTACTTGACGTCCACATATCAATTGTCAATGCAATCCGACTAGCATTTGAGTCTAATAATTTCATTGTTTGATCTCTTTGATACTCAAATATCTTCATGATGTCGTTTTTGATTGTGTTTCGAGAAACAATTTTAAATAAATGTTGTAAGGAATAAGAGTACCTTCTAAATCCCACATGATCAACCATCGATAAAGGATACTCATGCAATGTAATCATATTGGCAAGCTCTGCCCTCCCATGATCTTGGTTGAAATGATATGTCCCAAGCATTGTTGCCCCATCATCGGATTTTGTTGGTTGCAATATTGATTGTTTTATGGTCTTCTATTTTTTGAACAAACATGATTTGATGTGGTCAAGTAAATGACTTGTACCATTCTTACTTTCACCACCTAAGGACTTCTTACAATCTTTGCAAACCGCTTTCCATTTTCCTCCAATTAGCTTTCTCTCGAAATGATCCCATGCAGGAGATCTAAATTTTCTTTTATTTCCACCCTCTGATCCCTTACTTTCAGCATCTAAATTCTCATTTGGAGGTGTTTCGTTTGCATCGATCGAAACACTCTCATCTTGGGACTGTGATGTTGTCAATCCAAGTGCTTGACTTCCCATAGTTGGAGCATTTTGCATAGCATCCTCAACCTCTTTATCATTCATTTCCATTTGAGATAATATATCATTATATCAAAATGCATAAATAATAATAATGAAAAGCAAATCCATACATACATCATCTATCTGTTTAACCGTAGTCAATTGACAATGGAAGTTAAGCTTTGATGAGTGAAACCACAAGCAAATCCATACATATGCACAGCAAAGGAAACCATACACCATCTATGATGCTGCATTGAAAGCTATTTCAGAAGTGACCAACATAGACAACAACCAAGATTTGAAAATGAAAGATGCAGGAACAGTTCCTCTCATCGTATTGATCCAAGTATTAATAAATAATGATAATGGTAAATTAAAGCAATGTGAGAAACTGAATAAAATGCATGGAAAAGGATAAATGATAAGCAATTTAAAATGCAAAAAATGAAGAATGCTAATTAAATTCAGGAAATTCAAATTAACTGACGAAACAAACACAATCAAGTTTTAGAAAAAGCGGTTGTAAATTTATCAAAATCATACAAACTTTGTTGATATTAAAAATGTATCGTTTGATGAGATGAGTTGCATATGATATTTTGCACCATCTAGGAATTTTTAAATTCCTCTTGCAACAGTAAGGTTTAGTGAATCCCGAGCTTGTATTATATCCAAAGATGAACTCACCACTTAAACAACTTATTTTTCTTTTTGTTTGCTCGCTATACCTTTCCTCCCTTTTTTTACTACTGCTAGTATTTCAAGCCCACAAAAAGTAATTGATAACTGAGCTTCTTCCAATTCCCAATCTCACAGAAGTCAGGTTGTGGGATTAAAGCAATTGTCAACCAATCTCACATAGATGACATCGAGATTCTAGTCGTCATTGGTGGAAGGCAGTAATATTGTCGAGCTGAAACTCCAATGTGATTTTGTGAAGAAGTGACTTGCCAATCTAGGCCGCCAAAGGCAGGCGGCTTGGGAGACAGGCTGACAAAGTGAAAAAATCGATCGATAAAAAAAAAGAGGAACTTTTCGTCACTCACCATTCACCAAGTGCACGCAGCCTGCAGCTAAGTTCTTCTGCAGCGACGAGTGAGCGAGTGGCGGCTGGGAGCGACGACTCGGAGCAGAGAAGACGGCGACTGGGAGCAAAGAAGACGGCGACTGGGAGCAGAGAAGAGAAGAGTTGAAGTCTTGAAGACGGCTGGGAGCGGCCGACGGTGACTGGGAGCACCGGAGCAGAGAAGAGTCGAAGAGATTAGAGAATCGCAATGGTGGGAGCCGTGGGACTTGGGAGGCGGCGAGTGAGATGATTAGGGTTTCACAAAAGGACAAACCTTTAATATTAATATTATTAAAATTATTTTAATAATTATTAATATTTTATTATTCTTAAATATATCAGGGCGGGTTCGGCGATGGGGATATCATCCCCATATCCGCCCCAATCTGTTTCGGGGATTTTTAAAAGTCCCCGAATCTGAATCCAAACCCGATAGTACCTCCCCAAACCCGCCCTGTTTCGGATTTTCCCTGCAGATATCCAAATCCGCCGGGAAAATTGCCATCCCTACTCATACCTGAATACTCAAATTTTTGCACAATTATACTCAATTTGATTATACACATACTTGAATTTGAATATTTCATATCTAATAATGTGGATTATGTACCCTGATCAATTATATAAAATAATAATTAGAGTAATAGCGTCATTAACATTAATCCATATTATATTATCAATGAAACAAGGAAATATGTCCAAAAAAACTCACCCACACTAATTAGTGCATAACTTGCATTCAAATATACCTGATAGTTTGAAATTAGTATTTCATTCGTGGCTATATATACTTGAATCTGAGTCAATTGTACTTGATTTTTTGAGCCATTGAGAACTAAAGAGGGAGTCTCGTACTTGAATTCTCAAATTTTACACAATTATACTCAATTTAATTACATACATACTTGAATTTGGATATTTCATACCTAATAATCTGGATTATATATCCTGATCAATTATATAAAGTAATAATTTGAGCAATAATGTTATTAACCTTAATCCATATTATATTATTAATGAAACAAGGAAATTTGTCCCCAAAAAACTCACTCATACTAATTAGTACATAACTTACCTTTAAATGTACTTGATAGTTTAAAATTAATACTTCATTCATGGCTATATATACTTGAATTTAAGTCAATTATGCTTGATTTTTTGAGTCAATTCGTGCTTAAAAAAACTCACTTACACCAACATCTAAAAAATCTATGCATAGGTAGTGTGCCCCAGATTATTGATAGACCTATTGTAGATAGTACTCAATTAGATAAAAAAAATACTAAATTTTGATTTAAATGATGCTGAATTTAGGAAGTATTATACCTTCTTTTATACTTTTTGTACCTAAATTTTGCCTAGAGATGCTCTAAAATATATGTATAAGGCTAATCACTAAGCCAACAGAATTATAATGAAATATGCATGTGAATAACAACCAACATCTATCTGTCATCACTCAACACAATAAAAACCAACAGAATTAAGATCAAAAAATTTTTTACATCAATTTCTTGATAACTAAGCCATAAGTCTGTCATTACTACAGAATAAAAACCAACACTATTAAACTGAATTTGAATTCACAAAAAGGTAAAATTTAAACTTCAATACATCTGCTTTACCATAAGAAGCAAAAGACAATGTATCTTAGTCAAATGTATTTTTTAACAATCCATTCTCTTCTAATAATATAGTTGATGCAACACGGGCTTGATAAGTGTTTATCACATCATTTTGAAACCTCTAGATATCATTTGTGTCATAAGATGGACACTCCACTCACATGCATGTATAAACACCACAATCAAGGATCACGCCTTGATGACGATATTGTTCTTTCAGGACCTCTTCACTGCCTATGACAAATTCTCTAATATACAGCATGCAACCAACCAAAAAACGTGCCTACAAAAAAGGGAATGGTTTAATACTTTGATCTTAAGACTTATTGGGGTAGAATATTATCAAACTCACATAAACTTTAACCGTCCCAAATGCAAATAAATCTCGATTTGAATTCCACAATTTGAATTTGCCTTCAGATGTTTTAAAAACCAATAAATATCAATGTCATCTATCATTAATTGGGAAAAATGATATATCTAGATCTTCTAAATAGATCTTCATTCAGTTAATGTAGTTTACTCCTGGTTGTGGATGTCAACCTCGCAAGGAAAGCTCCATTATCTGTTTTGCGTATCCGCCTATATTTCTAATATCTCTCTAAGTGGTGTAACACTTCTTTCTATACATTCAAGATAAGATATAATCATGTTTCTTAATCTAATAAGAAGTAAAATCAAATATCAACTACCAAATATCTTGATTTTCTATAAACCTGTACATTTGTGTCTATACAGTAAATCTTAAATCCATAAGTTAGATTGTGTTTTTTCATAATTTTCATATAAACATTTATGATTTGACTATCAATAGACTCACCAAACAAAAAAGAATAGAATGTAGATCCAGTTAAGCTCAGGAAATCATCTTGCAATATGACAACACTGCGGGGAGAAAAAATAATTTACATTACAAAATTGATAAAGAAGTGTTTAGAAAAAGTTCACATATTGAAAATAAACGTACTCCAATTCTTCCCTGGTGAGAAAGTCCGTCAACAACTTTCTCTCTTCTTCAGATGTTTCTTCATGTCCACAAAAATCGATTCTCCTTTTATATATATCCATTGTAGTCTTGGCAGGACTCTTGCTATCCTTAACATCTATTATAAAATTTACCTATGTGAAAACATAGTTAGTAATGTAAGCTAAAATCTATACATAGTTAGTAATAATATACAATAATATGCAAAAATTAGTAGATTTCAAAATAATGAATCTCAGATTTATACTCCATCTACTTGTTTTTTTCTCTTTCTCTTACATTTTGGTGTTAAGCTAGGCGGAGTCACAAACATAGACTCCTTTCTTTTTGGCATACGATCAACTCTAGTACTCACAGTATCCACAATAGAAGATTGAAAATGACTTATCTTCTCTGCTTTTGAAGTAACAACGTCATTACCAGAAACGTGCTCTTCTCTTAAACCACTGCCGGAATTAGCTCTAGTCATAAAATTTTTTTCTACTTCAAATCCATCACCACTGTGCCTCTTATTAGCTAAAACATTCTCCGAATCAGATCCTACCAATCTTGTGTTTTCTTTATACAATTCAGAAATAACATCTTTTATTATCAAATTAATATTATTATGAATGTTAGCAGTTGTCATTTCCACATTCAACTTCTGCAACCCAGCAAGTTCATTTTTATCACCAACTTCAATCTCAACAATCTTATTCTTTTCTAAAATAAAATTATCTTTCACTCCATCTAAATCATCACTTACTTTTTTTGCCGCCTCCTCATTGCTCTTATCTGCAACAATTGGTTCAATCATCCTCTGAGTATTAGTAAATCCAGAATATCTCACATAAAGTGGCACCTGAAAAATATAAGTAATATAGTCAAAAAATGTCTTATCATCATTATTTAACATAATAATTTTATTATTTCTATATTTACAGAAGAAGTTACCTGCTTGCCACTTAACAGTATCTCCTCATCTGGAAATGATACTATATCTAACATCTGTTCACGATTATAAATAAAAAGTCACTTTTACAATCATATCTACAAAAAAAACATACTAAAAACGTAGCAACATACCCTAGTAAAATCAATTCCTGAAAATAATCTCTCAGCAATATCATGTTTGATCGATATCTTACTCTGTTCCTAGCGAAACAACCGAGGGAAACAATATAAAGAACGCGCATGTCCAAATGAAGGAATTCTTTCTTATAACCATGCCTGAATACATAAAGAGAGCAATATAATAATATTAAATATATCACAATTACACTTTAAAAATTAAAAACTCACCATCAAACCAACAGTACAACCATCTAAATACATTTTGCAACCACCATTTTCTTTGCCATTCCGTTATGTAAGATAATTTTGTAGCACAAAAATCTATATGTTGCATCTCCCTATGAATAATCAAAGAACCTCGTCAGGTTATCGATGTAGGACATAATTACTAACAGGAAAAATAACACAGTTAAATAGAAGACAAATAAATAGCCTAACAAAATCATTCACTTCAGATTCCTTCTCTGATCCAGCTAATAATCGCATATTATCCTGAATCATGGTCCTATTTACGTTGCTAACTTTTCCTCCAAATAGCCTAAGAACAAATTTGGACTCTATGCTCACATTTAGATCAACCGATTGCCCCACATGGGCCAAACCAAGGACAATTCTAAACTTACTCGAAGTAAATAGAACTACAATGTTGTCACTAATTATAAGAAAGAATGAGAAGACAATAGTTGGAATCTCTTTAAAACTAAATCAATTTTGGTACTACTGATGAACATCTCGAGCCATGGAGCATGTGGAGTGTTTTTAATCCTCTTTTTTTGCTTATTACTCATAATTGATAACACTTCACCCAATACATCTTTGAAATAGGTCGGAGAGCAACACGAATAAGATTATTTGCTGCTCTTGCTCTTTACCTCATCTTCCATTACTCTCCGACCCTTATCTTTCACCATTGATTTCCCCTTAACCTCCATGGTTCTCCCTGTAAGAGTTTTTTTTCTCATTTCTGCATAAAAAGTAAATTAAGTGAAAATAAATTAAGTTATCAGTCATACCATCACATATAAATCATACAAAATTGGGTATTATACCACTTAAATTGAGTATATTATTTAATTTATTGATAATCACTACATAATCACCACATAACTCATTTAATAATTCAATTAAAGAAGATAAAATACAAACACATTTAGCAATTAGAAATCTAAAACCCAATTTATTCAAACTACCAATATCGACACCACTAAAAATAGGAATAATTTAGTTAAAACTAATTTATTTATAATTCTTACCATAAAGTATAAACCATAAAAAATTGGACATCAAAGCACTTAAATTGAGTATATTATTTAGTTTATCAATAATCAATACACAAAAGTAACTTATTTCTTTTAATTCATCAACTGAAGATAAAACACAAACATAATCATAAAGTTGTAATTCTAACACCAAAACTAATTTTATTCGAGCTAACAAAATCGACACCACAAAAAATAGAATAATTTACTCATTCATATCCTAAAGTATAAATCCTAAAATTTTATGTATCAAAGTGTTTAAATTGGGTACATTACTCAGTTTATTGATAATCACTACAAAATACACAAATATCTCATTCATTACTTGAATTGAAGAAGAGGTAATACAAACTCATTTATAGAATTTATAATTTGAACACCAAAACCTAATTTTATTCAACCTAACAAAATCAACAATACCGATGAACTAAACCTTTGATTTTTCACACCATTTTACATAAACATATATAAATAATACTCTTAATTATATTCTACAAATAAGAATAACAAATAGGTCAAAATTTAGGGCACAAAAATATAACGGACCTTCTACATGAATAACTTTGTTTCTGCCTTTGAAATACAACGCATGCCACTTCTTCACGTTAGCAAACCTCTGGTTATTGCAATTACCACCTTTTTACTTCTTCAAACCTGACGTTCGTCGATAATTCTTGGGTTGAAGGTGAAAGACGAGTCTTCACTTAGTTGAAGGTGAAAGACACTTTAAATCGAAATTTTAAGCTATGCACGTGAAAGTGAAAGTCGGGTACTGCTGTCTCTCTGAAGTTTGCCTTCAACATTCGCCGAAAGTGATTTCAACGGTTGTCAATTTTTACCTTCGACACAGTTCCAAGTCCGGGAAGAAGATTCGAAGGGGAGAGGATTTGAAAGTGATGGAAGGGTAATTAAGTAAATTTGTATAAGAGGAAGTTTAAGCAAATACACAAGGGCAGTTAGGCATTTAAGGGTAAGTTCCCCTTCTTTATTTTCAAAATAGTCTCTAGTATATTTCTTATTCTAAAAATAAATATATTTTAATATTATTACAAATTACAAGCTTTTATATTAAAATATTTTTTACAAATCAAATTTATTCAAATTTAATTAAAATGATTTTAATATAATTTTAATTAAATTTAAAAAAATTATCTAACTTTTATAAAAGTGCTCCATATATAATAATTTTATTTAAATTAAACTAACAAAAACACTAAAGAATGTTATTTTACTTTTTTGAATAAGGGACATTTTCTATTTTTATCCAATATATAATATGATACTTGCACAATATTTTATCATATAATAAACTTCACGTGAAGTTTTTTTATTTTAAATTAAGTTAAAAACAATAAATATTTAAATAGATTTATATATTAATCTTTTATAACCTACATAATCTCGTATAAAAAGAATAATCATCATCTTTGATATATTTTTTAAAATTTTCTCTTGAAACGATCTTTTTACACAAATTATCCATCTTTAACTATTATTATAAAATTTCTTTAACCCTTTCAACCTTCGAAATTAAATTGTAATCAATATAATTTAACACTTCTAATATTATAATAATAAATAAACATATTGAGGTACTATGAATTATTTTAGCACTCCTAATAAATAATAATAAATTTGAACCCATAACATCATTTTTCAATATATATCACAAAAGAGATTTTTTTAAATGCACTAGCGATCACGCACTGTATAATATAATACATAAATAAATTTTATCTTGTCTTAAGATAAGACTTTATATAATTAAATTTTAAAATTTTTAAAATATAATTTCAAATTACAATTTGAAATTATTTTTTTTAATATGATAAATTATTTTTTAAAATTTTAATTTTGGATTAAGATTTGAATTTTTTTAAAGATTTAGAATTATAGATTTATCCTGTGAATTTATGTTTTTAAAATTTATGATTTTTATTTTTTAAGTTTTTAGAATTTAAAATATAAGAAGTTAAAATTATTAATAAGTTTTAAATTTGTTTTATTAATTTTTATTAAAAATATTGATCCATTCAATTAACAATATCAATTTATTTGATTTATATTTAAAAAATTCGATTAATTTAGGATTATTAATCGAAAACCCAAATAAATCCACTCCTATTTTTGACGTTTTAATTTTATTTAATTATTTAAGAATGTTAAAGTAGCTATACTTCTACACTTAAAAATAAATAAATAAATACAAATAAAATACAAATGGTGATGACGGCGAGGATGCCGATGCATGATTGAGTTCTTCTGGTACTCCACGAGGATCGAAGACGTACTCTTATACGATGTTAGTCGCAATCAACCGTAGAAGCCCTCAGTTGTTAGGCGTCTCCGGGGCTATCGTGCGGTGGTAGAGGGATTAATCATTATTTCAAATATTTGCGATTCAATCTTTAACTATAGCGTATTTGTAAGAATTTTTATGCCAAATGAGGCGTGAACTCTGGGACGCTGGACTTCTAGACCGCCCACTGCGAGCGCTTCCCGATTTATCCTGGCAGCCGGTGGGAAATTTCCGTGAGGTCAGGCCAGTCGCCCGAGGTTGAAAAAACTTTGTTAATCGTCAACTCAATTTTTGCCCTCAGGGTTATGGTACAGCGGTAGGACGACTAGTTGCTATCCCAGACATCCGCGGTTCAATCCCCAATTACGACGTATTTACAGGAATTTTTCCTCAAATGGGGCACGGCGTATTTGTAGGAATTTTTTCTCAAATGGGGCACGAACCTTGGGACGTTGGGCTTCTAGACCGTCCACTGCGAGCGCTTCCCGATTTACTTTGGCGGCCGGTGAAAAACTTCTGTGAGACCGAATCAGTCGTCTGAGATTGAAAAAATCTCGCTAATCATTTTTTTTCCCCTCAGTTGATAAGGGCATGAAAAATTCTACCGTTGTAGGTGAATGGACTGGTTGATCGTGGAAGAGGATGATTTAACTATTGAAATTTTCTATCTCTTTTTATAATATTTTCTTGATATATATATCATAGGAACGACAAGCAAATTAAGCCGGAAGATCCAAAGACGTAGATTTTGTAGTTCATCGCAGTGAGTATATTGACCACGTTTCTTACCGCTCCATGTTCTCCCAAGAGAACCAGAAAGAAAATCTCCTCTTTCCATATTCTCATTGCAGATTGGAGAATTAATGTCGGCGCGCGGTATGATTTTTTAAGTTCGTCCCATCGATCCTCTTCGGATCCATGACGACGAATACAACTTTTTCTACCGCGAAACTGTTTTTTATAAACAATTAAACATGTTTGAATTTTGAATTATTACGAGATATTTTGAGTTAAAAAATGCCATGTAACGAACGAGAGGCGAGAAGAATGCGGTGTATCTTGACTATTACACGACCACAATATTGGTCACATGCATGATCGCATAGTTATCAATGACTTAATCAAAAATTAAATTCTATCGCCGGGCTAAAAAAAAGATACCAGGTTGCAGGGGTGGAGCTAAGATATTAGTTTAGTGTAGACAGATTATGGATAATGCTAACAAACATATTGCGGAGGTTGTCTCTTTCGGTCTAGTTCCGATAGCAAACCTGACAGCTCTTCGATTTACAAGCCGCATCATTGTGTATCTTGCTTCTTTTTTTTTTGCGTCACTGCCTAATTTTTTTTATCTTATACTTGTATGGGAAACAAAATAAGAAAAGAAGTGGATCAACATGTATCTTGCTTTCGACATAGCATAGATGTTTGTTATGCCGTTCAATTAGGAAAAAACAAATACTAAAGAAGAGAATCATAAAAGTAAAGATGGTTATGATGCTAAGGACACAATAAACTAACAACTAGGTTTATCAATAGAAAAAAAAAGCAAAATGTAAAAAATTAGTTTTTTTATTCAATAATATATTTGAAGTATAATGAAATTTTGTAAATAATATGGGATTAAAAAAATATCAATTATTAATATGCATGCATCAAAGAGTAACATGTCAAAATGAACAAGCTCATTTTCATTTTTTAGTTGTCTCATGATCTTTCTTTGTTTTTTTTTCTAGGATATATAAAGTATTATTTTATAGTATTTTTTTGGGTCCTGCGCAGTGTGGGCAACTGGGCATGAATTGGCTCCGCCCCTGCCAGGTTGATGTGGGATTGATGGAGTTGATGTTAAGATTTAATAAATATTTTATTTTATAATATTTATTAAAAGTTCTAGTCATTGGTAGTTTTGTTCAAGTCTTAGTTTGTCTAAGTCTTTAGGTGTTTTAATTTCGTGTCTGAGAAAGTGCCTTGGGTGATCCTATTATATAGGAGTTGTGGTTTAGTGTCAGGTTCAATTTGTCTGCTGCCTGATTCATCATTTTTTTTATTTATAGGTTTTTTTTCATAATCAATTGCAAGAGCTTTTATCATTCCAACACGTTTCTTTTATTTTCCCTTGCCGTTGTATCAGTGGTATCATAGCCAAGTTCAAAAAAGTAGCACCTTTCATCTTACGGTAGCAAGACTTAATGGCGTCTTAAAACAATTTTGTTCAACTTATAATTCCACGTTTTGATTGTCACTATGACCATTAGAGTATGCTAATAGAGAATTTTCTATGGTCAAAAGAATATTGGAAAATCGTTGAATTTGTAATTCAAGCACCTACAATAGATGCAGTCTTGACTGATGTTCAAAAAATAAAATTGGAAGAGAGAAAGCTTAAAGACGTGAAGGAAAAAAAATTACCTTTTCCAAGCAATTGATTGTCCCATCCTCGAAACAATTCTTAGCAAAGAAACTTCCAAAGATATTTAGGATTCCATAAAGAAAAAATATCAAAGTTCTACTAGAGTGAAACATGCACAGCTTCAAGCTTTGAGAAGAGATTTTGAGACTCTACAAATGAAGGATGGAGAATCTGTCACCAGTTATTATGCCAAGACTATGGATATAAATAACAAAATGTGATTTCATGGTGAGAAGATGGGAGATGCCACCATTGTGGAGAAGATATTGTGTTACCTGATACCAAAGTTTGATTTTGTCATGTGTTCCATTCAAGAATCCAAAGACATAGATACATTTTCTCTTGATGAACTACAGAGCTCCTTGTTGGTCCATGAACAAAAGATGAACCGAAGTTCAACTTTAAAGGAGCAAGCTTTAAAGTCTTCTATCTCTACTCATTTTTCAAACTCTAGAGGAAGGGGTAGAGGTAGAGGTAGAGGTAGAGGAAGGGGAGATCAAGGCAATAGAGATGACAACAAGTATTTCGAAGCCGATGATGGTCATTTTTGGGGCAAAGGCATAGGACGATATCAATATTTTGACAAATCATATGTAGAGTGTTTTAGATATAAAAAATTTGGACATTGTTGTTCTGAATATTATACTAAGCTACCTGAAAAAAAAAAATGAAAGGAAGCACAATTCAATTTTGTCGGAAAGCAAAAAGTAAAAACTTTGTTAATGGCTGATCAAGCTAATTGGGAACCTGAGATTGATGTTTGATATGTGAATATGAGTTGCAGCAACCACATGTGCGGAAGTAAATCTTCTTTTTCTTATTTAAATGAAGGCTTTCATTCTAAGTTTTGGTGATTGTTCCATGAAAGTGATGGGAAAAGGTTATATAGAGATAAGAACCAAGAATGATTTTGTAGAAACAATTTCTAATGTCCTTTATGTTCCTAACTTGAAAAGTAATCTATTAGTGTTAGTCAATTATAAAAAAAGGGTTACGTAATTACTATTCAAAAGGATGTTTATGAGATTTATGATCCTACTAGAGGAGCCATTGCTATTGTACAAATGAGCTCAAACAAGTTGTTTTCATTGAAGATTACAAATGTGCAATCTTGTTTGGTAGCTGAAATAAGAGACCCCTCTTAGTTGTGGCATTTTCGTTATAGCCACTTGAGTTTTGGTGGATTAAAGATCCTCCAGCAAAAAAAAAATGATGACAGGTCTTCCTCATATTAGTATTCCTTCCTAAGCTTATGAAGAATGTGTTGTTGGCAAACAACATCGTTCTCAATTTCCTTAGGGGAAGTCATAGCTAGCAAAGGATGTTTTGGAACTAATTCATTCCGATATATGTGGCCTGCTAACTCCATATTCTAATGGAGGTAAAAGATACATAATTACCTTCATTGATGATTATACTCGAAAAATTTGGATTTATTTTTTACAAGGAAAATCAGAAGCATTTTGTACATTTCAAAGCTTCAAGGCTCGTGTAGAAAATGAAACAGAAAATACCATTAAGACCCTCTGAACAGACCATGGTGGAGAATATTGCTCACATAAATTTGAAGATTTTTGTGAAGTTCATGGCATTTGAAGAGAGCTGACAACTGCTTATACACCCCAACAAAATGGTATATCAGAGAAAAAAACAAAACCATCCTCAATATGGTGAGAAGCTTGTTAACAAAAGGGAAAATTTCAAAAACTTTTTGGCCTGAAGCGGTAAATTAGAATATTCACATCTTGAATAGAAGTCCTACATTTGCTGTTCAAAATATGACATTAGAGGAAGCTTAGAGTGGAAGGAAACTAGCTGTAGATTTTTTTTAAATTTTTGGCTACATCGCTTATGCACATATCTCAAATGAGAAAAGTAAGAAACTTGCTGATAAGGGAGAAAAATGTGTCTTTCTCAGTGTTAGTGAAGTATCCAAAGCATATGCATTGTTTAATTCACAAACCAAGAAGATTGTGACCAGCTGAGATATTATCTTTGATGAGGAAAACATTTGAGATTGGAATAGGCATCAACCTACTCAAGTTCTTTTTGACAATGATTCTGAAAGAGAGCCAACATCAACATTAACAATCTTTATGCCTGAAAATTCATCAGAAGTTAGTCCAACAACTGCTGAAATTTTGCCAACAATAGTGGAAGCTACTAATATAGCAACTCAACCTCTTCGTCGGATTTGAAGAAGGCCTACATGGATGGAAGACTATAAGGTAATAGAAATTAGAGATCCAATCACTCATTTTGCTTTATTTTCATATTGTGATCCTTTAACCTTTGAAAGTGTTGTCAAAGATGCAAAATGGCGTAAGATGATAGATGATAAAATTGAAGCCATTGAAAGAAACGATACTTGGGAGCTGACTAATCTTCCGAAAGGGCACAAAACCATTGGTGTAAAGTGGGTCTTCAAAACAAAGCTAAAAGAAAATGGTGAAGTTAACAAGTATAAGGCGCGCTTAGTAGCTAAAAGATATATGTAAGAATATGAGATCAATTATACAGAAGATTTTGCTCCCATTACAAGACATGACACAATCAGATTGGTGATCGCATTGGCAACACAAAACTTGCGATCTATTTACCAGCTAAATGTCAAATCGACGTTCTTGCATGGAAACTTGGAGGGACAAGTATTTGTAGAACAACCCCTTAGTCATATTAAGATCAGAAATGTGCATAAAATGTATAAATTAAAGAAAGCTTTTTATAGATTAAAACAAGCTCCACGAGCTTGGTATAGTAACATTGAGGCCTATTTCTTTACAGAAGGCTTCCGCAAATATCCATACGAGCACACACTCTTTGTTAAAATTGGAGATAAGAGGAATCTGCTCATTGTCTGTTTATATGTAGACAATCTATATTTACTGGAACTAATGATGTCATGTTTCAAGAATTCAAGAAATCTATGATGGTTGAATTTGAAATGTCTAATCTTGGTATGATGTATTACTTCCTTGGCATAGAAGTAGTGCAATCAGCTAATGGAATCTTTATTTCTCAAAAGAAGTATGTGCAAGAAATTTTGGACAGGTTTCAGATGTAGGATTGCAATCTTATAAGTACTCCAACTGAGTTTGGCTTGAAGTTAAATAAAGATCATGAAGGGAAGAAGGTGGATAGTACAATTTATAAGGAAATTATTGGCAGTTTGATGTATTTAATTACGACAAGGCCAGACATAATATATCCTGTGAGTTTAATAAGTAGATACATAGAAAATCCAACAAAAATACATTTATTAGCTACCACGAGAATTCTTCGTTACTTACAAGGAACTAAAGATTTTGGACGATTCTATAAGAAGGGTGAAAAGTTAGAGTTTTTCGGGCTTATTGACAACGATTATGTAGGAGATCAAGATGATAGAAAGAACACTTCAGGCTATGTATTTATGTTGGGCACAGGGTTGTATCATGGTCTTTTAAGAAGCAACCAATTGTCTCCTTGTCAACTATAAAAGTTGAATTTATTGTTGCAATAGCTTGTGTTTGTCAAGCTATTTGGTTGAGAAGAATTCTTGAAGAGCTTTAATTCAAACAAGTTGAAGTTATTATAGTTTTTTGTGACAACAACTCAACAATCAAACTCTCTAAGAATCTCGTGTTACACGACAAAAGCAAACATATCGATGTGAAATACTATTTTTTAAGAGATCTCAGCAATGATGGAACAATCAAACTAGTTCATTGTCGAAGTGAAGATTAAGTTGCAGATACATAGACCAAGCCACTCAAGTTGGCTATATTTGTGAGGTTGCGTGGTCTACTTGAAGTTTATTCACGTGCTGTTGTTGTTTTCTTTTAAATTGATTTCTGTAGATTATTTATTGGAAGTTCTAGTCATTGGTAGTTTGTCTGAGTCTTTAGTGTTGGGACTTGATCGTACAACTAGAGGGGGTGAATAGCTGATCACCCACTTATTGTCTTCGGTTTGCTCCTATATTTGTTAGTTGCACAATGGAGAAATACAATTAAACTAAACTAACAAAGAACAAACGCTAACACCAAACCTTTAACATGGTTCGGAGATAAAACTCCTACTCCACCACAACCCGTAAAGTGGATGATCCCGATCCGTCGGTGGATGAATCCTCGGAAAGCCTCCAGCTAGCTTGTGTCGCTTCTTGTGGGTGGAGAAACCTCGCCACAACCTTGTTAGAACCGGTAGGAGAGCTAGAGGGGGGTTGATTAGCTCCGATTTGCTTGTAGATGATTTGTCGTCGCGGAAGACTTTAAGTAATGCTAACACTAAGGATTTACTTGGTATCCACCTCCTTGAGGTGACTAATCCAAGGATCCACTCTCCTCACTCTCTCATACACTAAAAAAGATCTCCTTCTTGAGGTGGAGAAACCTCTTACAAGCTTCCAAGAAGATACAACAAGAATCCAAGCAAATACAAAATGAAATCTTACAAGATTTACAATGATAAGCTCTCTTTGCTTTCCTTGCTATCTTCAAGCTTCATATCGCCCCTAGAACTTTGGAAATGCAGCAACACTAAGCCCCAAAGCTTCTCTTGAAATGGCGTGGAAGGAGGAGGAGAAGTTTCGAAGAGCTGCCGAAGAGATGCGCTTCAAATTTGCTTGAAAACCCTTTATACCCGACTCCTAGGGTTTCCTAATCGATTACCCAATCGATTATCACGTCAGACTTAGCCGTTCAACGGCTAGTTTTTGAACCTTAATCAATTAGCCAATCGATTAAGAACAGCCTTAATTGATTGCTGAATCGATTCAACACCCTTCTGTTCTCTCACGTAAACAGCAGTAATCGATCACCTGATCGATTACCAGACCCTATAATTGATTAGTCACCTCTTAATCGATTGGGTAATCGATTAAGAGAGGGGTGGATCGATTGCCCAATCGATTCAGCCACCTTCTGTTCTCACGCTTCATTTCTCTCAATCGATTACCCAATCGATTCACATCTCCCTTAATCAATCACTCAATCGATCAAGGAAGCTTCTGTTCGCGAGAAACCAAACCCTAATCGATTGCCCAATCTATTGAGTCCAACCCTAACTTGTGTGCACAAGTCTAGGGTTCCCTTCCAAGTGTCCGGTCAACCCCTTTGACCAACCTGGATTTCTCCTATCTAGCTCCCAGCTAGGACTTAACCTGATTCCCAACCAGGTTTGCTTATTCCTCGAGTTTGGTCTAGTCTCTCGATAGACTTCCACCTTGCCAGCGTACGATTTCCCCGATCCACCTGGACTTCACCTATTCCCACTAGATGTGCCTAATCCCCCTAGGCTTTCCTCATGCTAGCGTGTGATCTCCCCGATCCACCTGGATTTCACCTAGTCCCACTAGGTGTGCCAGCGTGCGATCTCCCCGATCCACCTGGACTTCACCTAGTCCCACTAGGTGTGCCTAGTCTCCCTAGGACTTTTCACGTGCCAGCGTGCGATCTCCTCGATCCACCTGGACTTCACCTAGTCCCACTAGGTATGCCTAGTCCCCCTAGGACTTTTCAGTCAAGTCTCCAGTCAACCTTGACCCACTTGACATCATATGATATTCAAACATCATTATCAAACATCGAAACATTCAACCTTAAGCTTACCAAGCTTATCAGACATAAACTCACCCGAGCCTAGTCAAACTAGGTTAACCCTGACCTAACCAATATTGCACCAACAAACCTCACAAGCACACCTGAGCATCAAGACTACTAATTGGCCTTTAACTAAAGACAATTTCATCAACCTTAGTCAGCCAAACTGAGTTCCCTTAAATAGAGACCGTGGCTAAATTAGTCATTACCAGTCGACTGATCTAGCCGAATTCAAACGTTACAGCCTAATGTTCGAATTCCCCAACTGCACAGAAGATCAATCGACTGATCTTTCTGTGCCCTCTACTAGTCGATTGATTCCATACCTATCGACTGCCCAAATCCTAAACCTAGGATTTTCCTTCCCGAGTATAATTCACTCAGCACTCGAACATTCACGACTCAACTGACTCTTCTTGCAGCCTCGACCTGTTGCCTTCAAGCCTTCTTCGACTTTGGCTCTCGTCCCTCAGATGCATACAAGCCCGCAGCTCATCCTCATGTCATCCTTCGCGTATGTCTCGAAGTATGCTTCCCTCGGCTCATCGTTCCTACCTTGCCCACGGTCCCTCGGATGCCTCTCCATCCTTCACTGAATCCGAAGCCGTCAAGCTAAGTCTATGTATATCCTGCAGAATTTGCACACTCAAATACACATATCAAATAAAAGGATAAACCTAACTTAAATCCTTTGCCCAAACATTAAAATACATGGACCCATAGACTATAGATTGCCTCAACATTTAGATGTTTTGATTTCGTGTCTAAGAAAGTGCCTTGGGTGATCCTATTATATAGGAGTTGTCGTTTAGTGCTAGATTCAAGTGTTCTGATGTAAAGCCTATTTATATAATTATATGCTCTTTTTTCATTATCAATTGCAAGAACTTTTATCATTCCAACACGTCTCTTTTGTTTTCCCTTATCGTTGTGTTAGGGTTGATTTGAGATTGATGGTGATATTGAATCTCGAGCTATAATATAAAATTTACTTGAAAATTAAGAAATATGAAGGAATAATTAATAAAGTAAAGTGATATTTGGATGACCCTTAGGTTAAAGCTCAAGTATACCAAAACCTGGCTTTGCCTTTGATGACTATAACAGTCACACAATCGCAAAGAGAGAAGTTGTGAAGGAGAAAAAGGGAGTGAATTTGGAGTAGGAGGGAGAGGAAGAGAGACTACATTATTGCCTTAATGATTTCTTCATTTTCGCTTAAGGGTAGTAACACCCTGTTTGGAAAGGGGTGGAATTGAATTCCTTTGGGAATTAGAATTCAATTCCAATCTTTGGTATACTCTTTGAGGAAGGAATTGGTAAGGAATTGAATTCCAATTTCTTTCAAACCCCTCAAAATAAATCAGACCTCTTTGGGTTTGATTTGAGAAAGGAATTCCTTTCAAAATTTTAAATTACTAATTCGCCCTTTCTAATAAAACAAATAAGCGCAGTTTCCCTTGCAACCCTGCTCGTTGCTGCAACCCTGCTCGCTGGTCGCTGCCGCAACCTTGCTCGCTGTCCACCACTTAATTTTATATGAATGGATTTCTGTAGGTTATGGTCTTAATTGGATTTCTGTAGGTTATTAAAATATTACAGTAGTACTAGTACATCCATCTAATCAAGTTATTGATCATTTCCGCCCCTACGGGCTGGATCGGATGGTAAGGTGCCTGGCCATTTATATAGAGGTCTCAGTTTCGAGGGTCGCCAGTTGCGCACGGGGATAAAACCCTAGTCTGATGGCATTAATTCCCTCAACCCCAGGCGCCTCACCACACCAGTGATAACCGTGATTTACCTCCTTAGAGCAGGTGAGCGTTGAGCGTTTCGCCTACGTATTGATCATTTCACTCACATTCTGAGTGATGGTCAAGTGAGAATATGGTCTGAATTTGTTGTCAGGAGGATGATTTGATCACCTTGATATTGGGTGAATTGTTAAATATGTTTGTTTTGGTGAAGGATAAATGTAAAGATATAACAATTGAATTCAATTCTGATTGATTTCAAAACAAGGAATTCAATTCAATTATGTTGTTTACTAATTCATTCTAAACATGAGAATTGGAATTCAATTTCGGATGGAATTCAATTCCGGATGAAATTCAATTCAATTTCTTACTTAAAAAGTTTTCAAATAGGGTGTAAAAAATCGACTGTCTTCGTGATTTTTTTGTTTTTATCCAAGGGGAATAAAAGGTCGGATAAATCAAATTAATCGATAGAAGTTAAAAATTTATTCCACTTAATTTAAAAATTCAAATTTTCCTTTAAAATATCGATTATATTTTATCTCGATTTTAAAAAAATTGATAAAATCAAAAAATAACACTTAGACTTCTATATTTCCCAATTGATTGATGTAAATCATCTAATTGCTAGGCTTAAAAGATCAAATAGATTATTTAATAAACTATCAATTATTAATAGATTGATGATGAAAAATAAATTATTTCGATTTTTGATTTAATTAATTAATATTGTATTTGTTTGTTAAGTTAAAAAAAGGGGTAAAGTTGCTTTAAATCCTTAATGGGGAGTCAAACTTTGCCTTCACTCTCCACACAAATTTTTGTTTGTTTTTGCTCCCTAATGGAACTGAGTATAAAAGAGTAAAAATTGAGTATATATCAGTGAAAATTGAGTATAAAAGAGTGAAACTTGAGTATAAAAGAGTGAAATTGAGTACAGGTTTATTGATGTGGTGGATAAACTATCATACTCAGCTTTCTAACTTTTATACTCATTTTCTTCAAATATACTCACCCATACATCAGGGACTGCATGCAAAAATATTTGGGTAGGATTGTATGCAAAGTTGACTTGGTAAGTGGGAGTTTAGGAAAATTTATCTTAAAAAATTAATTTATTCCGTTTCGATTTACACCCAGTTTTTTCCTTATTTAAGATTGTGATGAGTTAGAAAAAAAATCAAATCTAATTATATTTTAATTTATTTATGTACTTATATAGTCAATTCAAATTTTTTTATTAAAAATATAATTTATTATAAATATATCGAGTTGAAAAAAATAATTTTTTTCTTAACATCCTATAAATAATTTAAAATTAGAAAAACATTATAAATTACTATATATATTTCATGTACTTAATAAAAATAAAAAATAATTTTACAATTAAATTTTACATAATCAATAAGTTTCTTATAATTATTTATGAATTTTATTTACTAATATTTAAATTTATTTATTGTATATATATATATTTATTTATATTAAATAAACATAAATTTTATTGAATTAAAATCAAAATTTTGATTATATTTTATAAAGATTCAACAATTTAGTGTCAACTTGGCACTACAGCTCATTTACTGTCCACTTGGCACTACAGCTCATTGCTAATGTGTTCACTCTCGGAGTTATAATACAGTGGTAAAATGATTAATCACTATTTTAGACATTCGTAGTTCGATTTCTAGTAATAATGTATTTTGTAGGAATTTTATCTCTAAATGGAGCACGAATCTTGGAACGTTGACTTTTAGACTGTCCATCATCAGTGTTTCTCGATTTATCCTGATGATCGATAAAAATTTTTATGGGACCAAATCGATCATCTTAAGTTCATCTGGTCTAATATATATATATAGAGAGAGAGAGAGGAATGATCTGCTGCGGACCGCGTGTGAATCAGGCGCCAGACCGATCAGGGAGTTCCCTGATCGTTCTGGGACTGCGCTCCCGTCCCAACTTGTCGGCGTCGATCGGACACTAGCGCCCCCGAACAAAACTATAATCCAGGAGGTGTGCGATAAACCCTAAGGGTAGCAGTGAACCCGTCGGGTAGCGGTGAACCCGTGAACATTGAATAACGGCTGATCGGTCAGGTTGACCGATCAGGCAACTTCCTGATCGGTCAGGGAAGTCCCTGACCGATCAGGCAACTCTTGATCGGTCAACTTGACCGATCAGGCAGGTGCCACGTACGCGGTTCGCACGCCGTCCGCAACAGGCCGTCCACAGCATATATATATATATATATATATATATATATATATATATATAAGGGAAATGATTTGAAGAGTGAATTTGGGAGAGTGAATATTATAGTAAATGACGTTCAGTTAATGTGTACATGTTCGATCGTCGATCGGACACCACCGACGGCCTCTGATTGTCGTCCCGAATCAAACTATACCTTGGGAGGACGGTGAACTCGTCAGGATCGCCGGCAACGGTGAACCCATCGAAATCGACGGTCAATGATGCGAGATCGCAATTGTGGCGATCCCCGACGGGTTCACCGTGCCCCCCAGGGTATAATTTGGTTCGGAGCGGCGGCCGAAGGCCGCCGGTAGTGTCCGATCGACGATCGGACGTCAAACGTGCCGTCGATTGACGGTCAAAATTTTCACTGAGGCATTCACTCTCATTGTGCTTATCATTACTCTATATATAATTGCTAATATGTTCGTTTTATTATTGATAGTTATATATTTTAATATTATCCTATTTACTTAAACATGACTTGAATAATTAAGATCCGTATTAAAATTTAAGCAACGGATAAACTAAATTTAAAACCAAAAAGCTAAACGGGAGCGATGAGAACAAACTGGCCAGGCACATGGTCCTGGCAGTTGCCTCCTCTGATCTGATCCCCTAGCTATCGTCTTCCACCCGAATCTATTCTCATTCCCAATCCCCCATCGTTCTAATACGCCTCTCGGTCAAATCGCCTACTGCCTTTCTCTCTGCTCAAGGCGGAGAAGTAGAAGAATCACCTGCTATTTGGACAGCCCCATGGGTTTGTCGGACCTCCCGAGATAAAGCAAAAGGGAGAAAAAACAAAAAAGGAAAGAGAAGTTTCATGTTCGCTGTCAGATCTCTGCCCCTCTCTGCTCCTTCAGTTCGTCTGTTTTTTCGGCTTTAGGAGACTGACTTGCCTCAGAGAAGGGCCCGTCGCGTCGTTTATTGGTTCGGAAGCTTTCTGTGCTTTGCTGCGGTTTGAGGTGGTTGGCATCATGCCTTTTGCTTCTCGCTTTGTAGTTTCCCGTCCAGGCTTTCGCATTTCGTGTTTGTGGAGCTGTTTTTGATGAAAAAATGGGGGTTTGCCCTTTTTTGCAATAGGTGAGTTTGATTTGGGTGGAGATTTGCGCCATCTCTCTCATAGGTTGCAGCTGTTCTTCTTGATCTTTACCTTACCCCGGCTTCTGTGGGTTTCCAGAGATTAGGTATCTTCTCGTTTATGCAATTGCCTTCTTTCCCTCCGCCCTCGCCCCGTTCAATTTTAGGTGAATCTCCACTTTTGTTGGATCTACCTAGTTTTTATCTTGTGTGATTTTCGAGGAACCTTCAAAACCGTATTTTGATTTTTAGTTGGACCAAGAAGTGATTTCCGAGGTGGAATCCAAGGTGGGAATTGACGTCTCGTTGCCCATTAAAGCAATCTACTGCGATCTGGGTTTAGCAGCGTTTGAATTTTGCCTTATCTGAGCAGGTCTTTGGTTTATTCGAGTCAGCAGAAAAATCGTATAAGCCATGGCTGGGGCAGAAGACAAGGTTGGCGTGATCAATGACTGGAGCTTTCCAAATCCTAGCCCAAGGACTTTCATGTCGAACTTTTTGAGCGAGGATTTTGGTTCGAGATCATTTTCAGACTCCTTTCAAGGGAATGAAAATGAGGGGCTTCCTAGAGCACTCGAGATGGATATTGTGGACAGAGTTTACGAGGCATCAGCTCATGGTCCAAATATGCATGGAAATCTTGCTGAGAGAATGGCTGCTAACGGTTTTAATGTACCTAAACTTAATACTGCCCGCATTCCGCCAGCTAACTTATCATCATCTACAGATGTGCGGTCTCCATATCTGACTATCCCCCCTGGTTTAAGCCCCACATCATTGTTAGACTCTCCTGTGTTTCTATCAAATTTTATGGTATGAATTCATACTTTCTGTTGTCAGTTATATTGATAGATTAGTCAGTAGACAATAATGAATGTTGGAAATCTTTGTGTTTTGTGACATTGTGTGTGGGATATTCTTTCTTACATCTCGCTGTCATTTTCTGGAATGTTTCAGAAATCACCAAGTTGAATAGGTATAAACCTGGGATTTGAAATTTCTTGGCTATGATTACTTGGAACCTATGAAATTGACATGTTATGTAGTTTTCTAGAGCATTCAGAAAATTTATCATTTGCTGTCTCAACATACCAAGCCTCATGTTACTGGAATACATTCTGACTGTCCTGGTTCCTACGGTACATGGTAATGAGTTGAGTTAAAGCACAATATCAGGATAGTTTATACAGTGATAAGCATGTAAGTATCCACGTCTAGATTACCTTGACAGCATTTGTTCTATAAATTTTCCTTTTTTAAATTTTGCTTTATCTATTTAGTTTATTTTGTGAAGACATTCTATTGCAATTAACATCAGAAGCAATATATGTAGCTAGTAAGCCTAAGGGGACTTACAAATCACTCTGCAGCCACCTATTTCTATGTTTGATTGTTATGGTATTATATTTTTTTTCAGTTTTAGATTTGTAAAGAGTGAATTTTCATATTCCTTTAGTCTAAAATAGAGATCCTGTAGGATGATGAAATTGATTGTATAGAGTTCCTGTAGGACGCGTAGATCAGATCTTACAATTATATGGTGGAGTTTCTTTAGGAAAGTTTATGTTCAGTTCTGACAAGTTTCTTGATCTGTATCTTGCATCATCATGTTCCTCCTTTTTGGTTGGTATGAACAATAAAGAACAGATAAGATATAACATTGTTTTACAGATGAGATGACATTGCTTTAGTCATTTGCAACGATAAAGTGATCAGTTATCTTTCTCTTTAAACATTTTTGAATAAATTTTATAGCTTTGATATGGATGTCATAGTCTTGTATATCTATGATGCACCACCTATGTGTATGCATAAATGTCTGATTTCTTGTCTTAATTATTTTGTTAGGGCCAATCATCTCCTACGACAGGCAAGCTTCAAATTTTGTTGGATAATAGTACTCAACCAATCTTGCACGTTGCTTCAGAAGCTCCTAATAAAAGTGATGATTGCATTGAAGGTGCATCTGGATTCTCATTCAAGCTCCCATTTGACACATTTTATCCAAGTACTAAGATAGTAAGTCCTCTTTTCCTTCTTTAACTTTATTCAGCATTCTTGTGATGGAGATTTTGTGAAAAAACAAAAATCCATTTTGATTATACTCAGAAAGCAACATCAATTAGGAACATCTGTAGGCAAACTAGAGATTTTGCATATATTTTTAAGCCTCAATTTATTAGTTGAAATAATGCATCTAAGAGTCTATCATTGTGGCTCAATGGTTGGGATGTTATTTGCCTTTTTTTTTTCTAGAGTCTTCTGGTAACATAATTTAATTAATTCCAAATAATTTAATTAATTCCAATGCTACTTGAGATATTGCCTATATAGAGCAATTGTTGGGAAAACCTTATTTACTGATGATGATGATAACAAGCCAATAGTTATTGAATTCTCCTTTTGTCTTTGGGTTCAACACAGCTTTGATGCTTGCTGATATGTAGTCTATAGCTTTTGAGTACATTGATCAACATCTGTGCAAAGTAATCCCTTGCATGATAGTCCTGCTTTTCAAAGTGCTACAATTGAGTATACATTTTCCTTCATAATCAACAGATCTTGACTGATATGCCAACCTTAGGTTGTTCCAGATGTTGGTCGGCAACAAACATTATCAGATATAGGGGTATGTTTTGAATTGGAGAAAGCTAAAGAAATAGGAACTCCGGAAACTGGCACTATGAATTTCCAAAATGAAGAATTCGGTTTTCAGGCTGAGAGTAAACAAGCTGCTAGTGCTAATGCTTCCAATCAGAGGTCTGATTCCTTTATGGATAGCACCCATTCTGGGCCGTTTGATGACCAACAGGATGGAGAGATGGACCTCAAGGAGGAATTTTTCTCTGTTGCTGTTCCTGCTCCAGCAGAGGATGGTTATAACTGGAGAAAATATGAACAGAAACAAGTGAAAGGCAGTGAATTCCCAAGGAGTTATTATAAATGCACTCAACCAAATTGTCAGGTTAAGAAAAAGGTAGAGCATTCACAAGAAGGTCAGATTACCGAGATTATTTATAAGGGTTCCCACAATCACCCTAAGCCTCCCCCAACTCATCGAATTGCTGTATTATCTTCCCATCCTTTTGGTGACATGCAAATGGATGGCCCAGAGCAGCCTGATTTACAAGCAGGTGGTTCTGATAGTCAGCCAATATCGGAAAATATAAACATCAGGAATGAAGCCCACAACCGGCAAGGTGATTCCCTGGAATTCGCCTCACCTGCCCTTGTATGGGCTGAATGTAGAGATTCTTCGACTGCAGTTCAGCATGCTCCAGATGAACCTCATTTGTCCTCCGATGTAGCGGATGCTTCCTCCACAATGTCCAATGATAAAGATGAGGGTGATCAAGTAACTCATGGAAGCGCATCAGTGTGCTGTGAGGGTGAGGGAGATGAGACTGATTCTAAAAGGATGTGAGTTTATCTTTAATTTAACTTCTTACTGTGAACGTGTGAAGATTATTTCTTGAACAAAGAGTAGATTTTCATCCGACGCTCCATATGCAATCTTTATCTTTCTTCAAAATTTTCCTTTTTTATGTTTCAGGAAGTTAGATACCAATGCTATTGAGATGAATGCAGCTTCCAGAGCAGTCCGTGAGCCGAGGGTCGTGGTGCAGACGACGAGTGAGGTTGACATTCTTGACGATGGCTATCGCTGGCGCAAATATGGGCAGAAGGTTGTCAAAGGAAATCCAAATCCAAGGTATGATTCTTGATAGCACAACATGTACGACAAAGATTGGATTTTGGAAATTGCATGATCCTTATCTGGATCCTATCTAAGTTTATTCTGCTATTTTCTGAACTGCTTACAAACAAGTCTAATAATCTAATATCTTTGTGATTCAGAAGCTACTACAAGTGCACACATCCAGGGTGTAATGTTCGCAAACACGTGGAAAGGGCGGCGCACGATCTGAAATCAGTGATCACTACATACGAAGGCAAACACAACCATGAAGTTCCCGCTACAAGGAATAGTAGCCATGGTAACTCTGCTACCTCCATTGCTGCGTCCAACGCAGCACCTCAATCTCAAGGGACACTCCAAAGAGCAGACTCAGCCCAAGCCAGCTTGTCGAGATACGAGTGCCCGCCTCTCAATGCTGCATTTGCACTGTCTGGAGCACAGCAGCTAAGACCAGCAGCCAGCTTCACTTTCGGGACGGTGAAACCAGGATTGACAATGGCTGGATTGGGCTCGATGCACACAACGAGCTTGCCAGTACTTCCAGCAGTTCATTCTTACCTCAGGCATCATCCGGCAGAGCCAAAGGACGAAGCAATTCCAGAATCAGCCCTGACCACATCGAATGGAGCACCGATATGCCAAATGATGAATGGGACATTGGTGAGACCTCCAATTTGAATAAATTCAATAGAAAAACAAAGATAGCAAAGATATCTTCACCCTCCATGAGGATTTTTTCCCCATTTGATGTTTCCTTTGTGGTTAAGAATGTAAACAGATTCTGTTTTAACACTCATACAGAATATCAAATACGGTCTAAGTAAGCTCATTCTTGGGCTAGGCAAGACTTGAAACCGATTAAGCAGTGGGGCATGTTCATTTCTTAATCTCTTTTTTGTTTCCTTTAAAAACAGTTCAATCAGAACCAGCCAGAAAAATTTTCTCAATCCATTACTCATTCCAGTAACTGTTTCCTCGAGAACAAACTTTAGAATCCAAGTTACATGATCAGATTGAGGAGCAGCGGTACAAGCTAAAATCCAAAGCTGCATAAAACAAAAAAGGAGCCACAACACTTCTTTGTTTGAATACTAAAGTGAAGCTCCGCATGCCCTAGAAAAAGGAGCCAAGCCACTGCAGTTGATTGCGGCACATGCAGTCCGCCAATTCCAGTCATCATTATCTTTGACAAGAGGCCATGGATTCCTTCCCAGATCTTCTGGCAACTTGTTTTGGCTGCCCATTTGATTCTGCTCCTGGCCTGGATGCCTCCACCGCTAGAGGCCATTCTCCCCTCATATCAGAACAAAAAGGCAGCAGCCCCACAGGCAAGTCCCCCCTTCTTTTCCTACTGAAACTTTTTTTAAAAAAAATCTTTTTGTTGCTGAAAGCTTGAATTAGAGGCTCTGAACAATGGCCTTAAAACAAAGATAGGAAAGGTCTCATCGTAGAAAATGAAACCTGTGATGGTTATGGGTAATACAAATTGACATAGAAAATGCAATAATTGAAAACATAAACAGCAACTGGCGGATTCGGCTAAAAAGGCAACTATTTCGCATTAACATAAAAAAGAAAAGTTGTTTTTGGTTGAGGATAATAACGCATTCAATAATTTAATTTTATTAAAGTTGTGTAAGTCGTTAATTTTTATAATTAGTTAGAATTTTTTAAAAAGTTATTAGAAAAATTAGGGTTTTGTTTGTAAATTTTATTATTTTATAAAGGATATCATCAAACTATAAAAAGGGATTAGAATTCTATATTAAAGATAAGTTTTGAGTTAATACAATTTGTAATTCCCTTTCTGAAAGCATGAATTGGTATCATAGCTTTTCTTTAGGTGAGGATCGTATCTATATTCTTTTGTTGTGCAAACTTTCCTGTAGATGAGGATTATTATGTCTATTCCTTCCATTATGCTACAAAAGATGATTGAAAATTTTTCCAGCGTTAAGTAGTATTGTCTTTTCTTTATTTTATGGAACAATGGAAACAGTAGCATAGTTGGCACTTGAAAATTCAGGAAGATAATTGCAGTGGGTTTTTGTGCCTTGTGGCTGGAAACTCACATAATCTTTGCAGTCGTAATGCCGATTTTGTGCTCGAGACTTGACCTGTTTGCATCATCCGGAACTCTTTGTTGTTTGGACCAATGTCTTTTATTTTGTGGTGTTGTTCAAAAGATCTAAGAAAGTGTGGTAGGAAAGAACTTCGAGAACATACTTTGCCTGATTAGTTGTCATATAAAATAGTAGATTGAGGAGGATTGGTTTGAATTTTTGAAAAAAGTAGACGTGTTGCTCGAGAAAAAAAACAAGGAAAAAAAATATGAAAAAGCTAAAGTAAAGTTTGAATACAACATCTCTCAGATGAGAAGAGCACATTTTTCTCACTGTTTTAATCAATCACTGAAAGCTACACATTACGGCTTGGGAAACAAAAAAGAAGGCGTGACTACATATCCAACAATAAAAAGGAAAAGAAATCGAATAGAGAAACTCCTATGTATTTCTTTAATCTCAGATCTGTCCATATCGACGAAACAAATAACTCTCAATCTTGCTTATTAAACTTGAAATCATACTTTTAGAGTTAGACTCCATTATGGAGGAATCTTTGAAAAAAATAGCCATGATATGTCTAATACATGCACAATATCTTTCAAGAAGACTACAAATTTGTGCCTTTAGTTTCACAATGTTCCTAAAGAAATCTCTAAAAGGATGGTTAAATTTAGATTCACAAAGAATCAAGCTTTTTGTCTCCAGGACTCATGTAGCCATGACAAAGCAACTAATTTGGAGAGTTTTGTCATTCCTAAAATTTGCAAATCAAAATGAGAGTAGTATTTTTTACAGATCAAATAAATTTTGAGATGAACAAGTAGCTTGAGTTTAATTTGAGTCTTTATCTTAGGTACCCTTATGCTTAGGATAGTTGAATCTGTGTGTGATCTCTAACAATGATTACCTGATAAAAAAATGGAGACAGGTGAATTATGAGATCCTAGTTATAAATACCAAATGTCAGTGAGACAGATCAATTCATAGAATCTGCAATTATTTATGCAGAAAAATCCAAAACTCAATTGTCTCTTCACATGCCTCCATAGCATTGTGCTTATTTATTTAGGCACTTGCCTACAATTCTTTGCCTATTATTTCAACATGAACATACGCCATTAACTCATTCATTCCAAAATCACTTCTCTCCTTATCTGAACTTATAAGGTGTTCTTAATATTTTGTTCCTCTGTTGTACTTAGTGAAGTTGAATAAATACACTTCCGAAAAATGATTTTGTGAAATAGATCTTTATCCTATTCGAGACCATGACACAGCCTTGTTTTTTTTTTTGGTTCTTTGATCCTAGTCAAAAAAGCTACAATGGAAAGGTGTTCAGTCCATTTCACCTGTTATAAATTCATTATCATCCTTCAAGTGTGATCTGAGCTGAGCAATGGCAGTCGAAAACTCCCTCGAAAGGGCAGATGCTTCCTGCGATGACGATAGTCACTCAAGAAGAACTGGTACTAATTGATTCCTAGCTCCTTCCATGTCTGCAAAATATTTGTTCATACATACATCTGCTAACTTGTAACTGAGCAGGAACTCTGTGGACTTGTGTGGCTCACATCATCACTGCGGTGATCGGCTCCGGCGTGCTGTCCCTCGCATGGAGCACTTCCCAGCTGGGGTGGATTGCAGGCCCAGTCTCCATGCTGTGCTTTGCCATTGTCACCTATGTGTCTGCCTTTCTGCTCTCAGATTGCTACAGGTCTCCTCACCCTGTCACTGGAACCAGAAACTACTCCTACATGGATGCCGTCCGAGTTAATCTCGGTAAGACACCGAATCCAACTTACTCTCATTGCCAATTCTTTGTATTGTTTCATGTAGAGTTTCTTTGTTTTGGTGCTAGTTCAGGTGAGAAACAGACTTGGGTTTGTGGGTTCCTCCAGTACTTCAGCATGTATGGAACAGGAATAGCATACACAATCACTACATCAACTAGTCTCAGGTGGGCACGACCTTGAGGAATCAATTTCTAGTATTTGTATACATTGATGAACTTAAATGTCTTTTTAATGCGTTGGTAGAGCAATTCAGAAATCAGATTGTTACCATAAGAAAGGCCGAAATGCGCCATGTGCATACGGGGACAATTTCTACATGCTGCTGTTTGGAGTTGTTCAGATAGTGTTCTCTCAGATACCTGATTTCCATGAGATGGCATGGCTTTCTGTTGTTGCTGCCATCATGTCCTTCACTTACTCTTCCATTGGATTTGTTCTTGGCCTTGCCAAAGTGATCGGTTTGTCATGCTTCATCCTTCTATATTGGTCACTTGTTACTATGTAGCAGAGTAGTCGAGTGATGATTGTGAGTAGATTTGATTGTGCTATCATGATACTAAAAATTTAAGCTATTGAAAGAATCTAAACCAAGCTAAGCAATTTGTGATGATACTAAAGCTTTGACAGCGATTCCTTTCTTGTGAAGAGTAACTATAATCTTGACACGCAGATTTGATCAAACTCTCTTGGAAAATTGTCACGATAACAGTTTGTTAAACATCTGATTGAGCCTAAGAAATGCATCCATTTTTGTTTTGATATGCCAGTAATTCATTTAGTTTCAATCTGTGTTCTGAACTTAAAAACTCGATAATCTGTTCGTGTACTGAACGATAAATGACTTCCTAATGCCATTTGGTTTACAGGAAATGGAATGATAAAAGGAGGAATCAGTGGGGTTCCGATGCCATCGAAAGCGCAGAAAGTTTGGCGAGTTTCTCAAGCTGTTGGAGACATTGCATTTGCCTACCCATACTCATTGATTCTCTTAGAGATACAGGTGAGAATTGACTATTCTCGGTCTCTGCTTCTGTTGCAGTTGAATAAGAAAACAAGAAGTCGATCGTACAAGTTCTAAAACATACTTAAAACACTAATGCTTCAAGGATACATTGAAATCACCACCTCCAGAGAACCAAACAATGAAGAGAGCATCAATGATCTCCATTTTCCTCACCACATTCTTCTACCTCTCGTGCGGGTGCTTTGGTTATGCTGCTTTTGGCAATGCCACACCAGGAAACCTCTTGACAGGTTTCGGTTTCTTCGAACCATATTGGCTCATCAACTTTGCAAATGCATGTATTGTCGTTCACTTAGTGGGAGGTTATCAGGTAAACTGAAATCTTCTGAATATTCAAAATAGTAGCAAGTGTAAGTTTTGATTACTAAACTTCTATCTTGGATTTGTTAGGTTTACAGCCAGCCAGTGTTCGCCTTTGCTGACAGATTGGCTGCAAGTATTTACCCCAACAGTGGATTTGTCAACAAGTTCTACACAATCAAACTGCCATTGTTGCCACCTTACAAGCTGAATTTCTTCAGGCTGTGCTTCAGAACGGTGTACGTCGCAACCACAACAGGGCTTTCAATGTTCTTTCCTTTCTTCAATGAGGTCCTAGGAGTGTTAGGGGCCCTTAACTTTTGGCCTTTGGCTATCTATTTTCCTGTGGAGATGTACTTTGTGCAAAAGAAGATAAGCACTTGGACAAGGAGATGGGTTGTGCTCAAGTTCTTCAGCATTGGGTGCTTGTTGGTCAGCATATATGCTTTGATTGGGTCAGTTGAAGGAGTCATAAGTAAGAAGATTGGATGATTTGTGAGGTCTCTTAATGTGCTAAATGAGATTGGTGATATGATTAATGACATGAAAGATGTAATCTTTAGTTTTTCTCATATATTGACTCTTTTGCTACACATTTGCTTAGATAACCTGATGCGGTTACACTTGAGTCCAATGAATTGTTCGTCAGTTGGATCGATTCGATTAGGGTTGGTTAAGATGGATCAAGGTTGTAACAGTGTGAACCATGCCCATGGAAAACACATCTAATGAGGGTGATTGCAGTCAGTTGCTATTTCATATAGAGAATCTCTACAATCTGTGCTAGAGTGGAAGTTTAATGGCCAAATCAATGCATTTCAATATCAACAAATATATACAAGATTTTCCTTCAAATCAAGCAACATAAAATAAGTGCCAACAATGTTGCCACATCTCTTAAATATATAGAAATATGCAACTGATGCTTTCTCAAATACAACACATCCAAATTAATACAATACCTGTTATTCCATTGTTCTTTAAAGAAAATTGTCATTACAAGCTAAACCATTCTGACCACTGTACTTGTATGACAAAATATTGCATACCAACAAACTATGCCCAGAACTCATAAGCAGAAAATTTAAGCATTCTATCAGTTATTTGAATAAATTGTCAAAGAATAACTATTGCAAAAATACTACCCATTAAAGCAACTGGTTACCTATTCATCTTCCCTGCCACCCAATAAAAAAATATATGCAGAAAAAAAACAAAGAAACTTGTATGAGACTGTAGAAAAATATATCTTCTGCATCCTGTGATCTTGTAGCACAACTGTATAAAGAGCCATGTACCAAACTGCTAGGGTAAAGTGGGCCATTTTGTTCACTCTCAAAGAGTTGCACTGCCATTCTCTGACTGAGAGGTATCGGAAGCAGCAGCATCGATGGTCAATTTGGAAATGCTCTCTGAAATAGCACTTCCTTCTCCGTCGGATGCAACAGCAGCTGTTGTGGGAGACTCCTCAGTAGGGAGTTCCAGTACATCAGGATTAGTCTCTGATAGTCGGGAGTTTAGCAGACTCCAGTACATGATGCTGGCAGTGAGAGTGAGGATCATTTTCTGGTTTACCTGTCACAATGCAAAAAGAGTATCTAAAGTAAAGAAACATCAACTTAAAAGAAAATTGTCGATCATCATCGATGGATTCAGATGATGAACATTGTTTCTTTTTTATATATTTAAGCAAAACCACACCAGCGATATGTATCATTTGAGACAATCAAAACCTTGGTACTATTTTTACCTCAATGATATCATCAGGCAGCAAAAAGACAGAGCAGCCAAGCTTTCTTGCTACACTGATGATATATGTGGCATTCAACTTCTTTTCTTCATCTATATCCAGTTTATGCAAATACTAAAATTGTTAACATATGGACAGATAATTTTAAAACTTCTAAAAAAACAAGTCATGGACCCAAAAAATAGCAATTGGATGCCTTTACCAGTTTCACCCTTTGAAACAACTTTCCAGTTTACAACCCTCGGTTTCACGGAACTAAGAAGCTCAAGGAAAAACAATCCATTTGATAAGTTCTTATCCTGCATGGGTAAAAAAACACACAAAAGGGATATAAATTTGAGAAATGAATACTAGATGGGTCGAGCAATGACTCAAGAAACCTTAAAACTATCCATCTGAGGAGTTCTGTTTGATCCTTTAACTTTGCCATTAGCCCAGTTCAAAATATCAGCATCTGTTAGCTCTTTTCCTTGGGAGTGGTATCGCAAGTTCTTTAGAAGTTTAAGAATATTGAAACGCATCAATTGCCACAGGTATGCTGGAAAAACATGTGGAAATCTCAATACTAATTCTTGGAGAATATGGTTGCCATATTTGAGATGATTGAAATACAACACGATCAAATTAACAATACTTTGGAAATAACACTATTTGACAACAACTGGTATACCTCCAATGGATGATGAAATGAAAGGAAATAAGTTAATATGGTATAGACACGTTCAAAGATGACAAATAGTTTTTTATGATGGGATTAAAATTGACTAGAGTTGAAGATATATGGCAGGCAGTGACCATAGAAAATTCTAGTTAAAACAAAAGGTAATACAAGGGATAAGAATATTTATAGTGATCTTATCAGTGAATAAGGGAGGAATTAGATATAGGGTGGGTGGTTATCATAGAAAATTCTAGTTGAAGCACAAAGAAATATAAGGGATAAGATATTTATAGTGATCTTATCATGAATAAATTTCAATGGAGGAATAAGATCCATATAGTCATGGACTAACATGACTTAGTGATGTTAACTTTGGAGAAACTAAATAACTAATTTCCCCATATCCTCTTATTTTGCAATTTCTATTTAACTTTCTTTTCCTGATTAAGGACCCAGAATTTGGTACAATCAATATTAAGATTTTCATCTCATAGATTTATTGATTTCACAAACCATGTCTGTAATTTCCAACTTCAATATTCAATGTAAGCCTTTGGCCTTCCTCTCTAGGAAGGATTCTGTTTTCCAACAACATATCCAAATAATCTACAGCACCCGAGAAATTTAACCTTCCAAAGTTGCACTTAAGATTAGTTTCCTGATATGACTTGCTTAAGAAAACATGCAAAGAAATTTTGAATGTGGACTTTCCTTAAAATAACTAATAAAATTAGTTAAGGGGAAAAAAGATGCATGAACTCAAATTAAACTGAAATGAACTTACCCAGAATGAGCTTCTTATTTCCCTGGACAATGTCATTACCAGCAACATTTACAAGAGAAAAGTTCAACTGTGTGCCAATCCTTATAACTTGATTGCAGTTTTCCACCTTTCTAAATGGCATCTTAATTGGGGGCTTACTTGCTTGCTTCCAATTAACTGATCCAGGAGATACTTTGTCAAGTACTTCCAAAAGAACCCATCTGCAAAAATCATGTCATCAAACAGTTTGCAGATTAAGAAAATTTATAATATAAAAATGATCTTACCCATTCCTGACATCCTCAAACAAATTATTAACATATGTAGCAATTCCAAGACTATTGATCCATAATCGAAAAGCTCTCTCATCTCGAGTAACTTGGATATCATCTGGCATCATCTGAGACAAGGAGATTGGCTTAGCATCAGCGGATAGACCATTCCTGCAAGTCACGTGTCATTAGGACATTAATTAAGCAAGATGCATAGCTTAAAAGGACCATAAATGTAAAGAACTTGTATTTGAATTTTGAAGAAGCTTCAATCTTCAGAAGTTTATGGATTTAAAGACAATGATTTATGTATTTCAAGATAATAATAAGAAACAACCTTTTTTAATAGACTAGTGGGATAAGATCATGGCTTCCACTCCCAGTATTATGTTGAAGTATCGTTTCAGGTTAAAAAACCATGCAGTTTCATAAGAAACAGAGTTACACACTGAAATCAATGCAACTAGAGTCGCCATGGTTAATAAGAATGACTCAAATATTAGGACATGGCATTCATAAGAAACTGAATTGGATTTGTAGACATGAAATTTATTTAGCTACTGCAATTATACTATCATGCCTGACGGAGTCTTGGATTATACTTGAAATGCCTAGTTGTTCAAAAGATGTTTTTTTTTGGAACTTCAACAAGGTGTTTGTTCGAACATGAAAGCAATTATTTCCTTTCAGAGTATATAGCAGGGAGATATGTGGTGCTATGATACTTGGTGTAGAATAGTACACTAATACTAAGGAAAATATAAAATTCAGAAAGTACAGGATGATGAGGTGAGACAGTGGTGACCGTGCGATTTGGAGTGTACAAATGCATGATTCTAACTGATGATGCAACCCGAATCATGGTTGCAGCTATTTCAGAAAGATCAGATTAAGTCCTAAATCCAGGCCATCAGATACTGCTTAGCCTCGTGATTTGAGAATACAAGATACCTTAGGTACCAACTTATACACTTTGGCAGATATTATCTCTATTTTCTTAAGGGGGATACAAGTGAGGGTGAGATTTTCTCTTTCAATTTTATTCTTGTTTTATTAGAAATATTGTTTCCTTAACAATGTAGTTTTCTTGGTTGCCTTTTGGCCAAGAAAAAGATATGTAAGACTGAAGCTGCAAACCCCACCTATGTTGGAATATCTGAGCAACAAATGCAAGATTCAGATTGGGAGAGCCTTCAACAATATCCTTTTCACTCAAGTAGCGCTTGCAATCCAATTTCTCAGCTTGTTGAAGTACCTTTTTTGCTCTTTCATTAGGATCTTTAGTATCCAAAATGTCTGTGCTGGCATGCTCAGGTGCAAGAGCTTTAAGAAGGTAAGCATATGCTTCACCATCCTGTATAAATGAAGTCCATGAGAAACTGGAAAACATTAGAGATAAATGATTGAAAATTGGAAGAATTGTTAAGGAAAATAAAATTGACAAAGTAAAGATGCCAGAGAGCTTTCCATTGTGACCAAGAAAAGAGTATTACCAACCAAAAATATGTCAAAAGTCATACACAGTGCTGAAGAATTATATAACCCATTTATTCTCAGTCGTTTAGAGTCTATGCAATATATTTTGCAAGGGTAACAGAAAACAAGAACAACAGAAAACTATAATCCTTTTTCCTTTTTGTGGTAATTTATACCTTCACATCAGAAGAAAAATTTGACACAGTTTTCTTGTATCCTGCTTTCTTCAGATGAAAATTCATCCATTTCAGCAACAATTTCTCAGGTGATAAGCTGACAAGTTCATCCACATCCTGTAGTTGCAAATAAAGATAAATACATAGTCAATAGTTTCACTCAAAGGAAAAAAAAAGAGTCTATTTCTCACCTGGTTATCATCTATCACCTCCAGCAGCTGTGGTGTCTTCTTGAGATTGAGATCTGCTAGGAGTTGTATCTGAAAAATGATAATCGGGAAAACTAATACATCATGAATGAGAGCAATGATAGCTAATTAGAGGAAATAAGTCCAAAGCTCTAGTAAGAAAGCATAAATCTAAATTATTGCTTACAAACATATCTTGTTTAGCAAGTGGAAGCACTTCTAATGTACAACATAAGAAATAAATAAATCTGTTCCATACCTTTATAATTTGGGAAATCAACCCTAGAACCAAATGAGGCTGCAAAAAAAAAAAAAAGATTAATAAATAAACTAATCCAAACTATTTGAGTTTCAACAAGGAGAAACAAAAATTGTATATGCAACAGAGTTGGTAATCTGCCATGAATAAATTGGATTGTCGAAGAAATAGGAAACAGAAATTGGGGGTTTCACATAAAAATTCGGAAAGAAAGAATGCAGTCACTTATTGATGTCTTTGGCAGGTACTAATTCATTAGCCACGATCAGATAGTTTATTATTGCTTAGAGTGTTGTCCCCACGGGGGTGCCCAATTGGCTAGAGGGCGGCAGATTTGTTACAATGGGGCAAGGATCAATTCCTAACGGGCGTATGGGAAAAAACTACTCTCATCCCCTAACCACTTGACGATCGACTATAAACTGACCCCGTGATTTACCTTCCTTTATATAACCTAGGGGCGGACTATAAAGGGCGTATGGGGTGAGTGTATCACCTTTTTTGCTACAATTATTGCTTAGAATGTCTCAAAAATCTTTGGAACGAACATTAAAAGTACATTCAAAGATATATGTGAAAGTGGACGGAGTTGGGATACACAACTCTTTTAAGTAAGGAAATAAACAAGAACTACAAAATGTAAGATCCGCATCATATCCATCATCGATCATATGAACAAAGAATACTTGACATGGTTTAGAACTTATAGAAAAGATGGAGGAACTTGTTTCCTTCACGAAATTGCTAGAATGCTTATAGATGATATTAAGCAACACTTACCCGCCCTTCAACCAAGTCCTGTGTTCCAATATTGACAACAGTGCACCCAATAGCCTTTGCAGAATTGAGGCAAAGAGTGTGATTTTCATTCCTTTCCCAGGGATTGAGTACTCTTTTTGTATTGATTGCCCTTTCATCTATAGTATTTGGTACCGCCACATTGATCAATTTACTATTGAAAACACAAAATGCAGAAAAATTTAACACATTCAATACAGTCAATTTGAGCAACTATCCCCACCAACAAAATGTATGAAATGCAGTCACAATATACAATTTCACCAGAGGTCAGGATGAATCAAATTTATTGATATACTCCTATCAGATCAAGTATGGAAAACTAACTCAACAAAATCATGATGAAACAAGTAACTAGATTATGATAAACTTTTGTGCCATTTTACTTTCAAGTCTAGAAAGTATACCATAGAAGAACACCATCTCTGACAAGGTCAAAAAGGTCATTAGTAGCAGAATCCAAAGGAAGGTATTTCTTCAAAAATGTGTCTTCTCTAAGGTAACTATTGATATGAGCCACATAGGATGATTTTTCAGATTCGTTAATGGTATGCAAGAGTGTAGTAGTAGCTGCCTTCAAGAATGAAGAGGAGTTCTTTGCTTGACCTAATTTGGGCTGCTGCACGATTTAGTAGATCCAAATATGCCTGCATAAATCATCAGCAAAGTTGTACTAAATCAAGCTAATCCTTTCTGATCGGAGAAACTGAATAGTTAAAAGGTAAGGAAACAAGCATCACCTTGAGGAAAGTTTCAAAGTCTAGTTCCTGACTAGTTTCTTGGTAAGACTCACTCAACATATCTGCAACCTCTTGCTCAGTAACCAAATCTTTCAGGCCCTTCAGTTTTGCCAACAGTGGGGGCGAATTGCCTACACTGACATGCCCTGTCTCCTTTTTTGTAGAAAGAAACTATACAACGCAAACCCATCCAATTCAAGATACTCAGACTCTCAAATCAAGATCGAAAAAATTGAAGAAAATAAATCACCTTACCTTGGATTTAAGACCTCGTAGCTCCACTTGTGTGAACTGGCTCTGGAGCCACGGATCAGAGACTATGACTCCAACGAAATTTGACATTTTTTTACTTCCGAATTATTTCAGCGCGTTATAGAGACCGATCAATCTTCAATAATCAGATGGAAATGCCTGTACTAAAAAATCTAGAAATATACAGATCTCAACTTTCTCCTCCCATCACAATTTTCATCACACGGCATCAAAGAGATCCCAAATTCCTCCACTTCTGATCCTAATAAGCAGAATCAAATCGGAAAAACGACAGCATGCAAGCGACCTAATCATTCAGAGAGACGTCTGCAAAAAACCAAATCAAGCGCTACATGCCGACCTGACGAGAAAGTGCGAAATCATTCCTTTTTCGCTCCTCCGACACTTATTCGTATTGCCGATTGCGTTTTCGCCCTTCTCGTCGCCGCTGTTCGTGTTCTTGGCGATTGAATTCCCGGAATCGTGGGAGGAGTATGGCGAAGAAGCGTGGGGGACCGACCTAGGAATCTCCCGGCCGAAAGCTAAAACATATTCGTCGAATAGACCATTCCTTCTGATACCCTTTTTTTCTACCCTACCCAAATTTTTACCTTAATGGCTACTTGACAAGTCTGGCAGCAGTCAGTGGGGCCTACATCTCAGAAGATAGAGCTTGCACCCCTCTCCCATTATAAATACCATATTTATGTAATTTCAACCCCGAATACTATTTCAGCTCGAATTCTCTCCTACCATATTATATCAAAACAAACTATTCATTAAAATATTTGATTTTTTTCTTATTTATTATTTAATTATCAAATTACATTTTAATTTATTAATATTTTTTATGATAATTATAATATTTAAAATTAATATTTCATTTACATTTAATAAGTTAATTTTTATAAAATTTTACATCCAACTAATATATATAAAAATTATGATTTTTATTTTTAATATTTATTACATAATTATTTGAGCATAAACATATTTTAAAAATATTATAAAATCATACGCAATCAAGATAAAATATTTTACATACAATTTTTTATAAATTAAATTTTTATAAATATGCATAATAAAATTTAAATATACTATTTAATATGCTTAATTTCAAATATTACCATAATTAATAAATAATAATAATAATTACAAATTAATTTTTATTTATGATATTTAATAATATATATTACATTTGAAATTATTAATTATATAATACAATAAGAGTTTTAAAAAATTAAAAAAATCTTGGGAAATTCCCACACCAAATTTGGTGTGGGTCTTTGATGATGCACTATGCCACACCAAATTTGATGGGGGAAATATGATGGGTTAGAATTATTTAGTGTTAATTTCATATTAAATTTTGTGTTTTAATAATGAGTTGGAGATGGTCTAAGAAGGCAAACCATAAATTATACAAAATTATGCAAAATTGTATTGTATGATTTTAAAAAAATCTAAAAAATAACAGCCAAAAATAAACAAATATGTATCAATAATATTATGCGGCAAAATGACGATTTACTCATCATTAGCGACCTTATCAATTCGTCTTAGCAAAAACATAAAAGAGGTAAATTATGAAGAATGAGTATAATGACTTTATCAATATTTGATCTCCATATTTGTTGCATGAAAAGTGCATATCAATAATTTTATGCATCTTGAAGTCATAACTTAAAATCGAACTAAAATTTGCAAATTGTTAAATAAAACATAAAAAATCAAAATTTTAATAGGTTCGATACCATTTATTATTTTATTTATTCTGAGTATCGCATTAATTCTTTTTACTATGAGTCTTCAACGTCCACAATTGGTATATGACATCCTTTTATTAATGTATTATTTACTTGTTAGGAAAAATAAACTCATGCTCAATTTTGATATTTTAATTTAATATTTTAACAAATTCTAGAAAACTATTTCTTAAAAAGCAAAAACACATAATATTTTAGTCATATTTTTTTATAATAAAAAAATTAATTCTAATAATTTCAATAATAATTTTTTATCACATGCCTTCTTTAATAAATCTAATATAATTTCAACTTGACAATTGATGTTGAACTTTGTTTTTGGTAATGGCAATTGGCAATAGAGTTAAAGCTGAGTGAATTTAACTGTATTTAAATTTATTCATTTATTTATTAAAAAATTGTTTAGAGTAGTTTTTTTTAAGTTAGCACTGAATATATCAAGTTCCTGGTTATTGAATATTTTTTATTTATTTTGATGAAAATTTTCATACAAATAAATTGATAATAGCAGAATTAATTGGGAAGCATAGAATGACATCCTAAAATTCCTATTTAAAAAAAATTTCAATAAAATATATCATATTAAAAATCAAACGAAGAATATCTAAATAACAATTTGACACACACTTTGTGTGCCCCCTACGCGTTAATCATAATATTCGAATTAGTAGTCCACATGATTTATCTTTTCCATGTTAATCCTAAGACGGATTGACAGAGACACTGAAAATGAAAGAATTGCCTATTACCATCTGTATGACTTTATTAACTATTATCGAGGTTTTTTTAACTTCGGAAGATCAGTTTGGTCATATGAAAGTTTCGCATCGACTATCAGGATAAATCGGGAAGTATTTATGGTTGACGATTCAGAAACCCAACGTCCCAAAATTGACGCTCAATTTAAAAAAAAATCTTATAAAATACACCACACCACCATAGCCCTAGGGTAGTTTAACTTCATTAACGTTAACAAGCAAGCACGTAATTTAAATTAAAGCATCCTTTGCGAAACATGACCGCCACTACCACCTTCCATTAATTAAATATGTTCATCAGAAACGATAAACCAACGGTAATTAATGGCGTCGGCCATCCTGTAAAATCCTAGCTCCCTCCTCGTCTCCATCGTTCCTCATCTCCGGCGAACCCTGGCCGCCGGCCCACAAATTAATAATATTTCTTATGGTCATGGAGATGAAGAAGGTTGCTCTTGCGCCATCCTCGTCGGTGAGGTCATCAAACCAATAAAAGTAACCGAATCAATTAATTAATCAACAATAAATTCAACAATTTTGTATCAAATTATAGGAAGAAGAAGAGAAAGAATATGGTTTATGAACAGAGATGAAGGAACAAATTTGGTTGTAAATCATCGTCTCAAAATTTGTGTGATGCATAATCATTTTGCCAAAATCTTCACTGTATTGCCCTCGTGCTCGTGCCGTTGCACATGCACTCCGGCGCCGGGTAAGCCGTCACATCCTTGTCGGCTTTGTGATCCGTTCTCATCTCCGGCTGCCCCATCGATCCGCGGTGCAGTTCCTTCACGATCCGGTTGAACTCCTCCTCCGGCAGCGCCGCGTCCATGAAGTAGGGAATCATCTGCCGCTTGTTGGGCGTGATGTACTTCCTGTGCCCGGCGTACGCGCGGTGGCCGCGCATGAGGTGGCCCATGTTCCCGCCGTGGGACGGCATGAACACGTCGCTCTGTTCGCACACGATGTAGTCGACGGCGGCGAGCACGGAGGACTTGTCGGCGAAGGGTTCCAATTCGCCAACCGAGGCCAGGTCGACCTTGTTGAATAAGTTGGGGAAGTCTCCGGTGAGCGGGAGGAGGGCTTCTCGCCCGCCGAACGGCTCGCCGCCGGCCCAGTAGATTCTCGCGTCCCGTGGGGCTTCCAGCGCCTTGAGCAATCGGGTGACTTCGACGGCGTTCAAGGGGCAAAGGCCGGCGAGCTTCCGCTCGTTGTAGGTCATATTGGAGCGGCCGGTGAGGAGCTTCGGATGAAGTTTTCTCTCTTCCTGGATGGCGGCGTCGGCGGCGGGGCTGAGGCCAGGGAGGCACCCAGTGCGCACCCACACGTCCTTCTCCATGCGCAGGTGAAGCGCCAGGTACGGGCCATGGCTTCTCATCCTCGCCGCCAATTTGTTCCCCAGCTCTCGGATTGGAGCTGCAAATCTCAGAGCATGAAATGCGACCTGCTCAATGTGGGACGATCGAGCAAAGTAAAATCTCTGATTCTGATAGATTCAACTCTGAAATGATGTGATTCAATCGTTACCTTGCAACGAAGCTTTTGGAGATCGGATGGAAGGTCCTTAGAGAGCCTGGAATCCAAGCCTCTCAGAAGAAGAACACCTTCTCTGTTTAGCTGCATCGATTAAGCTTGTTTGAGCCGAGCTCTACCGGCAAAAAAAAAAACAAAGGAGAAGAAAGAGGAAGAAGACCAACTTTTTTCATGTATCTCGATCGAATCCAATCAGGGGAAACTTGAAGAGGCATTTGCTTGTCCTGCACCGGCCTGGTCATGATGTGTGTCGACGGCAGCGAGGACACCACCTTGACGTCGTCCGCGAGAACTGTCTTGAAATGTTCCAGATCAAACACATCGCCGAACTCACTGCCCAAATGAGGAATTAATCATTCGAAAAAGTTTTAGAGATTTGTCCTCTTTTGTTGATGAAGCGGAAGTGGAAGCATCTTTAGGATTAGGAAGAATAGCTAGCTTTAATCTAGTAAGCAGGGAAAAGGAGGAACTTGATTCCACCAGTAAAGCATAGAAATTAGTAGCAAAAGCGGTGAGATTTTCCTCATGGAAGTTGGGAATTCGATGGGAGACGGCACCTTTCGTCGCTCCAGATGACGTTGACCTGGAGCACCGGCACGACGAGGGAGGCGCCGAGGATCCGAGCGATCACAACGGCGTCGACGATCTGGTTGCGCTGTTGGTTGAGGCCTCCGGAGACGACGACTAGGAGATACTTCTTCCGTCGCCCTGACCGCGCCGCCGCCTCGCCCTTCGCCCGGTACTCCTCGCTGAAGTCGAGGCAGGGGACGTACCCCATCCCGTCCGGCTTCCGCCAGAAATCGACTTCGGAGTCCACCGCGAGCGCCGCCGCGGAGGGCGAGGAGGAGAGGGTGCGGCGGCGAGGGAGGTGGGGGCAAGGGAGGATGGGTGGAGATGGAGGCCTGCGCGAAACATTCCGAGGGCGCCTACGAGGAAGAAGAGGAGGAGGAGGAGGAGCGGGCAGCGGGGGAGGCCGTTGAGGCGGCGGCCGCCGCCGGGGCGGGAAGAGACCTTGTTTGGCGGAGAGAGGAGGAGCGAGGCAGAGGAGAGGGAGTGGAGGATCGCCGAAGGCACCGTGATGTACGACATCCGCCTCCCCTTCGTCCTCGTCGCCATTTCTCTGCTTCTCCTTCTTCTTCTTTGTTTGTTTGTTTGGGAGTTGAATTAACAGCTTAACAGCAACGGAAAGAAAACACTTTTTTGTTTTTAATAGCACGGCGGGAAGCAGGAGGAATCGCCCCCGATGCGATTAATTATTTAAACTGACCGCGTTTACCGAGACCGTGGTCCTATTATTAAATGACTAAAATACCCTTCTCCAAGCCATACCACGCCGGCTCTTAGGCCACCGACAGTGGGTTGGAACGTCATTCAGTACAAAATTGTTTGACCTCGGGAAACTCATGGGAGTGTTGAAAATGCCATGTCGCCAGCTGTCACGCTGTAGCATGTCGTAAGCTTGGTCACCGCAAATATTGGGAGAATTTCTGGCTTTCATCCTCCCAAGTGTTTTCTAATATAAAAAAAAACTGATACTGATTATCATCTTATTTTAATTTATTATGATGATTATTGTATCATACATTTTGTAACATTATAATTACTATAAATTTATGGAAAATGAATTTATACCATCATATTCAAATTCCCCACAATAAAATTTCGGGAAATAAAAAAATATTAAATTGCTGCACATGTTATGAATTTTAATTATTAAAAATATTTTATTAAATTTTCATATTATTGATGTGGTATATTTAATAAAAAAAAGGACAGTGCTAAATTGCTAGAATCTAGTGTTAGAAATTTTTCCTTTTAATTTTTTTAATTTTTAAATTATTATTAAAAATATTTAAATCCAATTATATCCTTTCTTTTTTATTTTCATATTAAATTAATTTTTTAACTTATAAAAATTTATTATGATTTTTTTATAATTTTTAAGATCATTAATAGTATTTAAATTCAATTATATTCTTTTTTTTTATTTTCACATTAAATTATATTTTTTCTTATTTATTTTAATTTAAAATTAATATTTTTTATTTATAAAAAAATCATTCTAACTGATTAGATTTTAGCTATCTAAAATTACCGTAAAAAAATTATTTAAAATTTTAATCATCGGAATAATTTAATAATTAAGTTTTTATAAAATTTATACTAGCACTAAAAATATTGTTTTTTATATAAAATAAAATAATCATGTCATATGCATCCCATGATCCTCAATTGATTATTGTTATTATTTACTATTTCACATGCCATTTGACCGACACATTGATGTGATGATGCATTAAAGCCAAGCACAATAGTTAATGCACCTCTCTTCATGTGCACATTAATTTCTAAAATACATATTAAAATATTAAATCCTTAAAAGGATAAATTAGTGCTATAGTAGCTACTAATTAATCAAAGCTAATTTAAACTTTAGCTTAGTGTGTGATATACTAAATTATCCCTAAAAAAATAATAATAATAAAAAGGACCAAAATGAATGGATTGTATCACGAGTTCAATCATTGTGCAAAAAATGATATAAATTAATTTCAAATAAAGTTGGGCAAAGGAGGAGGACCACCTAGAAATTGAAACAATATATTTTTATTTTAAATAATATTTAATTTATAAGCTTCCAAATATTATTGTTTTAATAAGTAAACGTTGTTTTTCCGCCCATACACCTCTTGTCTCAAGTGTATTATGGCTTTCCGTGGGAAGTGAGTTGGCGTGGATAACTTTATTTAACAAAAGTTATTTTTAAATGATATTGCATGAAAGGCAATAGTTTAAAACAACTTTGGCCAAGAATTTGTCCCTCGAAATAAATAAAAATGCTACGTGCTTTCAATATTTGGGAAGAAAATGATGGGCATCAATTAATTGATTTTAGTGTCGAATTATATATTTGTTTGGAATTGCTTGATTTGGACTCTTGTACCTTATTTATGAGAGTCCTTAGGGATTCTAGGAGTTGGTGAGATGTTGATTTCAACAAGGAAATACTTTATTAAATGAGGTTACAATTTAAGGGTTTTAGTGTGATGGTATTTGGTCCCTTATAGCAATTATTATTATTTTTAAAAAAAAGGGTTATTTTTGGAGATAACAATTATACAAATACTAGCTTGCTTCATAATAATATTAGCAATATAATATCACATAAACTAAAGTTTAATTCTCAACCAAAGAACTATATAGTCAATTCCAAATATTATTGATTAACACTGAGATAAGATTTTAACTACTTCATGTTAAACAGTTATCACTAAAATAGGTGACAAACCTTAATTATCTAAAATACATTATCTATTGATATCAAGTAAATTATCACTAATGCTTTATTTGATAATATGTATTAAATAATTTAGACGACTAATATAGGATTACATCGCGAGCAATTCACTAATGAGTTCCAGCAATTTCCCTAATTTCTTGTTCTAATAAAACAAATGAATTGCATCAAGATTTTAAATTTACCCTTTTAAAAATTTGGTGAACCATAAGGCAGATTTTTTGGGGTATCTCTTCAAGCCATGCTCATAGTCCACAAAGTTTATGCCAAACCTCACAGTGTAGCCTGACCTCCATTCAAAGTTATCCAACAAAGACCATGCAAAGTACCCTCTCACGTCCACACCCTCCCTGCAGTCAAGCGAGACATAATGCAATTAGAAACTGTACCATTTTTATTCTCCATCATTGATTAAGAAAAAGAAAGGAAAGGAAAAACCTGATTGCTTGGTTAAGGTAGAAGAGATGCTGTTCAAAGTAGCTTGTTCTTGTATCATCCTTCAGTGCCTCTTCCAGTGGTAGGGTTTCATTGTTAATTTCATCAACTCCTGGTCAATTTACAAAACTCAGCAAAACACATTGGAAACACATTGAAAATTACACTCTTATTACTTCAGCCCTTTAATTTCTTTGATAGAAAAGTACCATGATAAATTCATACCTTTAATAGTTAAAGGGTGAAGTGACAAGAATTTTAAAAAAACTATAGGAGGTATTTTAATGATTTTTAAACTGTAGGGGACATTCTTAAAAGATGGTAAATTATTTTACATAAAGTACTTGTATGTTTTGTCTAGAATAATAACTCACCGTTCTCTGTAATATATATCACTGGATTATTGTATTTGGTCTTTACATAGAGCAAGAGTTCTTTCAAACCTGGTGGATAAATGAACAGCCAATCTGAAGCAGCCTACAAATGGAGGGAATAAAAACTTCAGTTTGATTAAAGGGGAAAATGATCATGTTGACCCGGTCAAAAATCCAGTTCAACTTAATGCACTCCTCTAACAGAATCAGATCGGTTCAATAGGCTGGACCACCGGTCCAAGTCTACAAGCACTGAAAAGAAAATTGAAATTCCACAATGTTAAATAGATATGTAACTGTCTCACCTTAGGACCAATAAGAACTCCATATCTCTCCCCTGTTTCAAAACATGGACAAGGTAAAAAGAACTCACTCAAATTCTCAAAGTAAATTAATATATGAGGAAACTCTATCGTACCCACCAAGTCACTTTTTTTCAAATGCCCTCATGATATACTCCCTAGAATTGAAAATTAAGCCACCAACAAGCAACAACAAAGTTAAGTTAATGGAATGATGATACGGCAGACATATGATCTCATTTAATAGGTCAATTTGACGATTTTAAAAACTATGGGGAGGGGCCATTTTGAACAGCATGTAATCCTTGGGGTACAATGAAAATATCCCATGTCATACATACCTGTTTGAATAACATGCTGGTCACTGTAGAAGTTAGGGTCTGCATTAGAGGATGGGTGATTACTGTAGGCATACAGGCTGGTGTAGTAATTGATTCCGATGAAATCAAATGATCCTTTTAGCATCAGGGACTGGCCCTCTGTGAACTTTGGCAATCTGTCTTTCACATTGGTCCTCATGCTTGTAGGGTAGTCCCCTTGAGTTAAGGGGTCCATTAGCCTGCATTTGTAGAGACAGGTGAGCCACGGACAGAGTTATGACTAATAAATAATGGCTTTTATAAGACTGCTTTTTTGTTTGATAATTATTAGCAATATATGTGATGATATGGGTGGTTTACTTACCATCCAAGAATGAAGTCAAGAGACCTGGACGCAGCTTCATAGTCGGATTTTGTTCCATTGTAGGGTAGAAACCAATGGGAGCATAGGGCTATCCCTATTTTACCTTTTTGTGTAGCCTGAACTAACGATGTTCTATAAGTTAGATTAGTTATTTAACATGATTTTACATAAAAGAAGATGCTACAAATGTATATTCATTTCAGATGGTAATTGTTAGCTAGGTTGCGAAACTTCTATATCAGTTTTTGTTAGGCCACACTAAGGATCGGGCACAGGTAGAGTGTTGACAAGGTTATTTGTACAAATGTTTACACAAGACAAATAAAAGTGTCAATGTTACCGAAAGCGTAAATGAGGAATTATCATAGTTAGGAAACTTGTTGAACTAGACTTATCCATGTTACCATCTTGGCCTCTAAGTTCAGAGCTTTAGATTCACATGAAATCCTAATCTGATTGGAAGCGTGAAAAACCATAGAATTGGGTACCATGAGAGCACTACCTGGAATTTTTCTCTGAATAGAGTCACAGCGGTGGCATGAGCCAGAAGCTGATGATGAGTAATTGTATAGGGATCCCTACCCAAATTTGCAGCATGACACTTGACTGATGCCCAAGGAAAACACTGCCCTAGTTTATCACCATCAGGGTACGCCATCAAAGCAAAAGTCCATGGTTCATTGAAGGTCATCCAGTGCTTCACCCTGTCCCCAAATTCCCTAAAGCAAACCTCAGCATAATCCCTGAAGTCTTGACTGAACCATAACATAAAAAGAAAAGGAGATGTTAATTTTCATGCTCAGATTTAACCAAAACTTAAGAACTGCAGGAAATTTATATACTCACACAATTAGTTGGCTTAAGAAACCTTCATATTTGTTCTCCAATCCTTGAGGAGAGTCCCAATGGAAGAGTGTCACAAATGGCTGCAAACCTGCAAATGATATGATTTTCTTTTTCTATGAGAAAACAAAAGGAAAATAATCAGATCAGGATCAATGAAATCTTATCTGAGACCATTTGCTAGGAGCTCGTTGATGAGGTTATTGTAATAATTGATTCCTTCCCTGTTCACTCCTCCTCTTATGCTTCCATCTGATATCAAATCACAAAGCATTTATATATAGAGAGGAGATTTCTTTTTTTTTAAAAAAAAGGTTAAGCTTGCTAAAAAATTACTTGGTAAAATCCTGGACCAAGAGATGGAAAACCTGTAAGCATCCATGCCCATTCCTTTCATGATGCTCACATCTTCCTGTGTATTGAACTAATTATTAATAAAAGCTGTAAATAAAGAGATTCATTGGAGCAAATCGTTTTTAGACGAAGATGGAAAAAAAAATTACCTTGTATTGATGATAGGAGTCCACTGCTACATCCCCATTGCTTCCATCGGCTATCAACTCTACTCAAGAACAAAGTTCTTTAAATGAAATTTAATTAATGCGAGGAGAAAAAGAGGAAAACAAAACCTGGATGCCTGTGAGTGAGAGTATCCCAAATGCTTGGTCCTCTGCCACCTTCATTTGCAGCACCTTCATACTATCACCATTGAATCAACCAAAACAAAACCCCCAAAATAAATAAGAATTTTACAAATGTGTTTCTTTTTTACTTCTTCGAAAGCTTATTTGAGAAGCAGATCGAGCTATCCAGAAAAAGGATACCTGATATGCGGAGCTCGCGGTCCCAAAGATGAAACCTTTAGGGAAGGAGTTCCGATCGATCTGCAAAGCACTTGGTTTCTCATCGCTTTTAGCAGGCGTCGGCGATGTCATCGAACCCTTGATGATGAGATGAGGGAGAAGAAAGCAGCCGACGGAGAAGAGGAGAAGAAGAGGAAGACGAAGCCTTGTTGCAATCCGATTTCCATAAGCCATTATGGTTGCAGAAGGGGGTTCGTTCTTGCTCTTCAATTTGACTGAGTAGGAATTAGTAGGAGAGGAAGTGTCGCAGTCGCATAGTTTGGTTTATGGTAACGAATTTATGAAATGCATACCGTGGATCTGAGCGGACTAATTATCCGGAATAAAGTTATTTGAATAAAAGATGCCTTGTTAATTTTTTCCTAAAAATAAAAATAATAAAAATATTAATATTGTATGTGAAAATGTTTAATTAGAATCTTATTCGGCATCCGTATCGTGGCCACTCATAGACCAAGTTCGAGCATTTTTTTATTAAAAAAATAATTATTAAGTCATTATAATATTTATAAAATATATCAATTTTATAGGATTTATTGACTTTTGTCAATTTTTGACATTTGTTATAATTCTTATTATTTAATTAAAAATTTAACATTTTAAAGAGGAAGTCTAAAATTAAATTTCGTTAATATTTTTTTTCACGTAAAAAGAAAATTTTAAATTTTAATTCAAAATAAAAAATTTAAAAAATAATTTATTAAATTTAAAAAATGAAATTATATTTTAAAATTTTAAAATTAAAATTTTATCTAAATTACGCATACAATGCGTGTAAAATTGAACCGGCATCTCTATTTGATGCACTAAAAGAGGAAACAAAATACTATAATTAATTTTCCATCTTAAATTTTTTCAAGATTTTTTTATTACAAATTAAAAGTATTCCTTGAAAAACAAACAGATCATAAAAACATTTTTTAAAAGTAATAAAAAGAAAACTTCATTTGGAGAACAAAATAAACCTTAATGCAACTAAGACATGCTTTGGTCGTCTAGATTTTAGAACGTAGAAATTACAAGCCAAAGAATTGCGATGATGATGATAACAACAACAACAAAACAGTTTAAAGAAACCAATGGCATGAACTCAAACTCGTGCCAAATTAAGCAAAATTTGGGCAGAGAAGGATATATATTGCATGGTGATCTTTCATCGTACATTTTGTCGATACAACTCGATGTTCCCACAAGAATAAAGAGATGAAATCAGAATGAATAAACCTAATCAGAATATAAATATCAGAGACGTTTATCCCCCCACCCCTTCTTTATCCAAGCTAAGTTTTACGACACTATCAGATACTATTGATACTTTATTTCCAAGATAGAGCTGGGCGATCTAGTGAACTAATGTTACTGTCTGTGGCTGGGCTCTGAATAGGAGGGTTCCTAGGGTGGTCACCTGACGGTACACTAAAGGCTGACCTTGACGACGAGTTGCCGGTGTTGGTTGTCCTGCCGGAGACAAGATTTAGGGATGGATCAACCTCGGTAGCATTAGTTTCTTTTGACTCCAACCTGGCAGGTATAAAGATGCTAAGAACTACCTGCATAGAAGAGTTGAGCAAGGAATGATCATAATTGTCATTGTAAATGTAAGCCACATTAGATATGATGATTCTTGTCCTCGTATCATCCATAGCAATCGACAGTTTTCTATGAACTGTGTTTGTTTTTTATATTTGCCATTGGTGGAATATGGTGCTGAAAGTTTAAAGAGCTAAGAAATTGATAGGATCAATTGGTTTATGATGCTTTAACCTACCTGTACTGACGATGCTGCTAGCAAAGTCCCTGCTATTCGACCGCCTACAATATTCCCCTCTGCATCAGCTACTGAGACGCTCAATCCACCCATTGGGCTCTGCTGATCACTAGAATTGTGGAATGAACCTGACAACGACAAGATCTCGAGCCAACCCTGAACACAAGCACACAGAATATGCATTAGCCCAAAATGAAAGAAAGTATATGCTTCTTTTAAGTTTAAGAATCAAGTCTAAGTTTCTGGCAGAAGACTGAGATACTATTCAGAAGGATTGATGATTGGTGCAAGCCGATAGATAACGAATGTCATAATCAAGCATCTTTTTGCCAATACAAATCTGATGTGTATCTTTGCAAACTATATCACCCAATAGAGAAAATGATGAGACAAACCTTGTACTCTACAATGTGACTGCGAGACAGGAAAGGTTGGAAAAGAGTTACTCTAGATGCAACACCAGATGCTGAAAGAACGCAGATGGTTTGTGATCCAAGCTGAGAAAATGAATAAATTTTTGCAAATACATCCTGCAACCAGATATTTCTTATCAATAGCAGATAACGCGAACAACATGTGCATTGCTAGTTAAACTTTAAAAATCAAAAGATCAACTAGGGTACAAAACAACCATTTTCAAATCATCTATTTGAACATAATTAAACAAAGCTATGAAGCAAATGATGATAATAACTGATCATCCTTGGTATAGAAAATGGCTTCAATATGAAAAGAAGAAAATGGGGTTACTTACCTCTCCTTGTTTTACAGAAATAAAATGAAGACGACTTTCAAACTCTGCTGTTCCTGTAAATCATAGTTCAAATTTTAGAGACAACGAGATCAAATTACTGGAATCTGCAGCGAATGATTTACAACAGATGCAATGAACCCAAATATGAAAAGAAAAAAATAAAAACTCACACACACAAATTAAGGGTTAAATCTAATACAAAATCAGAGTACAAGGTAAGAAAGTATGAATAGGGTATCACCCACTGAAGTTAAGAATGTGTTTTACGCAGGAATATAATCCAAGTCAAAAACATAAGATTTACCAAGTGTTTTGCCAATAAGAGAGTAAAATTCCCTATAAAATAAACGACTTGGTTTCAAGCATCCTTGGGATGTCGAGCAAGAAACGAGCAAACGCAACTAACACAATTGACACTCGGAGACTAACTCCACCAAAGCATAGATATGGATTCACTGATTCATGAAAACTGCTAATAACTGAGGAAATTACAGGGTTTTACCTTGAGCTACCATATGCTGCTTCTTGATAGAACCAAGCGGACGGCCCCGTCTCTTGGGAGCATTAATCATTCCAGAAGTAGACAATAAAGCAGATGATGGTGAAGGGGCCAAGTCAGGGCCATCTGGTCCATACTTCCTGGGCCGCCCTCGCTTCCGCTTGGCTTCTGTCTCTCCTGTGTTCGGGTTCAGACCATTGGCTGTTTGAGTCATGTAGCCACAATCGTTGGCTTCGGGAATGCCACCTCCTCCAGCACCGTTTCCTTGATAAGAAAGCGACAGCTGAGGATGAGCAGCAGATGAACCGCTTATCATCGTCAAGAGCAATGGGTCATCGGTTAAATAGGATGATGACCCGCCGTGCATCGCCATCGACTGCAAATCGATCGAGGAGGATTCTCTAGGATTCGCAATGCTTTGTTCTGGACTCCCTTCCATGGCCTCTAAACGCATTATCTAACAGAAAAACGAACTCTTCTGCAAGATTCACAAATCCAAGAATTCCAGTAGGGTTTTAAACAGAGGAGGAAGATCGAACAGGAGAGCTTCTTCTAAACCAGAAATTTTAACACTCCGAGCAATCAATATGCCTGCGATATTCCCAAAACCCTGAATCCCTTTTTATCGCCAAGCGAATCTGGCAACAAAATAACAAAGATGGAAAGAATCAACCAAACTGTAGTGGCCAACAACAAAAAAAAAAATGGAAAATATAAATCTAAAACTAAAACTATTTCCAAGAAAGTAAAAAAAGGAAAAAAAAATTGAGACTAGGTAAACGAACCAATCACCAGATCAATCTGAAAATTTATCCTTTCCATCGTAAATTTGGTGAAAAAACATAATTTTAACCGATAATTTAGGGGATAAATAAAAGAAGTGATTTTAAAGGGGAAAACATTACCAAATAAGCGGTGAGAATCAAAATATAATAAATTTATATTATATAAATTTATAATATAATAAATTTATAAAACTTGCCTTTTATAATTTTTTTTATAATTCGATGATATTAATATATATATATATATATATTTAAAAATCTTTATTTAATCAAATTGTCATGTTAGACATTCTAGAACTCATAATAAAAACAGATTCCATCAATATTAAATACTAAAATACTGATTTTTATATAATTAATTAAGTTGAATTAAATTAATATTTTATATTTCAAATTAAATTAAATAATTTATTTAGCAGATATAATAATAAAAATAAAAAATTATTGATTTTGTTGATTTAAAATAAGGGAAATGATATGTTTAGTGAAAAATCTTTAAAAAAGTCCAGTAAATAGCGTGATATTTTATATGTAGCGATCTTCGACGAATTCACATGCCCCCTAGGGTATAGTTTGATTCGGGACGGTGGTCGGAGGCCGCCGATGATATCTGAACGATAATCGGATATATGCATACTAAATATCATAACATTTATTAAAATTTTTTATTAATTTTTTTATTGAGTATATAAGAACTCTTCTATTAAATAGATTATGATATTATTTAGGAAGTTAAGAATTAAATTTTAAGGAACTAAATTCCAATTCCGCTAATCCTAATTTCATGCCTTCTCTCTCATGTCGCACCCACACAACCACCAGCTTATTTGATGCTAAGGCAAAGGAGCTTCTACATGTCTCCAAGATGACAAAACTAGGCGTCAAAGCCGAGAAAATATAATGAGGACCCGGTCAGGATATGTTCGAGTTGCTTAGGAGCCGATCAGGGAAGCACTTGTCACATCGACTGAATGTGTTTTTGTCCTCGATCGAGCTCTCTCCACTCACGGACCAGGTGTGCTTCTCTCATCCGTGATCGGGTTGAATCGATTGGACACTCTCCGATAGTCCTCGGTCAGTCATTCTGTACCTAAGGATGTTGGTGTAAGATAATGAAGTTGATTGGGGCCACAACCATCACACCGACTGAATCCGTTCTTCACTTGAGGATATTTCTCCAGGACAATGAGGACAATCGGGGACACCCATTACACCAACTGAATTTGTTCTCTACCTGAGGATGTTGTTCTAGGACAATGAGGTTTGTCATGCACCCAGAGACTCATATTTGCTCGAGAATCAGGCAACATCTTCCCTATGTACAACATACAATATGAAACTCATATTACATCCATCTCAACATATAAAGCACAACCACATACGACTGACAATAATAGAACTAAAAATAACAACACGTCACAATCACGCAGTTTATTAACATGAAACATATATAACCAGCATGTTTATAAGAAAATCACTTTTTGAAAAATCTTTAGTAAGCTCCCCCTGAAATAGGCTTCTCCCCCTGAAGTTTTCGATGATATGCAGTTTTTTCAAAAAGTCAAGATATTTTAAATTTTGACTAAGTGTTTTGTAAAACACCACAAAGTTTTTGTATACCAAAAAATTATTATGTACTTGAAACATTTTTTTGCAAAAATATTTGTACTTAGTCAAATTTTGTACTTTAGAAAAATTTGGACTTTAAAAAAGTTTTTCACTTAGAGAAATTTTTATGCATTGAAAAAAATCTTTTTTGCAAAACATTTGCACTTAGAAGAATTTTACATAAAATTTTCACTTAAAAGGGGAAAAAAAATTTACTTCAATCATTTTTTGCACAAAAATTTTACTTGGAAAACACTTTCACTTAAACTAAATTTTGTACAAAAGTTGGAAAAAACTTTCACTTAAAATAATTTTTCACACTTAGAAAAAATTTGGTTAAAAAAAAATTTGTGCTCTTAGCAAAAATATTTTTTACTTATAAAATTTGTGCACTTTGAAAATAGTTTTACTTAGAAAATTTGTGCACTTTGAAAATAATTTTACTAAATTTGTGCACTTTGAAAACAGTTTTACTTAGAAAAGATTTTGAGTAATTTGTGCACTTAAAAAAATTTACATAGAAAAGATTTTCAGAAAATTTTGTGCACTAAGACATTTTGAGAAAATCTGCACTTGAAAATATGATGCCTAAATGCACTTGAAAATCTAACTTTACTTTTTGAATAGGATGAGAAAAAAATTTGAAAATTTTTACTCTCTTATTCTCTCTCCTCCTTTGCCATATATAAAAAAAATTGATAGAAAAACCAATTGAGAAATAAAGCCAGTTAAAACAATGTTAAATATGTATTAAACCAATTCTATTGAACCCAAGCAACAAAAAAGATCAAACCAATTAAACTGAACTTGTTCGGGTCCTGTCTAACCCAGTTAGCTACTTACTAACTGCTATACAACAACAACTTTTACTAGGGTTAGACAAGTTAAGTGATCAGATTAAGTTATATTTTCTAAGCTTGAACACTTGGCTTGATTACTGTTCAATTGTATTTATCGCCCCAACTACTCCAGATGCACTGACTTAAAGCATCTTGAGTCCAAACATAGACCTAAGCATCTCAACCCAATCTAGGTTATCAATCAAAGTGCCCTAATGTGCTTGTGAGATGCTGGTCTCTAAATCTATAGATGCATGCAATTCTAGGGTTAAAGCCTAGGTTAAGTCCATTTGCGTAAAAACCCTAGTTTTGAAGGGGATAAATTTTTAAAAAATCTAAGTCGGAAAATAATTTTAAATTTCAATACTTAATAAAAGAAATGATTTTTAAAAAGATATTAAATGCTAATTTTTGAAAATCTAAAAGATTTTTGAAAAAGAAATTAGAACAGTTCTATTCTACTAAGCATAACACTAACTACCTTCTTAGTAAGCTAAACTCAGATTCAGGTAAGGGTTTAGTAAAGATGTCAGCTAAATTAGATTGTGAGTCCACATGCATAAGTATAATTTCGCCCCTGGCTACGTGATCCCTAAAAAAATAATGTTTGACTTCAATGTGTTTGGTTCAGGAGTGATAAATTTGATTTTTAGTCAGATTTATTGAGCTTATGTTGTCAATAAACACTTTGGTTTGGGTATAATCTAGCTAGAAATCCTTAAGAGTGTGTATCATCCATAAAAGTTGTGCTACACACTCTCCTAGGGCAACATATTCTGCTTCAGTTGTGGATAAAGTTACGCAGTGTTGCTTTCTACTGCACCAGCTGACTATACTATGTCCTAATAATTGGCAACTTCCACTTGTACTCTTTCTATCTAGTTTGTAGCCGACATAGTCAGAGTATCCTAACAATTCAAACGTGGAAGTCCTAGGATACCAAATACCTACATTTAGGGTACTCTTAATGTACCTTAGGATTCTTTTTAGTGCTGCTAAGTGAGATTCCTTAGCATAGGTTTGGTATCTAGCACACATTCCTATAGTGAACAAAATGTCAGGTCTACTAGCATTTAAGTACAATAAGCTACCAATCATATTTCTGTATAGTTTTAGGTCAACTGGTTTACCTTCAGGGTCATTATCTATTTTGACATTTGTAGTCATGGGAGTACTTAAGCTTTTAGAGTTTTCCATTTTGAATTTCTTTATTAGTTCGTACACATAAAGTATGTTTTGATTTGGATCCATTTATGTAAAGGTAGGGATAGATTGAATTGAATTTCACTACCTAGTCTGTCTCACCCACATCTAACGTTATCAAGCATGTTGACCTTATAGGTTTTTGTGAGACAGATTTTCAAATATGAGTTTAATTAATTTTGAAAAAATATTAGATGAACATGTTAAGTGTAGAATTAAATTTTGAAAGATTATTAGCTTTGAAAAAATGTTGAATTAATTTTGAAAATATTGTAGAGTTAATTTTTGAAAGATTATTAACTTTGCAAAAAAAATGTTGAATCTAATATTTAATTAAAACTTGTGTTAGATTCAAATTTATCAAATAGAAAATTGAATTTGAGTTTCGATAATCGGCTTCCAGGTCTTGGCAAGACACAGAGACCTTCTTTGGCTGTAGCCTTATTGGAGCAACAACCCTTTCCTTGACAAAGCCTTATACCGAAAGTTCATTTTCAAATTACTTCTTGAAAAATTTTGGTCTAACTAGCTTAGGTTTTGGATCGGTAGCTTCGGCCAGTTCCACCAGACTAAACATACCAAGTAAGGTACGTCTTACCCTACTTGACCTTATTAGAAGGACTTCCTTAACGTACTATCATCTCACCTCCACCTAATATTATATTGTTCAAGTTTTAAGTAAGTCTTTTTGTCCTTAAACTAACCATTCCTATGTCTAAACAGAATAATAAAATTTGAAAAAAAAGCAATCAAGTAATTAAAACTAATTATCTAATTATAAAGATGATTTTTATATTAGCTCCCCCTGGACTGAAGCCTCGATAAGGGTTAGGCAAGGTGTGAATCTTGTCCTTGGGGATCTAATATTGGTTTGGTCTAGCTTGTTTATTCAAACATAGCTTTGGACCTATGCTTGGACTCGGGTTCTAGGTTGGTTCAATACTAAATAGTAAGAGCGTTGTCTCGAGTTAGTTCGATAGTCTAATCCGGATCGATTGAGAACAGACTTCTATCTTTCAAGAATCATGGCAAGATTCTTGGAACCCGAAGTGAATCATTCCAATGTGACTCTGAGTTCCTTGACTTGAGTTTTCAAGGAAGAATTCTCTTCCTCAAGCTTTTGAACTTAAGTTGAGCTTCCTTCTTGAAGTGGCTCGATCAAGGAACTCGAGTTGACTTCCTCTTTCAGGAGTTTGACTTCCTGTCGGAGGGTTTCAACCCGGATGTTGGCTTTCACCAACTTGCGTGACAAGTGAGAAATTAAATCACAAAGTTCGGATTCTGGATAACCTCTTACCGTGATTTGTCAATCCTCTGAGATCGAAAGCTTTTCGGTGTCGTTGTCCTCGTCTGGTTCTGATTCCGTTCCGGAGTCGATGTGTTACGAGGCGGTCAAAGCGAGTAGGTTTGAGTGTGGAGCTTCTTCTTCTTCTTCCGAGGACGATTCATCCCAGGTGGCTTGAAGAGCCTTCTTCTTCCGAGCCTTTTTGTTCTCCTTTAGGTTGGGACACTCTGATATGAAATGTCCCTTCTTGTTACACTCGTAGCATGTTATATTACCTTTGTTCTTCTGGCTTGTCGAGGGTTCAGATGGATCTTCCTTCTTCCGATTTGACTTCTTTTTGTTCGTTTGGTTTTTGAGCTCCTTGTAGTAGTCGCGAGCTAACCGGACCAGTTTTGGACTATCCCCTTCATCGTCGTTTGATTCTGAGTCTGAGTCAGACTTGGGTACTGGTTGAAGCTTCTTTTTCTGAGATCCTAGAGTTTTTTCCTGCAACAAACGCAATACTCTTCTCGACCAATGCAGTATTAGTTTGTTCATGTAATTCTAATTCAAAAAATAATTCGTCTAATTTAATTTCTAAAAGGTTCCTGAAAACCTTGTAGGCATCTACCATAGACACTCACAATGTGTTCCTTAGGAACGAGTTTAGGGTATACCTTATTAGGTCATTGTTTTTGACCTTGTGACCTATTGTGTGCAGGTTGTTCATCAACTCCTGGATTCTTGCGTGGAGTTGTGCTGCCGATTCGCCTTCATGCATCTTTATTGTGTAGAGCCTGTTGAGCAACAGATCTCTTTTGCTGATCCGCGTATAAGATGTACCTTCGTGCAGTTCGATGAGTTTGTTCCAGAGTTCCTTCGCGCCGCTGAAGGGTCCGACGCAGTCCAGTTCTTCTTTCGTCAGACCGCATTGTAGTGTCTGTGTAGCTTTTGCGTCGACCTCGATATTCTTCTTGAGTGGTCCGTCCCACTCAGTGTAGCATTGCACCACGCCTTCTGCATTTTTGGGTATCTCCAGTCCAGACTGGATGATGATCCACATGTCCATCAGAGTTTTCAGGTGGACCTTCATCCTACTCTTCCAATAGGAGAAATCTTCTCCTGAGAAGAATGGTGGTCTAGCGGTGCTATATCCCTCTTGCATGACCATTTAATGTTTAAACTGAAAAATTTACAACCAAAAACTTGTCCCAAGACTAAGTCTTAGATTAGTAGTGCGATAGAAAAAAATAGTAATAAGAAAAATCGAGTGGTGTTGCACCAACCTCGATTAACGAGAAAAATTATGAACGAAAAAATATTTAAAACTCGAAGAATCCGAAAAATCACTCAACTGGTGGTTGCACCAGATTTGAGCCACCTGCTTTAATACCACTTGTGGGATTGTTTAGAATCGATAGAGGGGGGGGGTGAATATCGATAAATAATTTTTGGATTAAAAAGAGCAATTTACGTAGCGAAAAAAATTCAATGCTAACACTTTTATTATTTACTTGGTTCGGAGTCGCGGTCGACTCCTACTCCAATGCCGACGGTCCTTGACCGTTTACGATGGACAATTCTATATTCCGATAAAATAGTATAAGTTTGAAGTTGAATACAGAATTTAAAATATAGCAATAAAAAATTTATACCGNGTGCTTATAAAATTTCTAGGAACCTTTCTAAAATTAAATTTAGATGAATTGTTTTGTGAATTAGAACTGCACGAACAGACTAACGCCAAGGCCGAGAAAGGGTTTGCCTTATTTGCAGGTTTCTCAAAAGAAGGCAAGTCAAAGAAGAAAATTCAAGAATCAGAAGAAGAGTCAGACTCAGACTCAGATGATGAGGAACAAATGGTCAACTTAGTAAGGAAGGTCTTTGCCAAAAAGAAAAGCCAGTTCTCAAGAAAGGATCTCCAGAGGATAATGAAACCCACCAGCAGTGAAGACAAAAGTAAAATAACCTGCTTCGGCTGCAACAAAAAAGGACACTTCAAACACGAATGCCCCTACAAAAAGGAGAATCAACCCAAGAAGAATAAGAAGAAGAAGGCTCTTCAAGCCACTTGGGACGACAGCACAGACGACTCCGACGATGAACCACCAAAGAACTCAAACTACCTCGCACTAATGGCAACCGGACCCGGGTCAGACTCAGAGCACGACGAAGATTCCGAATACGAGTCGAGTCAAGAGATCGGACTCTTTTCGGACGACTCGACTAAGGTATATTTAGATTCAGTTAATCAAAATTTTTTTAAGATTATCTCTGCTTTAAATAAAAAATTGCTTGCATCTGAATCTAGAAATGACCAGCTCCTTAAGGAAAATCAAGACCTTAAGGAGCAATTAATTAATACCAGAACATTTACTGAATAAACTCAAAATCAAAAATTAATTGAGCTTGAAACTGAAAACTCAACCCTAAAGGGCGAAGTCCTAAAACTTAAGGATCTACTAGCAACTTTCACAACCCGATCCAAGAACCTTGACCTTATTCTTGGATCACAAAAGGGCATGTACAACAAATCTGGGATAGGATATAAATCAAGATCGAACCAAAGATCCTTTATCTCCTTTATCCACCCCCGCAAAAATCAACGAAAAGCGTGGGTTCCGAAAGCTTATCTAACAAAGCAAGTAGGTCAGAATCAATTTTATGTCCCAAAAAGGGACATCCATTACATTGACTCTAGACACCCAGTCTACAATTTAGGGGGAGGCTCCAAACTAGTTGGCACCTCAAAATCAGCCTTTGCCCAGGTGGGCACTTAGGACGAGCTTCAAAGTTAATTTGACTCTTGTACTATTTAGTACCAGGGTTTTCAATGAGTAAGTTAAAAGTCCAACTTCTTTAAGCGGCTTTGCCTAGAAAATGGTTGTTGCTCCAATAAGGCTTCGGCCAAAGAAGGCCACTGTGCCTCGCCATGGCCTGGAAGCCAATTAATTGAAGTGTACTTTTAAATTACTACTTGTTAAACTTGGATCTAAAACAAGGTCAAGTTAACTTTTCTAAACAAACTCAAAATCATCTCACAAAATCATAGGACCCCCTTGATTGATGACTTAGACCGAGTGAGATGAATAAGGATAACCAAATTCAAATTATTGATTGATAACTCAACTTTCAAACTTAAATTCAAATTCAAATTCAAACTCAAAAATAAAATTAAAAATCAAAATTCAAATTCAAATTCAAAAAGTAAAATTCAAATTCAAATTCAAAAAAAAATAAAATTCAAATTCAAAAATTAAAATTCAAATTCAAATTCAAAAAATTCAAATTAAAATTCAAATTCAAAAAGTAAAATTCAAATTCAAAAAATTAAAATTCAAATTCAAATTCAAAAATTAAAATTCAAATTCAAATTCAAAAAATAAAATTCAAATTCAAATAAAATTCAAATTCAAAAATAAAAATCAAATTCAAAATCAAAATTAACATAACTCAAATTTAAAATTCAAACTCAAGTCTTTTAAATTTGTTTAAAATTCAAAAACTTAACCTAAGGTCTAAACCTTTTACTTAACTGTAGGAAAACAAATGGATCATTGACAGTGGATGCTCTAGACACATGACTGGGGATCCCACCAAATTTACAGAACTCAAGTACAAAAGACTAGGGACCATTGCTTTTGGAAACAACGGTAAACTTAAGGTAATTGGCCTAGGTAATATTGAACTTGAGTCTGATTTCATAATAACAAATGTATTACTTGTTGAAAATTTCAACTTCAATTTACTAAGCATTAGCCAATTGTGTGACACTGGTTATAAGGTTAAGTTCCTATCCAATGAATGTCTGATCAAACACAATGACAACCCAAACATCACACTTAGAGGACTTAGGCACAATAACATTTATGAAATTAAGCTAACCTGTCCCTTAGAAAACTGCCTCTTAACCCATAAGGATGAGACTTGGCTCTGGCATAGGAGACTTTCACACACACACTTCAGAAAACTACCTAAACTAAATGGTTTAGTTAGAGGCCTACCAAAGTTATCTAACCTTGAGTCAACCTTATGTAATGCTTGTCAACAAGGAAAACAAACTAGGTCAACCCACAAACCAACTAATCAAACTCAAACCAAGTCAATTCTGGAATTAATTCACCTAGACCTATTTGACTCACATGGGGTTAAATCAATTAATGGGAACCTATACTGCCTAGTAATTATAGATGACTATTCAAGATTTACCTGGGTAAAATTCTTAAAAAATAAAGATGAAACTTTTGATACACTCACTCAATTTTGTAAATTAACAGAAAATGAAAAAGGGATTAAAATCAAAAGACTTAGGATCGATAATGGCGGAGAATTCAAAAATCACAAATTTAATCAATTTTGTCTAGAAAATGGCTACCATCACGAATTCTCTTGCTCTAAAACACCTCAACAAAATGGAGTTGTAGAAAGAAAAAATAGAACACTACAAGAAGCAGCTAGAACAATGCTAAATGAATACAACTCACCTAAATACCTTTGGGCTGAGGCTGTTAGTACAACTTGTTATGTACAAAATAGAATAACTCTAATTAAAAACCTAGGAAAGACCTCCTTTGAAATCTATTATAACAAACAACCTAACATTAAATACCTTAAAGTATTTGGATGTAAAGTCTATATCTTAAATACTAGAGAACACTTAGGAAAATTTACTTCTAAGGTTGAGGAAGGTATCTTTGTAGGTTATTCCCTTACCAGTAGAGCCTATAGAGTTTATAACAAAATTACCCTAAAAATTGAAGAAACTACAAATGTAAAATTTGATGAAAAATCTGACCCAAATAACTCTGATCAAACCACCTACCAACCAATTGACTTTGTTAGATCCAGTACTAACCCTGATGAAAGACCAATTGAGGACCAAAACGATGATCTAACTGAATCCACACCTGAAACTGAACCTAACCAAACCAGAACTGTTCGAGTTAGCTCAGCCCACCCAACTAATCAAATCATAGGTGATCCAGAACTAAGGGTTCAGACTAGATCAGCTTTTAGGAACCTTAGTCAAATTGCCTTGATTTCAAAAATTGAACCCAAGTCTATAGAAGTCCTTACTTGACCCTGATTGGATCATAGCCATGCAGGAAGAGTTAGCCCAATTTGAACGTAGTCAAGTCTGGGACTTAGTACCCTTACCTAAAGGCAAGAAATTTATTGAAACTAAATGGGTTTTTTGAAATAAACTTAATGAACAAGGTGAAACAGTAAGAAATAAGGCTAGGCTAGTAGCTAAGGGGTTTAGCCAAGTAGAAGGTCTTGATTATGATGAAACCTATGCCCCTGTAGCTAGACTTGAATCCATTAGAATGCTCTTAAGTTATGCAGCCCATAAGGGATTTAAGTTTTATCAAATGGATGTTAAGTCAGCCTTCTTAAATGGCCTAATTAAAGAAGAGGTTTATGTAGGTCAACCCCCTGGTTTTGAAAGCTTAGAACACCCTGACTATGTCTTTAGACTTAAGAAAGCCCTATATGGACTTAAGCAAGCACCTAGGGCCTGGTATGAAAGATTGTCTAACTACTTAGTTTCAAAAGGTTTTAACCAAGGCAAAATTGACCCAACACTATTTGTTAAAACCCAAAAAAATGATATTTTTGTAGCCCAAGTATACGTAGATGATATAGTATTTGGCTCAACTAACTCAGACTTTTTATAAGATTTCACAACGATAATGGAAACTGAATTTGAAATGAGTTTAGTAGGTCAATTAACTTTCTTTTTAGGGCTACAAATAAAACAGACCAGTGAGGGTACTTTTGTCTATCAACAAAAATACACAAAAGAACTACTTAGAAAATTTGGAATGAATAATACAAAAGAGATTAAGACACCAATGGCTACCAATCAAACTATAGATAGTGACCCAAAAGGCAAACCTGTTGACCTTAAGTACTATAGAAGTGCTATAGGAAGCCTACTTTACTTAACTGCAAGTCGACCTGATATTCTTTTTGCAGTTAGTATGTGTGCTAGGTATCAAACATGTGCTAAAGAGTCACACCTAACCCTAGTTAAAAGAATATTTAGGTACCTTAAAGGAACAGAAAGATTAGGAATTTGGTACCCTAGAACAGCCCAGTTTGAGCTTATTGGATATTCTGACTCAGACTATGCTGGCTGTAAATTAGACAGAAAAAGTACCAGTGGTGGATGTCAACTTCTAGGACCCTTACTAGTTAGTTGGTTTAGCAGAAAACAACACTGTGTTGCCCTATCCACCACTGAAGCTGAGTACATAGCTATGGGTGAGTGTGTAGCCCAACTACTCTGGATGATGCATACCCTAAAGGACCTTCACTTAGATTTTAAACAAGTCAAAATTTTTATAGATAACCTAAGTTCAATCAATTTAACCAAAAACCCAATCCACCACTCTAGGACCAAACATATAGAAATCAAACACCATTTTGTCAGAGATCATGTAAATAAAGGAGAAATTGAACTTAACCATGTTGAATCTAAGTCTAACCTAGCTGATATATTTACCAAACCACTTCCTGAATCTGAATTTAGCAACTTAAGAAGGTTAATAGGAATGTGTGTTATAGACTAGGACTGACCTGATAAGCTTAAGTTGACTTTTGGTTTAACTAATTAAGCTTGTGAGTTTAAGAACATGGATTTTTCAAACTTGTTTTTCAAAAGTTTATTGTCTTTCAAAATTTAACTTAAACACGGACTTTTCAAACTTGTTTTTCAAAAAACTTTATTGTCTTTCAAAATTTGATTTTCAAAACTGGCAGACTTAGCCTAAGCTTGACCCCTAAAATTGCATGAACCTATAGATTTAGGTAGCCGCATCTCACAAAACACATTAAGATTAACTTGTTTGTGTTTGCAAAAACATAGAACGGTTGTGAGATGCATAGGATACTGCCTGGACTTCCGAATGCTTAAGTCAGTGCATCACAGTAAGTCTGGGCGTAAAATACCAACATCACAGTGATCAAGTCAAGTAGTCTTGCACTAAAATCTGAGCTAGACATTATTACTTGACTTGACTAACCCAGTGAACACTACTATCATCTAGATAGTTAGTCAGTAACTAGAGTTAGACACATGAAAAGGGACCACAATCATTACTTGGTCCAGGGGGAGCAGAGGCCAAAACACTTTTGCAAAATGTCATTTTTGACAAAACACATTTGAAAATTTTGATAAAAGTTGATAAAGATTAAGAGGGAGTTCCAGCTAATCCCTAAAAATATTTTTTTGATTAAGATTGATATTATATTTTCTGAAAAAAAAAAAAAAAATCTTTTTTGAAAGAAAAATTATTTTTGAAAGCTAAGTTAATAGATTTAAAACTAGTTTTTTTCTAACACTTAGCCTATATTTCTACTCCCTTAAACTTGTTATGCTTATATCTTTTTTGATGAATGACAAAGGGGGAGAGTAGGGTAAAAGGGTTAGAAAATTGCAAACAACATGCTTATTTCACAGTTATTTACCTCTGCTTTCTTGTGTGCTGCAACTTTCATACCTATGCTTGTGTTATATTGTTTGCATGTTTATGCAAGTTCATATCTGTTGTTTTTTTCTAACTTTAACCTGAGTTGTCAATACATCAAAAAGGGGGAGATTGTTGGTGCAGTTTGCACTAACGGTCAAACTCGGGTTTTGATGTATGACAAAGTGGTTAAAGTTAGGGTTGTTGGTTTTTAACCTCTTTACTAAGTGTGCAGGGTTGAAAGACTTAGGACCAGACACCAGGCTGAAGTCCAGGATGGTTGAGTCCTGGCGGGAAGTCCAGTTGGGTCCGCGGGACCTGACAACTGGCTGAAGACCAAGTTGGTTGAGACTTGGCAGGAAGACCAGGGTGGTTGAGCCTTGGCAGGAAGTCCTGGTGGGTCAAGAAGTCAAGTAAAGCTGCACAATGGGTAAGTGAGGTAAGTCACTGGAGGAGTAGGAGAGGACGCGTTCCCCATCGAGGGAACAGTAGGCGTCGGTTCGACCTAGGGCTCCATTTCGGAGACCAAAGTCAGAACCAAGACAGCTAAGGCTGTATAATCTAACACTGTGTTTTATTGTGTTTTGGACTAACCCTGGATGCAGGACCAAAGGAAGGAGTGTCTGCAGCTCAGATAGCCTCAAAGGAGTGAGGTAGTAGCTGAGTAGGGCTCCCGGAGTGTCCCGGGCGCCCCCAAGGGCCATACAAAACAGATAAAGCAAAAGAGGGTTCGAATACATGCTGGGCCGGGCGCCCCGGTGCTTCCGGGCGCCCCCGCTGCTCCCGGGCGCCCGCTGCGGGCGCCCCCATGCGCATACCTCAAACCGAACCCCTCGAAGCCAAGGAGATAGGACTTTGACCCGGTCAATCCGGGCGCCCCGAGCGCTCCGGGCGCCCCGGTCAAAGCGGATCCAGAGGATTAGACGCGACCGAGAGCTCTGCGGATCAGAGGCCACGTGGGGGGCGCCCTCGACGTCCCGGGCGCCCCCAGGCCCTATATAAAGGGCCCTCGACCCCATGCTTCGGATAACAATTCTTCCATCGTCTCAAAGTTCTTCTACGCTCGCGCCTTACTCCGGAAACGCTTCACCTCGAGCCGACGACGTCCTGCTGCCCCGAAAGAGTCGACCTACTCCGGACGTCGGTAAAAAGAAGAGCGTATTTTTTTTAATACCTTATTTAATTACTTGAAAGTGTGGAGTTGTCACACTTTCAATTCTTTTGTACTCGCCTACTCTATCCGGGTTACCGGTAGAGAGTTTTAGTGGATTGCCCAACGGAAAGGTCCGAGGGACCTGGGCCTTCGAGTAGGAGTCGCCGAAGGCTCCGAACGAAGTAAAACTACCTGTGTCGTTTGTATTGGTTGTTCGTTCGTGTTCTATTTTTTTCCGCTGTGCACGTTTTTTTAAAGCGCTCTGATTTTTTAAAAAGTCACATGATTCACCCCCCCTCTCACGTGCATCGATCCTACAAAAAGTAGGGGAGATAAGTCTCTGTGTGAGTGTTATTGTCTTAGTATACACCAACAGCTGAGCAGTTCAAGACATCACGTTCACTGCGCAGCCTAGTATACTCGATAGCATTCCACTACGGAAGGTTCAAAGCCACAAGTTACCTCTCCCGATGCTTTGACTTATCGATTGGACTCTTGTAAAGTGTCAACATGCATACATTAATTTCCATTCATGTGGGGAATTGTTGGATATGATTTTGCGAGGCGAAATCAAAGTACCATCGATCGATGAAAGTCATATTTGACTTCAAAATCGAAATCTACGTTTCGCGTAGATAAATCTAGACTATTAATTTGCTCAAAACCAATTACGGGTGAATGAGAAATTAAGTGTTTAAAGTCGTGCTCAAAATAACGTTAAGGAGAAAGATGGGGATTAGTCCCACATCGCTAATTGGCGAAAGCCAATGTTTCCTTATATGTGTTGCTGTGCTTTTGCAGTCAATACAAAAAGCACAGGTGCTCTCTACCCTTGGGCGAGCAGGTGCTCGCACCTGCGAGCCCGCCACCCGCCACGCGCGCAATGGACGCTTTGTTGGCGCACTTTGCACTTCGCACGTACGCGTCGTCGCGAGGAGCATTGAGGAGCTTCATTTATGCTCCACGTGGCAGTGACGTGGCATGATCACGGATGACGTGGTGTGCCTGCGTGACACATGACTGTGCAGGGAGAGCGCTGACTGGGCTATTGACTGGGCACTGACTGGGCTATTGACTGGGCAGACAAATGACGATCGTTGGATCGAAGATGGCAACAAGATCGCATGGGGCGCGATCTGGATCGTTGATACTGCAGGGTCACGATCAGACCATTAGCGAGGGGACTGATCTGGAGCGTCGGATTAAATGGAGTAATCTGACGGCTCAGATCAAAGATGGGATGAAGAGTTATAACTCTTCGAATCCAGCGGACGAGATTAGATTGAGTTAAAATCTCTTCAGATCTAACGAACCAGATTAAAAGCCATCTGAAGAGTTATAACTCTTCAGATCTAATGGCTGAGATCAGAACCCTTTAAAGGGTTATGAACTGATGGTTCGGATCAGTCCTCGCCAAGGGTCATTTGCCTCTTCACCTACTATATAAAGGATCTCTCCTTTGGAAATATTCATTCATTCAATCATTCGAAGCATTCAAGCATCTAAGCAATAGAGAGCTCATCTTCTGCAACGAGAGTCCGAAAATCCTACGGAAAGGTTCGTCGGTCTCGGAATTTGAAGTGCTACTATTCCGAGACGACGTCGTTGTATCTTGGGAACGAATTGCTGCTATCCGTGAGCACCGTAGCGGAGCAATATCGTTTTACGGAGATAGTGTCCAACACTAGCCTCGACGTAAACAAATTCAGTTTGCTACCTCCCGGCAGCAACCTCCCGGAAGTTCCGACGGTCGAGTAAAATCGACTAAGTCAAATACCGCGGAGATTACAAAAAGGTCACAGGACCGACAACATGATCCCCACAAAATCTCCAAGACATATGAGACATGACCTTCTGATACTTAAACATGACATATTCTTTACTATAGATGTGACATCCTGTCAGAAGTATATCATCTCCTCTGGCAGCCATGGATATGGCACATCACTCCTTCGTGTTAAAAAAAGTTTCGCCATACCGGCAAAGGTACCTGGGACACCCTAGATTATCCCTCTAATGTTCTATTTCGCTTTTCCTATCTTCTAATAGCATTCCAGGCATTGTTGACCCGGCACATTTTGAGATTCTTGGCTCTAGATTCCTAACTCTTTCTTGGAGATCCAGCAATTAAGTTAACCTAGAAGACAAGCAATTTAGTCAACCTAGAAGACAGTTAACCTTCTTCTTCTTTCGACTCATAGCGACTTGTTTCACATTCTAGATAGCTCATCGATAATCCATCTCCGTCGATTTTAAATGGGATCAATAAAAATTCATAGTAAAATCGTGATTGTAACAATTGCAATAACAAAAGCCTTATAATATTATGCAATTTATCATTGTTCATTAAAAAGATAATTCAAAGATGGCACAGCACAGTCCACTACACTATACTAATTAGTAATTACAAATGTTATAAGAGAGAAATAAATGCAAGTGATTAGCTAGAATTGCTAAGCCCCTTGGCTAACCAATTCAGTAGCATAAACCTGCCCAAACTCTCCCTTCTTAACCTCCTCGTCCTCAAAGTGGTCAGCTCTTACGTTCATGGTCAGCATGAGACAAACAAGCCACAAGATGGCCGCATCAAGTGCGAGAAAAGCTCCGCCGCCAAACATGCCAGTCTTTGCCGTAGGACACTGCGTCGTGAGATCGTAATGAACGTTGCGCGATCGGTGTAAGCCTTCAGTAACGACAGTCCAAATCAGGAACGCAAAGGCTAGAATTGACACAATCCTGTAATTAACAAGACGAAAACAAGTTAGTGACTGCAGAACTGATCAAGTCGATCGTCTACATGTACATGAAGCTAGAAAGAAGAGAGAACTCACTCAGCGATCACGAAGAATACGAATAAGGTGGAGTAGCCAAACAAGACATTGTTTGAAACAGCCTTCCCTTTGTAGTTGAAGAACACAGCGACGTGCCCTCCGATGATCGTAAAAACTAGAGCAACCACTGACAAAGACCCGACAAGCACTGTCGGATCGCTTGGGAATTTGCAGATCACAACGCCCTTTCCTTGAATTGGAGTTCCAAAAGGAGGCTGAATGTAAAATGAATTAATACGCAAAATGAAATGCTAAACCTTAATGTACTAAAGAATATTCTAATTCCAAGAGATATCAGAAGAGAGGGAAAAAAAAAACAAAAACCTTTTTGTTCTCTGCGACAATAGCCAATATGAAGGATAAGAACCCTAGAATAGTCACAAAGGATCCGATCTTTCCACTTTGCTCCAAAGCCATTGCTGTTCGCGAGGTTATGGATCAAATCCCGGCTTCAACACTGAGATTTTCACAAGGAAATGTGAAGCAGAAAGTAAATTTTATAGAATTAGATGAGAAAGAAGAATGACTAGATACTTAATAAGGTTTAAACCTGCTGAGAATTCTACGAATTTGTCGCCGGCATATGTGTTTTGTGATGAATGCGGGCGTTGCATATATATCGTTGGAGGAGATCCACAATAAGTGCGCAATAAATAGGAGACGACTTGGATTTTGATAATACGTTTTATTTATTAGGTTGAGCGATTCTGACGGCAACGAAACAACCATTGACAGCGGAGAAGGCAGGAAAGGATCCACCCAAGCAGTAACTTCCTTGCAAAATATACGCATAGACAGAAGAAAAAAAATACTTATTATTCAATGATTTGTTGTAGTTTATATATATATATATATATATATATATATATATATATATATATATATATATATATTTTGTGTACAAATGTGATGAAATAATTATAAGAAATAACATTAAATGAATTCTAATTGTGAAAACTAAATTTTTGTTTATTATTACTAAGTTATCCAATTTATTGCTAAATATATATGCGCACATCGATATTGATGAATTCCCCAATAAATGTATATATTTTTTAAAAAAGTATTTAAGGAATCATAGATTGCCCGTGTTTAGAAATCAACAGTTGGTAGTGTGTGTACATTTCATTTCTTTCCTCTTTAAAGGTTTAATAAAGTCCTAGAACAATGGAGCAACGGTTAAATCATTTAACAGATAATTAAAAAATTTAATATTTGAATTTCAACTGCGGGTCATTCTAAGGGATTTAAGATTTAAATCTCAGTTTCAATACATTATAAGAGATTTTTTTTCCTTCAATGAAGAACGGACCTAAGAATGCTAGCCGTCTAAATTAGTCTCTATGAGCGCTTCTCAATTTACTTGATGGCCGATGAAAAAATTTTATAGGACCAGATCGATCACCTTCAAAATTAATTGGTTGAAAAACTCAGTACCTAAATTATAAAAAAAATTGCAATATAAATTAATTGTATTGAGCAAGTTTAAAAGTAATTATTTAAAAAATAAAATACAATTAAATTGTTTAAAGTGATGAAAAAAAGAATTTATAATATCTAAAATAAATTTTATTTATATGGTAATAACTTAATTACTCACTAGATTATTTTTATTTGAAAAGCTACTTTTAAAAATATGATAATTGACAAAAATAAATAAACATTTTAAAATATTCTTTATAAGATTTTAATATTAAATAATGTAAATGTAAAATCACCCAATATTAAATTTATGCTATAATTCAATAATCAAAGAAGAGAGAATTATCTTTTTTTTTTTTTTAACTTAGAAACAACCTCTTATAAAATATGATAAGGCTATAATAGATCTTTTCTTGGGACCTCGTATAGTAAGAGCTTTATACACCAGGTTGCCCTTTTTAATCGTTTTACCAATCATTTCTATTTATAGAATAGTTGGAGTGGTATATAAATACTGCTGGCAAAAGGCGATTCGCTCGCCCCCAGTGCCTCCGTCAACCCATCCCAGAGTCAACACAGAGGAGGTAAATCACGGGAGCTACTAGCCCGAATGTTGTGGCTAATGCGTGGGGAGGACAGGCATATTGGCTTTGCCAAGTTTTGACTTCCAGATCTCATACTAGCAACACCCACGCACTAACCATCAGTCCATCCCGTGAGGACGGAGTGGTATATAAATAGAAGAATATAATGATATATCAATCAATAATCAAATCAAATCAATCATCTATTATAACATTTCCCCTTAGATGATTAATGAAGAATCCAACATTATCTCATTAAAACCTTATCAGTAAAACCTAATGCGAAAAACCTGAATGAAGGAAAAAGAGTACAACAGTAAATACTCCCCCTGATTTTAACCACTAAAGATCCTTTATTTGATGCATCCCTATCTTATGCACCGATTTCTTGAATGTCGACGTTGGCAATGCTTACAACTATTGATACTCCCTTTAATTGTTGTTAGTCCGCATGATTCTTGAATATGTATGTCATAGATATCAACCATATATATTCTCAACTCTTTATGCATTGTAATGATTTTAAAGTGATTTGACGATGTCGTTGTTAAAATTTATTTTGTTGACTTCGATGATATAATTAACAATGCCTCCTAGTGTAAACACATAACCTATTTGAGATCTATCTTTATGTGGATATGAAATATAACCTACATCACGAATGTAATGAAATATGTGTTTGTACCATTCCAATGTCTTTGGTTTGGAGAAGAGTTAATTATATCATGCTAGAAGGTTAATAGAAAATGTAATATCTAAGCGGATACAATTGACAAGATATAATAATGTACTAGTTATACTAGATGTGGTACTTCTGGACTAATAATGTTTCCTCCATCTTTGAGTGGATGAAAAGGATTTTTTTTTAGTGCCAAGCAATCAAAAAATTATTGGTGAAGGTAATGGATGTACATTATCCATATAAAAGCATTTAAGTGTGTGTGTGTATAAGGATTGATGTCTAAATGCTACTTATGTAAAATGTTTAATTTACAATCTAAGATAGATAAAATTTTATTTTTCCTTAATCATTCATCTCGAATTCACTTTTAAAATAATTAGTAGTTTTGTTGAGATCTTCGAGAGTCCCTATGAGATTTAGATCATTACATATATAGTACCACAATTGCCAAATCATCTTCTATCCTTTCTGTAAAAACACACGGACAAATAGCATTATTTATGTGCCCTTCTTGTATTAGGTAGTCACTCAAGTGATTGTACAAAATGTGCCTTGATTCCTTTAATTCTTATAATGCTTTTTGCAACTTTATTGAGAACATGATTTTGGAAGTTGTATCATTTGCTTCTAGTAGTTTGAATCCTTCAGGGGTTTTCATGCATTTTCATGTATATTTATATGAAGTGACCACATTCAAAAGTCACATGTCCAATTTTTCAATTACAACCAAACTAATCAAGAATCAGAAAGTAATGACATCCATCACAGGTGAATATGTTTTCTCATAATTGATTGCAAGTCTTTGTAGGTAACCTTGAGTTACAAGTTTAGGCTTTGTATCTCACAATGTCACCATTTTCATTCTTTTTCCCCACAAACACTCATTTATATCCTACTGGTATTACTTTTTTACGTGTTTGAACAAGGCACCCAAAGACTTATGTTTCTCTAAAAATTATAATTCAACCTGTATAGTCGCCTTATTTAGGTCAGTTATATTTTTTCTTAACAATCCTTAATAGATTGTGGTTCAGGATCTTCATCACCTTGCACGACGTCAAGGGTCATATTGAAAGTGAAAGCATCATCAATGATTATATTATTTTGATCCCATATTTTATGAGATATCAAATAATTTATTGAAATCTCACTATTTTCATGTAACTGTGATCCTTCAAGTACAACATTTGCCACATCTGATACATTAATTTCTCTTATTATATAATCTGGAATTGTTTTCTCTAGAGCTTTTGCTTCTTCATTTTCTTGTATTCACAAAAACATTAGGCACTTAATTTGCAATTCTTTCAAAGTGAATGATTCTTTCCACTTTTTGATCACATTGATTGTTATAGAGATCAAATTGAGATAATGCCTTTTCATTCCAATAATTTTTTTTGTAGTTCTTCAAGATATAACTTTCCTCCCTCCAGCGTTGGAAAATTTGTTTCATCAAAGTGACACTATGCAATTTCTTGTAGTAAACAAGTTACTTGTCAAAGGATTCAAATGTCTAATAATAGATGGTGAATCATGTAGGATCAAGATTGAGCGATAGAGGGGGGGGGTGAATATCCCTTAACAAAACTTTGGATTTTAAAACTTAACGATGATAGAGTACACAGTGGAAACTTAAGGTTAGAGTAAACGTCGGAGTTAGAGAGAGATAGGAAGCAGCGGAAAATAAAACACAGCACGATCGCTAACTCAGGTTGATTTTACTTGCTTCAGAGTCTTGACCGGCTCTTATTGCAAGACCCACGATTCTTGATCGTTTACTTTGAGAGCAATACTAATAATAGCAAGAATATTACAAATTACAGAATTGAAGTGTGCAATAAAAGAATAACAATTATACCGACTCCTAAAATGAAAGGAAGATCTTCGTTTGGAGAGTCGGACAGCGTTTCAGCATTTATCAGAACTTCGGTCGCGCATCACACAGAAGAAGAAACTGATTCTAGTCATAGAATTGTTGTAATGAACTATTGCACTCGATCCCTTTTTATAGTACTTACTCAAGCGCCTAAATAGCCTTTTAGGCACCCTCATTGCAGCGTACCGGGCAGAAACTCTATCCGCTGTTCAGTCAAACTTTATCGTGGCCAGGCGCCTGAGTCCCTTTCAGACGCCTGAGTGTCGACATTGATCCTCCACTCAGCACTCGCCACGTAAGCTAGACCGTTGCGCTAGCTTAGCCGCCCGCTACCAGCTCGCAGGCGCCTAAGTCCCATTAAGGCACCCTAGTCAACTGCTTTCTCTTTTTAGCTGCAACAAGGGTCAGTTCCAAATATACAATAATAAAATATAGAATTAAGACATGTATGAATTACAATTAGTATTGTCTTGGTCCTAACTTTCAGATTTCACTCGAAACCCTAGGTCCAACCGACACCTACTGTTCTCTCATTGGGAAATGCGTCCTCACCTATTCCTCTCAGGAGAGTTTACCTGTTGCCACCCGGAACCTCCGATTGGACTTTTGCTCGGCCTCTGAGAACCCGGAACTCGACGACGTTCGACCTCGACCCGTCTTGACTCCTACCCGCGATCCCCGCTTGACAAAGACTTTTGCTCGGTTCGCTTGGACGAATTCTTCGTGCTCGGCTTCACTCGCCAAGTCTTCATTGTCCATTCCTCGACCAGGACTTCGTGCTCGGGTTCACTCGCCAAGTCTTCATTGTCCAATCATCGACCAGGACTTCGTACTCGGCTTCACTTGCTAAGTCTTCATTGCCCGATCCCCGACCAGGACTTCGTACTCAACCCTGCAGGTCAAGACTTCTTTCCTAGCTTCCCTAGGACATTCTGTTGGGGTTGGAAGGTTACAAACATAGTCCCACATCGAAAACACATGAGAAAGATCATAGGCTCATAAGGAAAAAGATATCTCATTAGCATGAGACCTTTTGGAAGAGCCCAAGAGCAAAACCATGAGGGCTTAGGCCCAAAGTGGATAATATCATACCATTGTGGAGATATCTAAATTCCTTTCGGTCCTAATAATTGGTATCAAAGTCAGATCGCTCTTCACCGGACTAACCGCTAGAAGAAGCACGAGCTAGAGCCATGATTCAGATTTAACCATGTGGGTTAAGCCTTGAATAAAAAGGATGTGTGGGCTATCGTGTCTTAATCAAGAGGACTAGACACCAGGCAGAGAAGTCTTAGTTGCGGCTAGGCAGTTAAGTCCTAGTAGGTCGGGTGGACCGAGGGACAAAAAGTCCTAGTGGGTTGAGGATCGGACATCAAACGAAAAGGGTTTCCGCTTGAGGGAGGCTTGTGGTCCTTTGTTTGAGGGGGGATTGTTGGGGTTGCAAGATTGCAAACATAGTCCCATATCGAAAACACATGAGAAAGATTATAGGCATATAAGGAAAAAAATATCTCCATTGGCATGAGACTTTTTGGGAGAGCCCAAGAGCAAAACCATGAGGGCTTAGGCCCAAAGTGGACAATATCATATCATTATGGAGATATCTAAATTCCTTTCGGTCCTAACACTTTCCTGCAATCTCAACAACTTCATCAATACACCATACCAGCTTAACTTGAACCCTTTGCCACTTATCAAAACAAGATTTGATCTGGTGCTTCCGGCACCAACAATCTCCTCCTTTTTGATTATGGCAACCCAGTTCAAAGTTAAGCGTAAACAAGTTTTAACAGGGAAATAAAATTACTTTTAAGCTCTCTCCCTTAATCAGTTATCTCTTCCTAAATCATTTAACATTTGTAATTATAGAGGAGATGATATTTTTCAAAATAGACTTAGTCTTTTTTAAATATAATTTAAAAAGTTCAGAGATTAAGTTAAGTTTTCTTTTGAAAAAAAATGTAAAAATACTTAGCTGACTTAAGCTTTTCAAAAGAATACTTTTGAAAATTTTGTTTACTTTTTGAAAAGCTTAAGTAGTAAAACATTCTTTTCAAAAAAGTTAAGTACTTTTGAAAAACTAAGAAGAGAGACTAATTAATTTTTTAAAATGTTGAGTCATTTTAAAAATAGGTTCTAGGCATTAAAAAAAAACTTAGTTTTCGAAAACACTAAAAGGAAGCTTAGTTTTCGAAAACACTAAAAAAACTTAATTTTCGAATAGCGATTTTCGAAAAGCGAAAAGATTCGAAAAGCAAAAAGACTGGTATAGTAGTACTCTTTTCTTTGAACTCATTTTCTTCCACCCCCCCCCCCCCCCGGCCCCTTGCCTTATATCAAAATCATGCATGTAATATAAGGGTAAGAATAGCTAAGTGTATCAGAGCGAGTAATTTCAAACAACACAATAAGTCTATATAAAATGTCTAAGTCTAGGCTAAGTCTAAGTCCAGTCTAGGCACCTCCATTTTGAGTCCAAGAATGAAAGAAAAACATTAAAAATAATTTTAAATATTCAAAAAATAAAGTCAAAATAGGGTTGAGTCAATTTGGCCTTGGTTAAACAATTAGAAATTAGGTAAGTGGATAGTCTTTCATACCAAGCCCTAGGTGCTTGTTTTAAACCATAAAGAGCTTTTCTAAATTTGAATACATGATTAGGGTAGTCTAAGTCTTCAAAACCTAGGGGTTGTCCTACATAGACTTCCTCTTTTATAAATCCATTCAAGAAGGTAGACTTCTTCCTCCGTTGGTTTATCCGCATCCGATTTCGAAGATGACTCATCCCAGGTTGCTTGCAACGCCTTCTTCCTCCGTTGCTTCTTTGTCTCTTTTGCGTTTGGGCATTCGGACTTGAAGTGTCCCTTTTTCCCACACCCGTAACAGGTGAGATCCGCCTTGTTCTTTGGTTCAGCTAGATCATCCTTTGGTTGTTCCATCTTCTTCTTCTTTTGAGCCTTCTAAGCTTTGAACAGCTTTCGGACGATGTTCACAAGCTCCGCCAGCTCTTCCTCTTTAGATTTCGAGTCAAAATCCGATTCTAGTTTCGGTGCCTTTTTCTTGGTTTTACCTACAATCAAAGTCACACCTTTCTCTACAAGTGAACCGTTAATCTACTCATGTAATTCGAATTCAGCAAATAATGCATCTAATTTTGTATTTGAAAGATCCTTAGAAACTTTGTAGGCATCAACCATAGATGCCCACAGCGAGTTTCTAGGGAATGAATTTAACGTATACTTGATTAAGTCCCTATTCTCGATCTTGTGCCTGATGATGTGGAGTCCGTTCATGATTTCTTGAATCCGGGCGTGCAGTTGTGAAGCAGTTTCTCCATCCTGTATTTTTAGATTATAAAGCATATTTAACAACAGATCACGATGGCTCACCTTAGTGTCAGAGGTTCCTTCGTGATGTTCTATCAGCTTGTTCCAGAGTTCTTTGGAGCTACTGAAGGGGCCGACGCGGTTAAGCTCCTCCTTTGTAAGTCCGCATTGGAGTGTCTATGTCGCCTTTGCGTCAGCTTCGATTCTCTTTTTGACAGTGACATCCCATTTGTTGTAGCTTAGTACCACCCATTGCTCGTTTATTGGAAGGTCGAATCCGATTTGGATTATTATCCACATGTTCACATGAGTTTTCAGGTGGATTTCCATATGACTCTTCCAATACCCGAAGTCTTCCCTAGAGAAGAGAGGGGGGTGAGCAGTACTGTATCCCTCTTGCAAGGCCATAAGGATAGAAGATAGAAATCAGAACTTGCAAAAACAAAAAATAAAAGAATGTACCAAGACTTTTATCTTAGATTAGCAGTGTGGAATAAAAAGAAATACGCTCGAGTGGTGATTGCACCATTCTCAAGTTAAAAAAAAACACGACGAAGAAAACTTCAGAAAGATGGCAAAATTGCCCCTTTTTAAAAAACTACCGAAAATCCGAAATGTGCTCAAGTGGTGGTTTCACCAAAATTGAGCAGCCCCCGCTCTGATACCAATTGTAGAATCGAGATTAAGCGATAAAGGGGGGGAGTGAATATCGCTTAACAAAACTTCGGATTTTAAAACTTAACGATGATAGAGTACACAGCGGAAACTTAAGGTTAGAGTAAGTGTCGGAGTTAGAGAGAGATAGGAAGCAGCAGAAAATAAAACACAACACAATTGCTAACTCAGGTTGATTTTACTTGCTTCAGAGTCTTGACCGGCTTCTACTACAAGTTCCACGATCCTTGATCATTTACTTTGGGCAATACTAATAATCGCAAGAATATTACAAATTACATAACTGAAGTGTGCAATGAAAGAATAACAATTATACCGACTCCTGAAATGGAAGGAAGATCTTCGTTCGGAGAGTTGGACGACGTTTCGGCGTTTATTGAAACTTCGGTCATGCAGCATATAGAAGAAGAAATTGATTGTAGTCATAGAATTGTTGTAATGAACTGCTACACTCGACCCCTTTTTATAGTATTTACTCAGGAGCCTGAATGACCTTTCAGGCACCCTCACTACAACGTACCGAACGGAAACTCTATTCACTATTCGGTCAAACTTTATCCTGGCCAGGCGCCTGAGTCCCTTTCAGGCGCCTGAGTGCCAACGTGGATCCTCCACTCAGCACTCGTCATGTAAGCCAGACCGTTGCACCAGCTCAGCCGCCCGCTGCCACTCTCAGGCACCTGAGTCCCATTCAGGTGCCTGAGTCCCATTCAGGCGCCTGAGTCCCATTCAGGCGCCCTAGTCAACTACTTTCACTTTTTTACTGCAACAAGGGTCAGTTCCAAACATATAATAATAAAATATATAATTAAGACATGTATGAAGTACAACTAGTGTTGTCTTGGTCTTGACTTTCAGGTTTCACTCGAAACCCTAGGTCGGACCGACGCCTACTGTTCCCTCACCGGGGAGAACGCCCTCACCTACTCCTCTCAAGAGAGTTTACCTGTTGCCACCCGGAACTTCCGGTTGGACATTTGCTCGGCCTCCAAGAACCTAAAACTCGACGACGTTCAACCTTGACCCGTCTCGACTCCAGTCCACGATCCCTGCTCGGTAATGTCTTCTGCTCGGTCCCCCTGGACCAAATCTTCGTGCTTGGCTTCACTCGCCAAGTCTTCATTGCCCGATCCCCGACTAGGACTTCAAGCTCAGCTTCACTTGCCAAGTCTTCGTTGCCCGATCCCCGACCAGGACTTCGTGCTCAGCTTCACTTGCCAAGTCTTCATTGCCCGACCCCAACCAGGACTTCGTGCTCAACCCTGCAGGTCAAGATTTCTTGCCTAGCTTACCTAGGATTTTCCTTCAATCTCAACAACTTCATCAGTACACCATACCAGCTTAACTTGAACCCTTTGCCACTTATGAAAATAAGATTCGATCTAGTGCTTTTGGCACTAACAAATCATATTAGGACAGATAGAGAGCTAGGGGGTTGGTGAATAACTTCAATCGCTCTAACACTTTCATTTTGCTTAGTCTCTACCTCCTTGAGGTGACTAATCCAAGGATCCACACCATGCACATAGCTCCACTATGAACACACACCTCAAAAATAATCCAGAGACAAAGAAGCCTCGCACAAGCTCAAATACAATAATATAACAAGAAATCGCAAATTAGGTTACACAAGAAATCAAAAACGGTTATAACAATGAACCTTGCTTTGCTTGCTCTTTTCTTACATTAGATTGGCCTCTTGATACTTGGAAAGTACAGCAATGCTTCTCCACCAAAACCTCAAGAACTAGCATGAATAGTGATTTCGAGCTCTGCCACAAAGTTTCGCGAAAACATCGTTTTTAGGGTTCACTTTCACTTCCTAATTGATTAGACTTACCCTTAATCAATTATCACATACGATTTGCCCGTTCAGACCTACAGAATGACTCTTTTTCAACGTCTAATTGATTGGTGAGTCGTACCAAATGATTAGGAAGCCTCCAATCGATTGCCCAAATCGATTTTGAGACTTTCTGTGTTGTCGCAAAGAAGCCGTCAATCAATTACCCTAATTTGTGGGATTGTAGAAAGCGATAGAGAGGCGGGTGAATATCGCGTTTTGAAAAATTCTTGGATTTAGGTCAGAGTGTACTCAGCGGAAAGAACAAACACAAGCCAAACAAGCGCTAACACGTTTGTTTTTACATGGTTCGGAGTCTTTGATGGCTCCTACTCCAAGGCCCATGGTCCTTAACCGTTTACATTGGGCAATTCTATAAGTCACAATGATGTTACAAAAGATGTAAATTTAAGTAAAAAAGAAAAATAATAAATTATACTGACAACTTTTAAGTAAGAGATGGAAGCAGCGCGTTATTGCCAGAGCAGCGTTTCGATGTTTTTGGATTGCTTCAGAGCAGCACACTTGAGTATAAATGTTGTAGAAATTTGTTGTTCAGAGGCTATGGTCGAAACCCCTTATATATAGGCATACGGGCGCCCGAGTGTTTATAGGGGTGCCCCAAACGATGCGATCTAACCACGTCCCAATCGGCTCCCTAGTCAAGCCTTATCCTTCTCAAGTGCCTGAGAGCCTCTAGGGCACCTGTGTTGCTGACGTGGCGACTCCAACCACCGAACGCCAACTCAGCTTAGGCCAAGTTGAGTTATTTGCATAGGGGAGCCCGAGACCTCTCGGGTACCTGTGTTCTTGGGCGCTTGAGTCCTCTCGAGCGCCTCTGATGTCGCCAGCCCCCAAGTACTTCAATTGCAACAAAGGGTTAGTTTGAATACAAATAATATATAGAATAATTACATGTATGATAGCCAGTGTTGTTCGATCCTAACTTTCGATTCCAACTGAAATCCTCTGTCGAACCGACACCTACTATTTCGTCTATCGAGGAATGCATCCCCACCTACTCCACTCTGAGAAGTTACCTGTTGCCAATCATCACCTTTGGTTGGTCTTTTGCTCGACCTCCGAAGGTTCCAGATCTCGAGATGTTCGTACCTCGACCCGTCCCTACTTCTGTTAGTTGCCCTCGCTCGGCTAAGACTCCTGCCCAATCTTCCAGATCAGGTTTTCGTGCCCAGTCCTCCGAACCAAGTCTTCATGCCCAACCCTCGGTCAGGTCTTCGTGCCCAGTCCTCGACCAGGTCTTTGGTTCCCAACCCTTGGCTAGGACTTCGTGCTCAGTCCTCAACTAGGACTTCGTACTCAATTCTACGGGTCAAGACTTCGTGCCTAGGTAAACTAGGGCTTTCCTACACACTTAGTGAAACATGTTAGATCTAAAAGCATACTTAACTTTGAACCCTTTGTCATTATCAAAATCAGGTTCGATCTGGTACTTCCAACACCAACAATCTCCCCCTTTTTGATTTATGGCAACCCAGTTCAAAAGTTAAGTTAATACAAATATTTAAGTAGCAAAAAGCATTAAAGGAACATAGTTCAACATTTTTTTCAAGGAAAGAGTAATTTTGCATCATTTCAAAGAAATGTTTGCAAGTTAAATTTAATTTCAAAGTATTTAAGAAAACTTACAAAGCTCCCCCTTGATAAGTTATGTTTTGAAAATGAAGCTCCCCCTTGATATGCTACTCTCCCCCCGAAGTCAGTTAAAAGGTTTTAAAAATAAGAAAACTTTGAAAATTCTAAGTAAAATTTAAAGAAAAATTTATACTTTTCTTTTCTCTCCTCCTTTGAAAATAGAATTTTGAAAAGCAATGTACTTTGAAAATTTTGTTTTTGCTACTTAAAAAAATTCTTCCTTTTTAACTTTTTTTTTCTTTCTCTCCCCCTTTGACATATATAAAAAACATACTCGTTAAGGGAAAAAGACTTTTAGAAAAAAAAAATTTAGGTATCAAAGCCCGTAATAATTTTTGAAATGTAAGTAAATTATACTATGTTTTGAAAAAAAATAATGCTAAGTAATATTTTGAAAATAATTTTAAGTGAGGCAAGTCAATAATGAAAAAAAATAATAAGTAAATTTGAAAAATATTTGAGTGATGCAAATAATGCTAAGTAAATTTTGAAAGAATGATACTAAGTAAAAAAATATTTTAAGTGAGGCAGATAAATGATTCTAAGTAAATTTTGAAAGAAGATTTTGAGTTAAGCAATTAAATAATACTCGGTAAAAATTGAACAACTTTTTAAGTTAAGCAGATAATTAAAAAAAAAGGAATAAGTTAAGTAAAAAAATAGAATCAATTTAATTCGCCCATTTAAGTCCAAGTATGATTTAAGTTCAAGTATAGAAAAGTAAACAAGCAATAATCTTGAAAAAAAATTCAATAACACAACAAACAAATCAATCCTTGAGACCCTATCTAACTCAATTTGTTACTTACCAACTGTTATAAAATAGTGGCTTTCACTTGGGTTAGTTAAGTTAAGTAGTCTGATCAAGTTAGTTTTGTTAAGCTTGATTACATATCTTTATTGATATTCAATTGTATTTATTGCAACTACTGTTGATGCACTGACTTATAACATTTTTGAGCCAATGCATAGGCTTAAGCATCTCAACTTAGTCTATGTTGTCAAAAAAGGTATCCCTAATGTGCTTGTGAGACGCTGACTTTTAAATCTATAGGAGCATGCAATATAGGGGTTAAGCCTAAGCTAAGTCTATAACGATGAAATCTTTAGTTTTGAGGGGGGTAAGTTTTTGAAAACTAAGTTGAAAAAATAGAGTAAATTATTTTTTTTAAAAATTGAAAAATAATAAAAACATGAATTTTTGAAAAAAAAGTAAAAGAATATGATTTTTGCAAAGCAGATTAAATAAAATGATTTTAATGAAGAATAATTAAGCAAAAATAAAATAAAAATAAAAATTATTCTACTGAGCACATATAAGCAATAAAGATAGGTCAATATAACTAGAGTCAACCATGTCAGTCAAAAAGAGTCAACAGTCTATCAATCTCAAATCCACCCCAAGATAAATACAGATCAAGTCTATGAAGAAGACGAGCCCGGTTACCATGAGTGAAACATAGCCATAAGCTCTGTATGTCGGGCCTACTCTACCATCTCTTGGGCTTGGTCTGCCTCTAGCCTCTCCTCGTGTTGGGCCTCTGCCTCCTCCCATAAATTGTGAATCTCCGGTTCAAGCCGGGTGAGTCGCTCGTCTGTAGTCAAAGGAGGTGGAGGTGGCGGTATCTGCTTCTGCTGTGCCTCAAGCTTGGCAACAAAGTCATCCTCGTCGGTCTCCAGATCATTCTGAGGTTGAGCTCCCTGTCGTCTCCATGAGATGACCCCAGTGTCTGAGATCGATGTCTATCATGGCTAACGAGAAGTTCCTAATGCCTACCTTGTTGAACTCAATCATATGGATAAGCTCACCAGCATAGATGTCGCGTCCGGAAGCTAAAAAGAAAGTAGTCAAGATGTGGCAATAGGGTGCCTGAACTCTCGAGCAGGTGGAGATGCTACAAGCATAGATGATAGTATGGAAAATGTGTAGTCTGATGTCTATGTCAAGACGATGAATAAGGGCGTAAAGTAAGAAGGTATGGAATGGCCTCATCATCGCTACATCTTTAGAAGTAAGTGGAAGGATGCAGTGGACTAAGACTCAGTATAATGTGTATTCCTGAATATGCAAGTCAAGGGATCGGAAGATGGACACAGTAGAATTCCTATAACTCCCGAAGAAGTAAGAATAAAGTGTATCGAGGGTGATGTGAAAGTAAAGATCAGAAAAAGGGAGGTCGCTAGGAGAGTAGCAGAGAAATATGGACTCAGAGGGTCACAATCCTAGAAAATGAGTGATCAAGATAGGGGTAATTGTAATATTATGGGTCTGGACCTTGATGGAGTATGTAAGATCATCAACCATGATTAGGTTGTTATAAAATTTTCCACATAAGGTAGTATTTACTAGACTAGTGCAGTAGACTAAATGGTTAAGTTGATAATAGTTAATGACATCTATAGATAAGGGACAAGATTGAGTGAAGAAAGCTCTATTAAGATAGTGAGTCTTAACGGGATTATAGATGGTGGAACTAAACTTATTGAATAGAGCTAGTGAAGGAAACCTAGGGTTAGACTGGACTCAGCAGAGGGGTCAGCCTTAGTGACTCGACGTTTATTAAATAGAGAAATATCATAATAAATAGCCTATTTAAAATATTAAATTGTAAGATAAGAGAAAAGTTCAGATTAGGATCTTACCGAGGAAACATAGTCAAATAGTAAATAGAAATGATTACCCTCAGTTGATTGTAATCGCTCGGACAAGGCTTGGAGTGAAAAAGAAAGGAAAAAAGAGGAGTTTTTGAAGGAGGGAAGGTGCCTGAATGGTGCTTTGGGTAAGTTCTGTCCGGTGGCTTATATAGCCACCGGTCGGGCGCCCGGGAGCCAAAGGGGATGCCTGGGTACAAAATTGTTTGGGGGCACTCGAGTGCTTTCTCGGGCGCCCGTGATCAGAAGGGCGCCCTTGATTTTGGAAAACCAGGAGCACCTTCGATTGGCAAGATGAGGCGCATGGGAAGTTCCCAGGCGCTTGGTTTGAATAAGCGGTTAGGCGCCCATGACGTTTTGGGCGCTCAGTTGACTGATGTTGACCAAGAAAAAAACAAGCACATATAAAATTTCAACAAAAATTTTACTAAGTTAGATTTTGAAGGGTTTGAATTTGGAAAATTAGGAAAAAATTTAGTTAGGTTTAACACAAAACAAGAAAAAAATTCCATTAAGTTAAGTTTGACAATTTTATTAAAATTGTTAAAATTAAGTTAAGTTAAGAAGTTAAGTATGAAAACTTTATTAAGTTTGTTAAAATAAAGTTAAGTTTGAAAATTTTGTTAAGTTTAAAAAATTAAGTTTAGTTTAAGAATTTTATTAAGTTAAGTTTGAATAAAGTTTGAAAATTTTGTTAAGTTTGTTAAGATTAAGTAGTTTTAGTTAAGTTTGAAAATTTTGTTAAGTTTAAAAAATAAAGTTTAGTTTAAGAATTGTATTAAGTTAAGTTTGAAATTTATGTTAAGTTTAAAAAATTAAGTTTAGTTTTAGAATTTTATTAAGCTTGAAAATTTTGTTAAGTTTTTAAAAATTAAGTTAAGTTTAAGAATTAAGTTAAGTTTGAAAATTTTGTTAAGTTTAAAAAATTAAGTTTAGTTTAAGAATTTTATTAAGTTAAGTTTGAAAATTTTATTATGTTTGATTTGAAAAGTGTAAAGTTTTAAATTAAGTTTGATAAATAAAGGTTAAATTAATTAGGTTTGTAATGTTGGTTGGGTCGGATTAATTTTTTTAGATCTTAAACATCTCACCCATTTCTAAGTGTCAAAACAGAGAAATTTTATCTATTTTGTGAGATGTATAAAAGTTTTATCTTTGATTTTACGTGAAATCTATGATTTGATTGAACCTTAAGTTAGATTCAGGTTTAACAAATAGTAAATTGAAAATAAATTTTAATAATTGGGTTCCAGATCTTGGCGAGGCACAGGGGTCTTCTTGAGTATCCGAACAACGACCCTTTCCTAGACAAAGTCTTTTAAAAAAATTATATTTTTTAGTTTACTCTTCGAGAAACCTTGGTCTATGTAGTCGAGGATATGGCGAGGTAGCTTCGGCTAGTTCCACCGGGCTAAAAAGACCAAATAGGGTACTCCTTCCTTCCTGACTCCTTAGACAGGTTTTCCTAACATACTATCAGCTCGTCTTACCCTAATACTAGATTGTGCAAGTTTCAATCAAGTCTAGTCCTTATCTAACCATTTTTATTCCTAAGCATGACAATTAGCAAAAAAATAAATAAACAAGCATTCAAGTAAATTTTTTACAAGCATGCAAAGAATTTATCTAATAATGTAAATGGTTTTTCTATTGGCTCCCATTGGATTAAAGTCTCGATCTGGACTATCCAGGTAATGAATTTTATCCTTGGGGATATAATAGTGGTTTGGTCCTGCTTGATTTATCAAACTAAGTTTAGGGACCCATGCTTGAACTTAGGTGCTATTTCGGTTCACAATTGAAGAGTAAGATCTATATCGTGAGTTGGTTCTATACCCAAGTCCGGATCGGTTAAGAACGACCTTTTATTTTTCAAGAATCATGTCAATATTCTTAAAACCCAAAGTGAACCACTCTAGGGTTGCTCTAAGTTCCTTGACTTGAGTTTTCAAGGAGGAATTCTCTTTCTCAAGTTGTTAGACTTGAGTAGGGGTTCCTTCCTGAACTATCTTAGTCAAGAAGTTTGAGTTAGCCTCCTCCTTAAGGGGTTTTACCTCCTTTTGGAGTGATTGACCCGGATGTTGGATTTAGTCAACTTATGAGATAGGTAAGAAATCAGATTATAGAGTTCAAGTTCAGAGTAGCCGCTTACAGTGAGTCAGCCTTTTCCGACAAGGAGATCGTTCTAGTTTTGTTGCTTTACGCCGGCTCTGCTTTTGACTCGGACTCAGTGTTGAGTTCGTATGATGTCGTCAGCACGAGAAGGTTCGAGTGGGGCATTTCTTCTTCGTCTGACTCCTCCGAGGAAGACTCGTCCCAGGTAGCTTGAAGCGCCTTCTTTCTTCATTGCTTATTCGCTTCCTTTAAGTTGGGACACTCCGATTTGAAATGACCCTTCTTATTACACCCATAACAAGTGATCTTCTTCTTATTCTTCTGGCTCATGCTTGGCTCAGTCGAATCATCCTTTGACTGAGTCGTTTCTTCTTTCTCTAAACCTTGCTCCTTTTGTACATTCTTCAAACTAGATAAACTAGTTTTGAGTAATCCATATCTTCAGCGTCAAACTCTGAGTCAGAGTCAAACTCTGGTTCAGGTTGCGGCTTTTTTTTTCTTGAGTTTACTTGCAACCAAATTGATACCTCTCTCGGCCGGGTAGTATTAGTTTGTTCATGCAATTCAAATTTAGAAAAAAGTTCATCTAATTTAATTGAAGCAAGAACCTTAGAAACCTTGTATGCATCCACCATGCATGGATGCCCACAAGGTGTTCCTTGGAAATGAGTTTAATGCATACCTTACTAGATCGTGGTTCTCTACCTTGTGGCCGATTGCATGAAGGTCGTTCATTAGCTCTTGGATTCGAGCGTATAGTTGTGTCACAGTCTCACCTTCTTGCATCTTCATATTGTACAACTTGTTGAGTAGCAAGTCACGCTTGCTAATCTTTGTGTCGGAGGTCTCTTCGTGAAGTTTGATCAAATTGTTCCATCGGTCTTTTGCACTGTTAAAGGGGTTGGCGCGGTTGAGTTCCTCTTTGGTGAGGCCACACTGAAGAGTTTGGGCTGGCTTGGCATTAGTTTCTATCTTCTTTTTCAGAGTTGTGTCCCATTATTGTATCCCTGAAGCTCGCCTTGTGAGTTCCTTGGAATCTTGAGGTCGGCTTGGATAATAATTCACATGTCCACCTGAGTTTTCAAGTGGACTACCATGCGACTCTTCCAGTATCTGAAGTCCTCTCCAGAAAATAGAGGAGGGTGGGTGGTGTTGTAGCCTTCTTGTTGGGTCATTGAGGACGCATGAAAGAGTTCTGTAAGACAAAAACTAGGAAACTTATGCCAAAACTTGGTCTTGGATTAGCAGTGCGAGAATAAACTGCAAGAAAAAAATCTCGAATGGTGTTGCACCAACTTCGAGAAATGAAAAACTTACGAATGAAAAAAAAACAAAAATAGGCAAGAGTACCATTTCTGATTAATTCGAAAAGCATAAAATCCAAAAAAAATGGCTCAATTGGTAGTTTTATCAAATCTGAGCAAATCCCGCTCGGATACCACTTGTGGGATCATAGAGAGTGATAGAAGGGGGTTGAACATCGCGTTTCAAAAAATTCTCAGATTTAGGTCAGAGTGTACACAGTGGAAAGAACAAGCATAAGCCAAACAAGCGCTAACACGTTTATTTTTACTTGGTTCGGAGTCTGTGACGGCTCCTACTCCAATCCCATGGTCCTTGACTGCTTACGTTGGGCAATTTTATAAGTCACAAAGATGTTACAAAAGATGCAAATTTAAGTAAAAAGAAAAATAACAAATTATACCGACAATAAGTAAGAGATGGAAGTAGTGAGTCATTGTTGGAGCAGCGTTTCAGTGTTTCTGGATTGCTTCAGAGCAGCACACTTGAGCACAAAAGCTGTAGAAAACTGTTGTTTAGAGATTGTGGTCGAAACCCTTTATATATGGGCATACGAGTGCCCGAGTGCCTATAGGGGCGCCCCCAATGTCGCGTCCCAATCTGCTCCCTAGTCAAACCTTATCCTTCTCGAGCGCCTGAGAGCCTCTGGGGCGCCTGTGTTGCTGACGTGGCGACTCCAACCAACGCGTGCCAACTCAGCTTTGCCCAAGTTGAGTTATTAGCACAGGGGCGCCCGAGACCTCTCAGGCGCATGTGTTCTTGGATGCCTGAGCCCTCTCGAGCCCCTGAGTCCTCTCAGGCGCCCCTGATGCCGCCAGTCCCCAAGTACTTCAGTTGCAACAAAGGGTTAGTCCAAATACAAATAATATATAGAATAATTGCATGCATGAAGGCCAGTGCTGTCCGATCCTGACTTTGGATTCCAACTGAAATCCTAGGTCAGACCGACGCCTATTGTTCCCTCTTCCGAGGAATTTATCCTCACATACTCCACTCTGGAGAAGTTACTTGTTACCAACCGGCACCTCCGATTGGACTTTTGCTCGACCTCTAAAGCTTTCGGATCTCGAGACATCTGTACCTCCATCCATCCCTATTTTTGTCCGTTGTCCTCGCTCGGGTAAGACACCTGCACGATCTTCCGGATCAGGTCTTCGTGCCCAGTCCGCCGAACTAGTCTTCGTGCCCAGTCCTCAACTAGGTCTTTAGTGCCCAACCCTCGGCTAGGACTTCGTGCTCAGTCCTCTACTAGAACTTCATGCTTAACCTTGTAGGTCAAGGCTTTGTGCCTAAGTAAACTAGGAATTTCTTGAACACTTAGTGAAATATGTTAGATCCAAAAGCACACGTAACTTTGAACCCTTTGCCATTATCAAAATCAAGTTCGATCCAGTACTTCCGACACCAACATAATTGATTAGTTTGATCATAATTGATTGCCCAATTGATTCCAAACCCTACTATGCTTCGTAAAATATAACTCTCAATCGGTTAGGTAATCATCCTAATCTATTCAAGCAAGTCCTAATTGTAAGATCAAAATGAGCGCTAGAGGAGGGCCCCGGGGGGGGGGGGGGGCGGGAGGGGGGAATAGCGCAAATCACTTTTTCACTTTTTCGTAAATCACGAATTAAAGCAGTAGAATAATAAAAAATGAAGATAACTCTAACACACTTTATTTTTACTTAGTTCACAGCTAGTGCTGTTTGCCCAAGGCCTGAACTCATTGAGTGTTATCATTGGAAAATCCACTATCAGATCGGATAATTACAAATGTTATGGAATTGAAAGTGTAATAAACACAACAATAATACCGATGTCTTTGAGTAGGTTCTTGGGCGTTGTTGTTGTTAGTATTGTGAGAGAAGTGTCCTAAGGCAATCGCCTTATGAATGTAATCATTTATTTTAATAAATGAATATTCACTATTTGAGTATACATGTTTGTGTATTTGATTGAGATCTTAAACTCATTTACTGAATGTCCGCAATACAATTCACAGCATGAGAGAATTTGTGATGAATTCACAACTAGTGATTATCTCTACATGTGCAATTGTGAAGTATTGAAATTGTCCCTAGTCGATGAATTGATAAATACGGACACTATCAATTCTGTTGAGACTAGCATGGGTTATTCTCTAATCAGCTGATTCTCACTAGCTGGTGACATTGGGATGTCCGGAGATAAACATGAATGCTAGTTAAGGGAACTAGTTCATTGGAGTGACTGGCTGTAAAACTTCATATGGTAATCTACATATAGATATGTCAATGAAGTTCTTACTGCAGCTTAAGTGCGATGTTCCTTTGACTTGCGGTGTTCAAGTCATCTTGGTCATGGAGACTTATACTTTGACATCTTAAGTAAGCATCTCTAAGGAGGTGTGGACCCAGGATGGTTGGGTATAAGCCGAAGTGCCCGAAGATGTTTGAACAGCTTACAAAGGATTCACCACTCCTTGCGAGGAAATGTATACCCAAGGCCTATCGTCGGATTGTTACTCGAAGCCTCTGGCCAGAGCATCACATGTTCAGAGTATGAATCTCTCAGAAACATGAGAGTAACTAGAATCCGTAGGACGAGAAAAATATTGCTTGAGCTAGGTGTGACGTTGTCAGCCTAGTGGGGACTGACACACATAGACCGTGTCCTGAACCAAGTGGGTATAAGATGGTGAAGGGAATGTGACACGATTCATTATAGCTGCTGAAGGGTTTCAGAATAATTTCTGAGGTCAACCGTTGATCTTTCGATTAATTGGGGATCATGATGTACTACTAGGTGCCACTCATGATCATTCTATAATTGGTTAATTATAGACGGCCAACATAAATCGAAAGCCTATCTAGTCACACGCACTACGAGTAATCCGAGGGATTTAAAATGAGTTGAAAATTGGATTTTCCGATCAAGAGAGATAAGTCGAATCTGAATTTTTCAAAGACGCATCGGAAGCATAAAATGGCTAAGTCTTTTGAAGACTTATTGAACGAATTAAATGAGTTTAATTCGTGAAGTCGGGGCTTGGGTTTGGCCGGCCAAAGAGGGTCCCCACCCTCTTTGTTTGGGCGGCCAAATTAAAAAGGGGAGAACCGAATTTTTTGGTACAAATTATAAAATAAACCGCACGTGGTTTGTTTTATAAAATTATGGATAAAGAAATTTATATAAATAAATTTATATAAAGAAATTTATATAAAGAAATTTATATAAAGAAATTTATTTTTTATGGAAATTAAAATAAACCTTGGATTGGTTTATTTTATTTTATAAAATCAATAACTGATTGATTTACCATGATAAAGAAATTTATAAAGAAATTGTAGGGTTTTTCGGGCCACGAAAACCGCTTTTTCGCGTCGCGGAAACCCCGAAAGCCCCATTAGAAAGGATCCGAGCGAAGAAAGCCATTTCAAAAATTACGAGTGCTCGTTTACATGCTTCAAAACCCGATCTACTCCTAGATCTAAAGAGGGATAAACTTTTTACCTTTGGTGCGTGCCCCGTTTAATCCCGCTCGCTCCTCGGTTGGTGTCGGATCTCAAGGATGCAAAGTAGCAACCCTCTAGAAGTATCCACACAAGCAAGAGAGTGGAGAGGAGAACCCAAAGGTGTGCTAGCACCACAAGGGGTCTCGGCAAGATGAGAGGAGAGGGAGAACAAAAACAAAAACCAAAACCAAGGAGGAGAAGAATGATCACACACACACACAAAACCTCTCTTTTGTGTCTTAAGTGGCCGGCCACTTAATGGCCATTAAGTGGCCGGCCACAACCTTGTGTAACCCCCATTTGAATTCAAAATTCAAATGGGGAGGTTACTTAGTCTTGATGATGATGCCAAGTCATCACTTGGTCAAGTCAAGTCAAGGTGATGTGGCTTGAGTCAAGTCAAACTTGCCTCTTATGGAATTTCCATATTTAGCCAAAGTCAAACTTTGACTTCATTATTCTCCCATGATTATATTCATCCAACACTTGGATCAAACTCGAGTCCAACTCAAGTTGTCTAATTTGAGTCAAGTCAAACTTGCCTTTTATGGACTTTCCATATTTAGCCAAAGTCAAACTTTGACTTCATTATTCTCCCATGATTATATTCATCCAACACTTGGATCAAACTCGAGTCCAACTCAAGTTGTCTAATTTGAGTCAAGTCAAACTTGCCTTTTATGGACTTTCCATATTTAGCCAAAGTCAAACTTTGACTTCATTACTCTCGGTCCATCATATGGACTTGTTCTCCATCTATTGCTCTATGTGTGTGACCCTATAGGTTCTTGTAACGTTGGCAATGCCCTTAAACCTATTTAAGGACATAAGCAATGAGAGGTATCTAGCAACACATCATTGCTACCCAAGTTACAAGAATGTTGAGATCCAACATCACCAATGTGACTACTAATTATGACTTTCATAATATGTGACAATGTCCTTCTATCGTCGATATCTAGATTGATCTTATATGAAGCATAGACCGTGTCATCCTCCAATCAATCTATGTGTCTTGAACTCCAAGTAGACTCACTATAATCAAATAAGCTCAATATCTCATATTGCCTTATTTGGGCATGGCCATGCACTTAGTGATCTCACTCTATCAAGACTATGATATCTCTCCCGTCATATAGGAGGGATAGATCCCATCTACATCACTCACATCCCTCCGCATAATTTGTTACATACCCAGTAATCGCCTTTATAGTCCACCCAGTTACGGGTGACGTTTGACGAAACCAAAGTACATAACTCCTTATGTAGGGAACTATGGTGACTTCAGGTCTAAGGACTAATAGTCATACTAATAGTCACATGAGAAAGTATATGACACTCATATAACGATCCATGATACTTTCTCATGGTGGGTCATTCAGTATACATTCTCTAATGTATACCCATGTGTTAACTTGATATCTCATATCCATGACTTGTGAGATCAAGTCATCATGTTGACCTACATGCTAGTCTCTATGTATTAACATTGTCCTTGAATGTTTATAGTTGACTAGGAATAATTAAGAGTAGTGTTCTCTATATCATCTCACTATCGATTCAACTAATCGATTGATATAGATAAGAACCTTCTACTCAAGGACGTTATCATACTAAGTTATTTGGCACCAATACACATAAGTACAATAACCACAAGAAATGCCTTTATATATAAGAAATATATATACAAGAATATGATACAATGAGTCCAAAAAGTAATCATCATATGATTGGCTCTAGGGCTCTCACTAACAGAAATTTCTTTCCATAATAAAAGGGGAGACATGGTTGTTTTTATTATAAATTAAGTTATAATAAAACTTGGCATAACGGAATAATTCATAGAAAAATTTATAAGATAAATTTCTTATGAAAATTTATTCCGTTAAAAGGAGACTTGGCGATTAAGAGGCTACTATATAAAGGTACCAAGGCAAGGCTTGGAAATCAATCCAAAAGATCAAGCATTCTTGCCTAGCCTCTCTCCCTCTCCTTCTCTCTCTCTCCCTCTTCTAGTGCCACCGGCCCTAGAGCCCTCCCTCTTTGCCGTGAGCTTCCACCACCAAGAAGAGGCCGAAGAAGAAGAAGAAGCGGGCGCGACTCCTTCCTTCCTCCCAGAATCTTGATTCCGTTCTTCGTTTGGTGGTTAGTCTTTCCATCTCTCTCTTGGTATTCTTGTCGTGCCTTTGGAGAATCTAGTAGTTCTTGTCGACACGAAACTCGTGGCTTTGCAAAGTCATCCCGAAGAAAACTCGGCGTGGACGCGAATAGAGGCAGAGCTTCCAAGGGACGCTACGGTTGGATCTCGTCCCTTTCTTCGAGTTACGCGAGGTATTAAGTAAATTAGTTTACTTTCTGCAAAATTTTAAATGTATGATCATGTCTCCACAACATAAGGTTGCATGCTAGATACGTGATTAAAATAATTTGAGAAATTATTTATGCTAAACCTTCCGCTGCACGTAATTAAATTTTAAAATTACGAACCCGTATCCATGTCAACAAGCACCCGGTCCCAACAGTTGTTAGAATAGGTTTAAGCATCATGGAAAACTTTTAATAGCAGCACGCAAGCACAGCATGTTGATGCAGTCTGGCCCTGATTGTTGTTTTGGTGTTGACAACGATTTTAGTTTAGGTTGATGATTATGATTAAGTCTTGATCGAGGATTAGGCATGATATAGAGAATCCTACTATGGAGGGCTAGGTGTTGGAAAAATCCTAACCTGGAGGGTTAGGTGTGAGAAATCCTAGCTTGGAGGGCTAGGTGTTGGAAAAGTCCTGATTCGGAAGGGTTGGGTGAAAAGTCCTAACTTGGAGGGCTAGGTGAAAAGTCCTAACTTGGAGGGTTAGGTGCAAATTCCCATCCTGGAGAATTAGGTGAAAAGTCCTGGCTTGGAGGGTCAGGTGCCTAGCGTGGAGGGCTTGGTTGGATGAAGTTCTAACTTGGAAGGGTTGGGTGAAAAGTCCTAGCTTGGAGGGCTAGGTGAAAAGTCCTAGCTTGGAGGGCTAGGTGAAAAGTCCTAACTTGGAGGGTTAGGTGCAAATTCCCAACTTGGAGAGTTAGATGGAAAAATCCTTAGCTTGGAGGGCTAGGGTGGATGGAAACTTAGCTTGGAGGGCTAAGTTTGAGTCCCTGGATCGGTCTAGTGACCGATCAGGGAATCTGGCATGCTGCTCTATCATGGATCGGTCAGGTGACCGATCCAGCAATGACTGATCGGTCTGGTGACCGATCAGGGAGCACACAGTGAGGTTGGGAACCTACTGTACTGCTCCTGATCGATCCGGTGACCGATCAGGGAGTGCGTGTTTCACCCACTGCTTAGCTCCTGATCGGTTTGGTGACCGATCAGGGAGCAAACAGTGAGGTTGAGTTCCCCTGCTATTTGCACCTGATCGGTCTGGTGACCGATCAGGATCTCTGTGCAGATCGTTCTGGAGAACGATCCAGCTTCGCGGGTTTCTCACTAAGATCGATCAGGACGGTGCCTGATCGGTCTGGTGATGATCTGATCGGACTGGAGACCGATCAGGAGAACCCCTGATCGGTCAGTTGACCGATCAGAAGGCTTAGGCTGGGAAACTCAGAAATCGCCCGATGTAAGGGGGGATCGGTCTGGTGATCGATCCACAACCTGGGATCGGTCTGGTGATCGATCCAGGAGAGTCCCAAAGAAATCGCGATTTCTAATCGAGCGTTGGGGATCGATCAGGACGGAGCCTGATCGGTCTGGACCCAGCCTGATCGGTCTGGTGACCGATCAGGAGTCGCTCTGATCGGTCGGGTGACCGATCACTTTAATTCAAATTGCACTGTCAGACGCTCTGATCGCGTCTGACCATATCCGATTCGCTGCTGTTTGCCTCTGATATTTGATTTACTGTGTGATATACTGCTCTAACAGTCTGATTAAGCTGCAGGTGACAGGGGAGGATTCAAACACTCAAGGAGAAGTCAATGGAGGCTTTCCTTGGAGCAAGTTTGTCCGTTTCTCATCTCAGGTTGCAACGGCTGGAGCTGCAGGACTGAAGTCGCTGACTGAAGCTTGGCTGAGGGAGCTCAGGAAGTTCAGTAAGGGTTCAGTGGTAGCTGGCGTTGGCAGTGAGGCAGCTGGAGGCTGCTGGAGATGAGGTCACTTGATGCTTAGTGGAGAAACAAAAGGGACGGAAGATAGCTTCAGTGAAGCAGAGTTCTACAGCTTGTGTTTTGAGTTCTTGCCGCACTTGTGTTCTCCACATCAAGCTTGCACGTTCTGAAGTTTCATCCTCTTGAGCAAGCTGCTGAAAACTTGAAGCAACCTTCCCTTACTTGAGCGCTTGAAGGAGAGAACAAGGAGCTGGGAGTCCGACAGCGGGAAGACACGAGGAAGGGTTTCTTGCGTGAGATCGCCGCTGGGTGGAGCTCAGGAAAGCTTGCTGTGTTCTTGTCCTTGCTAAGTGTTTGAGTAAGATCTTTCTTGTTGTTTCTTTGTGCTTAAACTTAAATCCATGATTGAAACGCTGTGGAGAGGTTTCTCCACCGAGAAGGAGGTTGTTTCTTATCCGGTGATAACCGGGGCTTGATCTGCCGACGATCAAGGGATCGCCCACCTTAAGGGCACGCCAAGGAGTAGGGGCAAGTTATCCCCGAACCTTGTAAATTCTCCTTGTTAGCGATCTTGTTAATCTTGCTAGTTAGTTTTCTGTTTTAGTTTTTGCACATTCTGTTTTTCATACTTCCGCTGTGCTACTAACAACTCCAAGTGCAGAAACTCGCTAAGTTCTTGAAGTAAAAGTGATTGGCTATATTCACCCCCCCTCTCTAGCCATCCCGTTTCCAACAAGTGGTATCAGAGCTTGGGGCTCTGTACACGGCTTAACATCCGAGAGTTTTCAACAAGATGGCGTTGAGAGAAGGCTTCTCCACCACCCGACCCCCATTCTTTGATGGCGCTGACTTTCAATATTGGAGATCAAAGATGGAATACTATTTGAAGATGGATATCCATACTTGGTTCACGGTGAAGGAGGGATTCACCCCTCCTAAGGATGACGAAGGCAAAGAGCTTGAGTCGTGGAGGTGGACTGCTGAACAAACTCGGAAGAGTGAATCCGACGCGAAGGCGGTTGTCACTCTACAATGTGGCATGAACAAAGACCAACTCATCAAGGTTGGTCCTTTCACAAGTGCAAAGGACTTGTGGAACAAACTCATTGAGCTCCATGAAGGCACCCTAGACTCTAGAATTGCAAAGAGGGACTTGTTCCTCAATCAACTTCAAAATCTCTCCATGAAGGAGAATGAGTCGGTAAGTGAGCTCCATAGCCGGTTCAAGGAAGTCCTCAATGGGCTTCATTCAATTGATGAAAAGGTCGAGAATCGCGACCTTGTGAGGTATGTCTTGAAAGCATTTCCAAGGAATGCTTGGTAGTCATCCATGGTGGATGCCTACAAAGTATCCAAGGATTTATCTATTGTAAAGTTAGATGATTTGTTTTGTGAGATGGAATTGCATGAAATGGCTAACAAAGGCCCTAAGGAGAAGGGGATTGCCTTAGTTGAAGGTGACCGGTCAAACAAGAAGAAGAAGGAGAAGGAAGTCTCTTCATCTTCATCCTCTTCCGAATCCGAGTCCGATTCCGAAGAAGATGGCAGTGGCTCCTCTTCATCCGAAATGGCGAACTTCGTGCGAAGGATGATGAGGAGGGATCGACGCTTCAAGAGTAGAGGTAACTCTAGTGAATCCAAACTTGATAAGACTAATGCCTCTTGCTTTGAGTGTGGTAGGAAAGGGAATTTCAAGAATGAATGTCCAAAGCTCAAGAAGAAGGAGGAAAAATCCAAAAAGAAAGAGGAAAAATTCAAGAAGAAGAAGAAGGCATTGAAGGCCACTTGGGATGAGTCATCCTCAAGCTTATCCGATGAAGAGAAGGAGGAGAAGAGCACAAGGAATGTGGCACTCATGGCTCTTGGAGAGGAGAGCAATGATGAATCTTCAAGCTCCTCAAACGCGGCTTCATCATCTTCGGATGATGAAGAGGTAACTTCTCCCGAGCTTGAAAAGTGTTATAGAGCAATTGCATGTTTAACTAGTATGCTTAAGAAATCAAAGAATAAGGTTAAAGCATTGCAATTAGAAATTGATCAATTGAAGGCATCTAGAGATGATAACATTGATGATTTGCATGTTGAATTGCTAGAAGATGAAATTAAATCTTTGAAACATGAGATTGTAAATTTGAAATCCTCTAAGGTTGAGGAAGTAAATGATTTGCATGATAACTTGTTAGTAGAAGAGAACAAATCATTGAAGAGTGAAGTTGAGAAGCTCAAGAGTATTCTTGGGAAGTTCTCAACTAGCTCTAAGACCCTAGATATGATCCTAAATGCCCAAAGGGCAGTTTACAATAGGGCCGGTATTGGTTACCATCCTAAGGAACCGTCATTTGTGTCTCTCATGTCTAGGACTGACATGAGACAATCTAGAACACCCAAGACTCAAAAGAAAGTTGTCAAGGCATGGGTGCCTAAGTCATGTTTAGTTGATGCTTTAGGTCCCAAGGTTTGGGTACCTAAAACTTCTATTTTTCAAATTGTGTAGGTTATGATTGAGGGGGAGCATCTATCAACTTGGTTCGTTGATAGTGGATGCTCCAAACACATGACCGGGGATAAATCATTGTTTACCACACTTCACAAGAAAAGTAGAGGTAATGTATCATTTGGTAACAATGGTAGTCTTAAGGTCATAGGAATAGGAGACATTCAAATATCCGAATGTCTTAGAATTTCAAATGTCCTTCTAGTCAAGGGGATGAAATTTAATCTCCTAAGTGTCAGTCAATTATGTGACACGGGTTACACAATTGACTTCCAACCAAGTCAATATCTAGTTAGACACAATGACACCTTGGACACAGTACTAGTAGGAACAAGAGTAGACAATATTTATCAAGTTTCATTTAAAAGTGCCACTAATGTTTCTGCTAAGTGTTTCATGTCAAAAGAAGAAGAGTCCACCCTTTGGCACCGGAGGCTAGTACATGTGAACATGAAGAACATCCGGAAGTTGGCCAACAAGGGATTAGTCTGTGGCTTACCGAGCATCAAGTATGAAAAAGACAAACTTTGTGATGCATGTCAAATGGGTAAGCAAACAAAATCTGCACATAAAGGTAAGAGCGTTGTAAGTACTTCCAATGCATTAGATTTACTTCATATGGATCTATTTGATTGTAGTACCATCATATCATTAAATGGAAGTAGATATTGCTTTATGATCATTGATGATTTCACTAGATATACATGGACTTACTTTTTAAAATATAAGGACCAAACCTTAGATGTTTTCATTTCTTTTTGTAGAAGAGTTGAAAATGAAAAATCATCAACCATTAAGACGATTAGAAGTGATCATGGAGGTGAATTTTAAAATCAAAGGTTTTTAGAATTTTGTCAAGATAGAGGTTATAAGCATGAGTTCTCTACTCCTAGAATACCACAACAAAATGGTGTTGTAGAGAGGAAGAACCGTGTTCTTCAAGAGGCTGCATGAAGCATGCTTAATGAGTACTCACTCCCGAGTTACTTATGGGCTGAAGCTGTAAATACGGCTTGCTATGTGCAAAATTGGGTTCTCATTCATAGGTTTTTAGGAAAGACTCCCCATGAACATTGGTTTGGGAAACCACCTACGGTTAGACACTTTCGGGTGTTTGGTTGTAAGGTGTTCATCCTAAACACCAAGGACCACCTTGGAAAGTTCACGGCAAAGGCTGATGAAGGGATACTAGTCGGGTACTCCCTCGTTAGTAAAGTTTACCGAGTCTACAACAAGAAATCTAGATTAGTTGAAGAGTCTTCTGATGTGGTGTTTGAAGAAATTCCAAAATCAATTGACCAATCAGAAAATGTAGAAGGAGTTCAACTCGAACTTAGGAGACTAAGTCTGAAAGAAACTCCAATTGTTGTTGATGGTGATGAGTCTGAGGACGGTGAACCTAGACAACCCATTGATCAGCCGGATCCTGAGGCTGAATTTGTGTCTAGTGAACCCGTTCAAGAAGCACCACCAACTCCTAGGCAAACTAGATTAGCCTCTAGTCATCCCCAGGACCAAATTGTTGGAGACATCCACCATGGGGTTAGAACTAGATCATTCTTCCGGAATGAGGCTAATGAAGTTACCCTAATTTCCGAAATTGAACCTAGAAAAATTGATGAAGCATTAAATGATCCTGATTGGATCATTGCAATGCAAGATGAACTAGGTCAATTCGAAAGGAGTCAAGTTTGGGACTTAGTCCCTCGACCCAAGAAGACCACCATTATTGGAACCAAATGGGTCTTCAAGAACAAGTTGAACCATAAGGGAGAAATCATTAGAAACAAGGCACGTTTAGTAGCCAAGGGCTATAGTCAAGTTGAAGGCCTTGATTATGATGAGACCTATGCTCCCGTGGCACGATTAGAGTCCATTCGATTGATGCTTGCATTTGCAGCACATCGTGGCTTCAAATTATTCCAAATGGATGTCAAATCGACCTTTCTAAATGGTTTGATTAAAGAAGAGGTCTATGTCGAACAACCTCCGGGGTTTGAGAGTACCAAATTCCCAAACCACGTGTTCAAGCTCAAAAAGGCACTTTATGGCCTTAAACAAGCACCCCAGGCTTGGTATGAGCGGTTGTCGACATTCTTGATTGAGAAGGGCTTCGTTAGAGGCCAAATAGACCCTACACTATTTCTACGAAGGGATAGTGATAATATATTTGTAGCCCAAGTATATGTCGATGACATAATTTGTGGCTCAAATAATAAGGGCTATTTAAATGAGTTCATTGGACACATGGAGAGTGAGTTTGAAATGAGTCTAGTGGGAGAGTTGCCTTTCTTCCTTGGACTTGAAATCAAGCAAACTCGCGATGGTATCCATGTGCACCAATCAAAGTATACACAAGAAATGCTTCAAAAATTCAATATGAGTGATTCAAAAGTGGTAACCACTCCCATGGTGACAAACACAAGATTAGACAATGATGAGAGTGGTAAACCCGTTGATTTAACTCAATATCGAAGTATGATAGGTTATTTGCTATACCTTACAGCTAGTCGACCTGATATACTATTTGCTGTAGGTATGTGCGCTAGGTATCAAGTTTGTGCCAAGGAATCTCATTTAATTGTTGTTAAGCGAATTTTGAGATATCTCAAGGGCACAATTGGTGTAGGTCTTTGGTACCCCCATACCGAATCTTTTGATTTGATTGGCTACACGGATTCCGACTACGCTGGATGTAAGTTGGACCGGAAGAGCACAAGTGGGGGTTGTCAATTCTTAGGTTCGTCCTTAGTAAGTTGGTCAAGTCGGAAGCAACATTGCGTTGCTCTCTCCACGACCGAGGCAGAATATATCGCCATGGGAGAGAGTGTATCACAATTATTGTGGATGATACATACTTTAGAGGACTATGGATTGAGTAACAAGGGTGTGCGAGTGTTGTGTGATAACATTAGCACAATTAACCTAACCAAGAATCCAGTCTATCACTCTAGAACCAAACACATTGAAGTAAGACACCACTTCATTAGGGATCATGTAGCTAGGGGAGATATTGTACTCTCACATGTAGAGTCCAAATAAATCTAGCTGACATTTTTACTAAACCACTTCCCGAAAATGAATTTAGTTTTCTAAGACGGGAGTTGGGAATATGTCGCGCTTCATAGTTTTTCTATTTGCATTCAAACCCTCTATGATTATTTCAAATTGTTGGGGAACAACTGGGTAACTTTGGGGACATCTCACACAAACTATAAGGTTTAACAAAACGTTTTTGCTTGTTAGAAATGGGGTGAGATGTTAGGATCAACTCAATTTCTCAAAATGTCGATGCATCCCTTGAGAAATTAAGTTGACGAGATAATAATCACGATGGTGACCAAGTATGGGGAAAACCAATGCATAACAGATGTGTATTTGGCTCCATGATCATACTTGGACATTCCAATCAAGGAAACTTGATTGGAAACCCGAATTTGTTACAAATTTAATTGAAATTGCTTGAATGATTGTTGATTGAGTTTGATTCCATTTGGATGGGTCAAAGTGATTGTTGAACCTATAAGGACCTTTGATCCTTGCTCAGGGATCAATTTTAGTCATGAGATCATGTCCAAGTTCGATAAACTTCATCAAATCTCGTTGGGAAAAAAGTTCTGAAAATCTGAAACTGAATGTCTCAGATCGTATCAGGGAATATCAGGAACCCTGATCGGTCACTTGACCGATCAGGCCTACGTCTGATCAGTCTCCGAACCGATCTGGCTACATCCTGGGATGATCGGTCCACTGACCGATCAGAGAGGCAGCAGTGATTGTCCAAAATTTAGACCAAGTGTACTGAGCTAGCCTGGATCGGTCCCCAGACCGATCTGACACCCTATAGTAATCGGTCCACAAACCGATCAGGGAGCTCAGAGGTTCCTCTCCTAAACCCTACTGTTCGTGTCTTGATCGATCAGTCGACCGATCAGGGGCTGGCCTGATCGGTCACCCGACTGATCAGGACCCTGTCAGTCCGATCAAGGGCGAGCCTGATCGGTCTGAGCGACTCCAGATCGAACGGTGATCCGTTCAATCGCATTAAATTCTGGTTGGTGGACCGATCCACCAACCAAATAACTTCGCGAAACACTTCCATCTCCCGAACCCTAGCGCCGAAAACCCTTCTTGCGCGACCCTGTGTGAGTGAGAGTGTTCCGGCGTCTCCCTCTTTCTCGTGCGTGTGAGCTCTTGCGAAGAGCATCTCTCTGTTCCCTGCGAGTTCCCTACCTGCCTCGAATTCTCTGCGTACGAGGGCTTCTCTTGTGCAGACTCCTTCCTCTCAACCTGCTTCTTCCTCTCTTGCACAAGCTCCTCTAATGGCACCAAAGTAAGTTCTTGCCTTGATTTCTTCCTTCAAATCAGTCTATAGTGTTTGTTTGTGAAGCTAACCATGTTTTGGTTCTTGTTCTTGCTGTTGTACCGTGACCCTATTGCACTTGCTGTGAACCTTCTTTCCATACTTTATCATATGAACAAATCTATCGTTCATCTCATTTTCTATCTCTGATTGGGTGTTATCTTATATGATCAATTCTTGATTTGGTCTATGTTCTCCTTGCCAAATTGATTCAATCATGATTGTACAATCAATTCAACTCCTTAGGAGATCTTCCAAGGGCAAGGAAGCTGCTGAGGGCAGCTCGAGGGGGAAAGCCCCTTCCTCCTCTGCCCCTTCAGAAGGCCACAGCCGTCTTCTAGCTCCCGGTTCCCAAATGTGGCCTGTGAACAGGCCTTTCAAGCAAGGACCTTCAAACTATTACCCTGTCGATCCATTGATGTTTCCTTCCTAACTGAGTACTGCCCCTCTGTCATGGAGATTGTCACTTACTACAATCTGGGTTTTCTTCTTTCCTTGGAACGGACCATAAATTACGACCTAGTCTCTGAATTCTACAACAACCTACAACAAGGTCCTCAAGGTGGTTTCGAGTTCACTACTCGTGTCGGGAAAATGAACCTTGATTTTTCATATGAGATTTTAGCCGAATACTTAGGTGGTCGACGATCACCTAACCTCTATTCGATTTATCCAGAGCTCCCTGATCCTCTGCTGGCCCCGTTCGCAGATGTTACCCCCGACTCTATCTATCAGCACTTCTTTGGTCATCCTCGCCCTGCCGGGCTTGATGAGTTGGGTCCAGTTTTTCCTACTTTTGCAGCCCTACGACTTGCTCCAGCTGACTACGTCCTTTTCAAGATCATCACAAATTGCATCTTACCCATTACTTCAAAGCCTTTGGCCGAGATCCGACCCTACCACTGCATTATGCTCTACAGCATGCATCGCCGGATGGACTTTGATATCATGGAGAGCATTTTTCAGTCTATCCTATCCTACCGTGAGCCTAGCCGTCGCACGGTTTATATGCCTTTTGGTCATATCATCACTGATTGGCTTATGTCAGTTGGTGTTGATGTCACCAAAGGCAGGACCATGCCCATGGTTAAGCAAGATTGTCGTTTGGGCCGGCGGGCTTTTGCGAAGTCTGGTATTATCATTCGTGAGCGTGATGGGGTCTTGGTGTGGAACGATGGACGCGGACTTGGTGATCTTCCTGGAGGAGCACTGCATTTTCAGGCACCACTCGAGGCTCCTCCTGCTGACGTCGAGTATGACGACGAGCCGGAGCCTGATCTGTACTGGCAGATCTCAGAGCTGGATCAGACGCTACAGGAGGTTATTCAGTTGGGGGCAACAGATCGCGAGGAGTTTCAGTCGGGCTTTCGCTCCCTCGATTGCCGACTGACCAGGATCGAGACCGAGGTCTCAGGGACCCGTGCACTCCAGCAGACATGGTATGATGAGTGGCGCAGCCACACATTTCCAGGAGGTGCACCTTCTTCGAGTACTGCACCAGGGTCCTTTGCTCCTACTGATACCACGATGGATGATCTCGTGGACGATGACGACCCTCCCGCTGATGTTTGAGCTTGGATGTCTCTTACCTTTCTCTGTGGTCTGTATGGATGATTTATGTGACTTTTGGGCTGTATGCCCTGCGACTTGACTATTGTGGCCTTGTGCCACACGTATCTTGCCCTTGATGCATGTGTCATGCATCTTGCTACTTTTCTGGATATTTATGCTTTGACTTGTCTAACTTTACCTCACATGCTTATCTAATCTTAGTATGTCTATTGTTGATGCCATGATTGTTTATATGGGTTGTATCTGCATGTTTGCTACATTGTCATGTTCATGCTTATAATGTCATGTCTAGTTGATACATATGACTGTCATGACATGCTTTGTGAGTTGTTACTTCATGTTCGTATGATGCATGTGATTGCTATATCTTGCTCTATCTTTTTCACATGTGTTCATATGGTTATTCAACAACCTATCACATCTTTGTTGATTTGGGATACCCCTAGGGTTGAGAGGGAGTTTGTTTTAATCTTAACAGCCCCTCTAGCCCCTTTTCGGTGTTCGACAAAGGGGGAGAGTGTGGATTGGTTAAGTTTAGAATGATCATATTGTAGGGGGAGGATCTGGATTCCCCTATGATTCTAAATTTGGAAAACTTGATTAAGAATCCCTAAACTTAAAATCGGGTTGTCAAACAACAAAAAGGGGGAGATTGTTAATGCAGTCTGGCCCTGATTGTTATTTTGGTGTTGACAACGATTTTAGTTTAGGTTGATGATTATGATTAAGTCCTGATCGAGGATTAGGCATGATATAGAGAATCCTAGTCTGGAGGGCTAGGTGTTGGAAAAATCCTAACCTGGAGGGTTAGGTGTGAGAAATCCTAGCTTGGAGGGCTAGGTGTTGGAAAAGTCCTGATTCGGAAGGGTTGGGTGAAAAGTCCTAGCTTGGAGGGCTAGGTGAAAAGTCCTAACTTGGAGGGTTAGGTGCAAATTCCCATCCTGGAGAATTAGGTGAAAAGTCCTGGCTTGGAGGGTCAGGTGCCTAGCTTGGAGGGCTAGGTTGGATGAAGTTCTAACTTGGAAGGGTTGGGTGAAAAGTCCTAGCTTGGAGGGCTAGGTGAAAAGTCCTAACTTGGAGGGTTAGGTGCAAATTCCCAACTTGGAGAGTTAGATGGAAAAATCCTTAGCTTGGAGGGCTAGGGTGGATGGAAACTTAGCTTGGAGGGCTAAGTTTGAGTCCCTGGATCGGTCTGGTGACCGATCAGGGAATCTGACACGCTGCTCTATCATGGATCAGTCAGGTGACCGATCCAGCAATGACTGATCGGTCTGGTGACCGATCAGGGAGCACACAGTGAGGTTGGGAACCTACTGTACTGCTCCTGATCGATCCGGTGACCGATCAGGGAGTGCGTGTTTCACCCACTGCTTGGCTCCTGATCGGTCTGGTGACCGATCAGGGAGCAAACAGTGAGGTTGAGTTCCCCTGCTATCTGCACCTGATCGGTCTGGTGACCGATCAGGATCACTGTGCAGATCGTTCTGGAGAACGATCCAGCTTCGCGGGTTTCTCACTAAGATCGATCAGGACGGTGCCTGATCGGTCTGGTGATGATCTGATCGGACTGGAGACCGATCAGGAGAACCCCTGATCGGTCAGTTGACCGATCAGAAGGCTTAGGCTGGGAAACTCAGAAATCTCCCGATGTAAGGGGTGGATCGGTCTGGTGATCGATCCACAACCTGGGATCGGTCTAGTGATCGATCCAGGAGAGTCCCAAAGAAATCGCGATTTCTAATCGAGCGTTGGGGATCGATCAGGACGGAGCCTGATCGGTCTGGACCCAGCCTGATCGATCTGGTGACCGATCAGGAGTCGCTCTGATCGGTCGGGTGACCGATCACTTTAATTCAAATTGCACTGTCAGACACTCTGATCGCGTCTGACCATATCCGATTCGCTGCTGTTTGCCTCTGATATTTGATTTACTGTGTGATATACTGCTCTAACAGTCTGATTAAGCTGCAGGTGACAGGGGAGGATTCAAACACTCAAGGAGAAGTCAATGGAGGCTTTCCTTGGAGCAGGTTTATCCGTTTCTCATCTCAGGTTGCAACGGCTGGAGCTGCAGGATTGAAGCCGCTGACTGAAGCTTGGCTGAGGGAGCTCAGGAAGTTCAGTAAGGGTTCAGTGGTAGCTGGCGTTGGCAGTGAGGCAGCTGGAGGCTGCTGGAGATGAGGTCACTTGATGCTTAGTGGAGAAACAAAAGGGACGGAAGATAGCTTCAGTGAAGCAGAGTTCTACAGCTTGTGTTTTGAGTTCTTGCCGCACTTGTGTTCTCCACATCAAGCTTGCACGTTCTGAAGTTTCATCCTCTTGAGCAAGCTACTGAAAACTTGAAGCAACCTTCCCTTACTTGAGCGCTTGAAGGAGAGAACAAGGAGCTGGGAGTCCGACAGCGGGAAGACACGAGGAAGGGTTTCTTGCGTGAGATCGCCGCTGGGTGGAGCTCAGGAAAGCTTGCTGTGTTCTTGTCCTTGCTAAGTGTTTGAGTAAGATCTTTCTTGTTGTTTCTTTGTGCTTAAACTTAAATCCGTGATTGAAACGCTGTGCAGAGGTTTCTCCACCGAGAAGGAAGTTGTTTCTTATCCGGTGATAACCGGGGCTTGATCTGTCGACGATCAAGGGATCGCCCACCTTAAGGGCACGCCAAGGAGTAGGGGCAAGTTATCCCCGAACCTTGTAAATTCTCCTTGTTAGCGATCTTGTTAATCTTGCTAGTTAGTTTTCTGTTTTAGTTTCTGCACATTCTGTTTTTCATACTTCCGTTGTGCTACTAACAACTCCAAGTGCAGAAACTCGCTAAGTTCTTGAAGTAAAAGTCATTGGCTATATTCACCCCCCCCCCTCTCTAGCCATCCCGTTTCCAACACAGCAGTCGTAGTGTCATGCCCCGACGGCATGCTTGCCCAACAAACAGACAATATCCCCCCTATAACAACACCATAAACCTAGTTACATGGCCACATAGATGTACAAGCATCAATATAGATACAACTCACATGGCTGAAATAAAATACAACCACGCAAGATAGTAATACACAACCAACATGACTGGTTTAACTACAATCACATAGTTAATAAACTATAGTCCACACGGATGATATAAACACAACAGTGGAAATACAGAACAACATATAATTGAAACGACTGTGTGCCAACCCTTCTTAAATGATACAACCATAAACAAGACCAAAAATACCCAACATGTTGGTGCAAGTTGCATCAGTGATGTCCTCCTCTAAGTGTTTCAATGTTTGACAATATGGCAATTTACCAAAGGGCGCACCTGAGAATTGGTATTTACCAAAAGGCGTACCATGGTTTCATTTTTACCAAAGGGCGTATTCATTTTAGTGAACTTCCTTTTATACCCCTTCCGCCAAAAATAGCCTTTCTCTTTCTCTTCTCTTTCTCAGTAACAAATCCCGAGGCAACTGAATCTGCTTTTTCAGATTTGTCATTTTAAAATAATATATTTAGGAATCGGCTAAAAAACGTAAGGTAAAGAAAGAAAAATTATTTCCATTAAGAAAGCTCTCTTCCAACATGATTTTAAAAATCTAAAGTGATGATTTTTTATATTTGATTAATATAAATTAATATATTAAATAATATTAAATAAATATATTAATATATAAAAAAGACTTGAATTTAAAAAGGTCTGATATCTTTTGATTTCAGACCCAGCGTGGGCCTGAAATCAAAAGATTTCAGGCCCAGCGTGGGTCTGAAATAAAAAATTTCAGGCCCAGCGTGGGCCTGAAATAAAAAATTTCAGGCCCAGCGTGGGCCTGAAATAAAAGATTTCAGGCCCTGCGTCGGTCTGAAATCATGTGTTATGATAGGGTTTTTTAAGTAGGCTGAAATATAAAGAAACATCTCTTTATATTTTTGAAATCACAATAAAAATTACTGAGAACGATTACCTTACATAAGACATTCTAATTAATATAAAACGTGCATTATATTAAAAATGAACTTTATATATATATATATATATATATATATATATATATATATCGATTCCTATATATAAAGAAAAAGTAACTTTAACAGGGCCTGAATCAGTTGATTTCAGGCCCTGCATGATTATAAAATTAATAAATATAAAAAAATAATTAATAGAGATAATAATATATATTGATCAGCAAAATTAAAGATATAAGGATGATTTACTAAAACAAGCTATGATTCTACATTATTGCTGTATCGTTCTGTGCCAACTGATACAGTATGAGAACATCAGTGGGTTTTGGTGAAAACCCACTGATAGACCTAAAAAACTCCTATTGCAACATAATTTATAATCATTAGAAGTTTGGACACCAAAAATACCATCTCCTAGCTCAACTCTAACTATTGATATTAGGTTTTGAGAAATCCAAATATCCTAAGTCCATCAGTGGGTTTTAGTGAAAACCCACTGATACACCTAAAAAATTCCTATTACAACATAATTTATAATCATTAGAAGTTTGGCCACCAAAAATACCATCTCCTAGCTCAACTCTAACTACTGATATTAGGTTTTGAGAAATCCAAATATCCTAGGTCCATCAGTGGGTTTTGGTGAAAACCCACTGATAGACCTAAAAACTCCTATTGCAACATAATTTATAATTATTAGAAGTTTGGACACAAAAAATACCATCACCTAGAACTATTGATATTTTTATTTAATTTAATAATTCATAATTAAATATTATAAAAAATATTTTTAAAATTAAAAAATTTTAGAAAATACAACCTCCAATGGCCTGAACACAGATGTGTTCAGGCCCTTCTTCTAAAATTTTTTTATTTTAAAAATATTTTTTATAATATTTAATCATGATTTATTAAATTAAATAAAAATATCAATAGTTCTAGGAGATGGTATTTTTGATGTCCAAACTTCAAATGATTGTAAATTATGTTGCAATAGGAGTTTTTAGGTCTATCAGTGAGTTTTCACCAAAACCCACTGATAGACCTAGGATATTTGGATTTCTTAAAACCCAATATCAATAGTTAGAGTTGAGCTAGGATATGGTATTTTTGGTGTCCAAAATTCCAATGATTATAAATTATGTTGCAATGGGAGTTTTTTAGGTGTATCAGTGGGTTTTCAATAAAACCCACTGATGTTCTCATACTGTATCAGTTGGCACAGAACGATGCAGTAATAATGTAGAATCATAGCTTGTTTTAGTAAATCGTCCTTATATCTTTAATTTTGCTGATCAATATATATTATTATCTCACTTAATTATTTTTTTATATTTATTAATTTTATAGAATCATGCAGGGCCTGAAATCAAAAATTTCAGGCCCTGCCGTAAAAAATCGTTTTAACATACTCACATTAGTTCTCAGTTCAGAAAAACAATTAAATAGAAAAGTAATGCATTTTTTTTTCTTCAAAGGAATTGATATATATATATATATATATATATATATATATATATAAGTTCGTTTTTAATATAATGCTCGTTTTATATTAATTAAAATACCACATGTAAGATAGTCTTTCTCAGTGATTTTTATTGTGATTTCAAAAATATAAAGAGATGTTTCTTTACGTTTCAGGCCTATATAAAAAACCCTATCATAACACATAATTTTAGACCCACGCTGGGCCTGAAATCTTTCTATTTCAGGCCCACCCTGGGTCTGAAAACTTTCTATTTCAGGCCCACGCTGGGCCTGAAATCTTTTGAGTTCATGCCCTCCTTCTAAAATTTTTTAATTTTAAAAATAATTTTTATAATATTTAATTATGATTTATTAAATTAAATAAAAATATCAATAGTTCTAGGAGATGGTATTGGTGGTGACCAAACTTCTAATGATTATAAATTATGTTGCAATATGAGTTTTTAGGTCTATCAGTGGGTTTTCACCAAAACCCACTGATGGACTTAGGATTTTTGGATTTCTCAAAACCCAATATCAATAGTTAGAGTTGAGCTACGACATGTTATTTTTGGTGTCCAGACTTCTAATGATTATAAATTATGTTACAATAGGAATTTTTTAGGTCTATCAGTGGATTTTCACCAAAACCCACTGATGGACCTAGGATATTTGGATTTCTCAAAACCCAGTATCAATAGTTAGAGTTGAGCTAGGAGATGGTATTTTTGGTGTCTAAACTTCTAATGATTATAAATTATGTTGCAATAGGAGTTTTTTAAGTCTATCAGTGGATTTCCACCAAAATCCACTGATGTTCTCATACTGTATCAATTGGCAGAGAATGATATAACAATAATGTAGAATCATAGCTTGTTTTAGTAAATCATCCTTATATCATTAATTTTGCTGATCAATATATATTATTATCTCTATTAATTATTTTTTTATATTTATTAATTTTATATAATCATGCAGGGCCTGAAATTAACTGCCTGCTGTTGAAGTTACTTTTTCTTTATATATAGGAATCGATATATATATATATATATATATATATATATATATATATATATATAAGTTCATTTTTAATATAATGCACGTTTTATATTAATTAGAATGTCTCATGTAAGGTAGTCTTTCTCAGTGATTTTTATTGTGATTTCAAAAATATAAAGAGATGTTTCTTTACGTTTCAGGCCTACGTAAAAAACTGTATCATAACACATAATTTCAGGCCCAAGCTGGGCCTGAAATCTTTCTATTTCAGGCCCACGCTCGGCCTGAAATCTTTTATTTCAGGCCCACGCTGGGTCTGAAATCAAAAGATTTCAGACCTTTTTAATTTCAAGTCTTTTTTATATATTAATATATTTATTAAATATTATTTAATATATTAATTTATATTAATCAAATATAAAAAATCATCACTTTAGATTTTTAAAATCATGCTGGAAGAGAGCTTTATGTTAATGGAATTAATTTTTCTTTCTTTACCTTACGTTTTTTGGCCGATTCCTAAATATATTATTTTAAAATGACAAATCTGAAAAAGTAGATTCAGTTGCCTTGGGATTTGTTACTGAGAAAGAGAAAGAGAAAGAGAAAGGCTATTTTTCGCGGAAGGGGTATAAAAGGAAGTTCACTAAAATGAATACGCCCTTTGGTAAAAATGAAAACATGGTACGCCTTTTGGTAAATACCAATTCTCAGGTGCGCCCTTTGGTAAATTGTCGTTGACAATATACTTAAGTCAGTGATACATTGAACAAGGGAAGGGTAGTCAAGAAAACTGGACCAAAGTGATGAAAAGTCCTAGTTATCCTTGGCACGAAGTCCTGGTTCGAAGAATTGGGCACTAAGTCCTGATCATGGATTGGGCACTAAGTCCTGACCAAGGGTTGGGTACTAAGTCCTGATCATGGATTGGGCACTAAGTCCAGACCAAGGGTTGGGCACGAAGACCTAGTTCGAGGAATTGGGCACTAAATCCTGACCGAGGGTTGGACACTAAGATCTGGTGAGTGAAGCTGGGCAAAAGTCCTGATGAGTGAAGTTAGGCACTAAGTCCTGGACCTAGGGTTTGGGCACGAAGTCTTGGTTCGAGGGATTGAGCAACTTAGCTAAGCGATGACTAAGGACAAAAGTAGAGACGGGTCGAGGTTCGGACGTCTCGAGATCCGAGAGTATCGAAGGCTAAGCAAAAGTCCAACCGAATGGACTGGTTGGCAAATCTCTCCTGAAAGGAGTAGGTGAAAGGCGCGTTCCCCAGAAGGGAACATTAGGCGTCGGTTCGACCTAGGGTTTCGCAAAAATCCAAAGTCAGAACCAATTCGTTAAGGATAAGATTGTACATGTCTTTGCCTTGTATTTGTGTATCTTGCAAATACCTAAAACAGAAGAGAAAGCAGGCAAACAAATACAAAGAGGCTACAAAACAACTTCCCGGGTGCCCCTATTGATACAGGCGCCCCCATTGATACAGGCGCCCCCATTAACTCAGGCGCCTGAATGAATCAGGCACCTCATTCAATACAGGCGCTCAATATGGCAGTTTTTATCAGCACGCGAAGTTCGCAATTTGGATGAGCTTTTGACCGCTTATGAGGCGCCCCATAGCATCACGAGTCCCCTAGACAAGGCTATAAAAGGGACTTCGACCCCTCAACTCAAAACACAACTTTCCGAAACCATTCTAAGCTTCCCAAGTGACAACAAAGCGCTAACGACGAAGTTCTACGACCAGGAGGCTTCAGGAGGAAGTGCGCGGCACTTCGGAGGTCCAGATCGGCCGAGTCTTCAATTCTTTTTGTTCGGTTTGAATTTACATTTTGCATTTCAATTTATCTATCTTTGTGATTGTAAATCTTGCACTGTAAGACGGGTTTCTCCGCCTCCGGAAAGTCCGGAAAGGAGACCATTAGTGGACGGGCGTTCCCGTGCTTAGGCCTTGGATGTACTGACCCTGGGGGGTCAGGAACCATGTAAAAATAATCTCGTGTGCATTTTGTGTCGTCCTTTATTTTTCTGTTTTGTTTTCCGCTGTCCTACTAACTCTGTGATTAGAACGAAGATCCGAAAGATGAGTTTTCCATGAAGTTTCCGCGAAGTTTTTATTGTCGATATTCAACCCCCCTCTATCGACGGCACCGGTCCCAACAAGGTGGTATCAGAGCCTGGTAGCTCTTCACCGGACTAACAGCCGACGGAGCAAAGACACCAGGAGTTGAGGGGGAGCCCAGGGGTGAATCAGGTACTTTTTCTTTTAAGAATGTCAATTTTTAAATTTCATATTACATGCTTTAAGTGCAGGGAGAGAGGACACTATAAAAATCAGTGTCCTACTCGTAAGACTCGGTCTACATCACCGACGACAAAGAAAGTACCAACACTCGGAGTCCGGCGGGACAAAAGCTACATCAAATGCTTCAAATGCGAAAAGTACGGACACTACAAAAATAAGTGTCTGGCAAAGGTACACAAAATTTACGTTCGAAAAAATTTTCAAATTCCTGCACTATCTTATGTAGATAATTTAGATGATTTTTCTGAAAAATTAGACTTCGTGAATAGTCAAATCATTGTCTTGCATGACCAATTACATAATATAGATAAAATTAAAATATCAGAAATTAACTGTTTAATCCTTAATGTCAATTCAATAATTTCAAAAATTCTGATAATTTTAAGGATATTTCAGAAATTAAATCTAATAATTTTACTGATTTCTCAGAAATTAAATCTAATAATTTTACTGATATTTCAGAAATTAAATCTGATAATTTCACTGATAAGTCTGAAATTAATTCTGATAATTTTCCTAATATTTTAGAAATTAAATCTGATAATTTTACTGATAAGTCTGAAATTAATTCTGATAATTTTATGGATATTTCAGAATTTAAATTTGATGATTTTACTAATAAGTCTGAAATTAAATCTGATGATTTTACTGATAATTCTGAAATTAAATCTGATGATTTTATTGATAATTCTAAAATTAAATATGATGTTTTACTAATCATTCTGAAATTAAATTGGATAATTTTCCTGATAATTTTGAAATTAAATCTGATAATTTTACTGATAAGGTTGAAGTTAATCCTGAAAATTATGAGATTAATCTTGAAAATGTAAGAAATATTTCTGAGGATAAAGATGATTTTTCTGAAAATGTTTCTGAGGATAATTTTTCTGAGAATATTTTTGAGGATATTAAAAATGAAATCTTTTTTGATAATAATTTAATTATTTTCTTGGATAATCCTGAAACATTAACTAGTGACCCAAATTACTCCACCTACTACAAAGATATAGAAGGATGTGATCTTAATGATGAGGATGAGGAGGAATGTGAATTCTCTAGGATTAAGGCTATAGTTACAAAGTTCACAAAAAGTCAAACCAATCAAAGTTGTTAGAAAAATTCAAAAAATTGAATAAAGCAAAAATAGTAAATGAATCAGAAATTTTCGAAATAATGAAAATGATGAAATTAAACCCACAACTATTAATTAATCATTTCAACCTTAATTATTCCAACCTTAATTAATCTTTAATTATCTCAACCTTAATTAATCTTTAATTATCTCAACCTTAATTAATCTTTAATTATTTGAATCCTTAATTAATTCAAATCCAATTAAATCTTAATTAACTTAATAAACTCAATTAATTCTTAATTAATTCAACTTCAATTAATTTAACTTTAATTAAATCTTATTTAATTAAACTTCAATTAATTAATTCTTAATCAATTTAAACATAAATTAATTCTTAATTAATTCAATTTCAATTAATTTAACTTCAATTAAATCTTAATTAATTCAACTTCAATTAATTAATTCTTAATCAATTTAACTTCAATTAAATCTTAATTAATTCAACTTCAATTAATTAATTCTTAATCAATTTTACTTCAATTAAACCTTAATTAATTCAACTTTAATTAATTAAGTCTTAATCAATTTAATTAAATCTTAATTAATTCAACTTAAATCCAATTAATTCTTAAATAACTTAAACTGCAACCAAATAAAAGCCTACCCAACTGAAACCCCCAACTAAAATAACAACAAATATGTCAAAGTGGGTTAGCATATTCGCAGGTTCAAATGACATGTATCAAATCGGAAATTTGATACATTATTAGAAACGTAAGTAAAAATGTCTTGACTTGTTTGACTCATGCATAACTGTCATGTCATGCATTTGCTATTCTTTTTAAAAAATATATGTCATGTCATTCATGTTTAATTTTATGCATGATTTAGAACGGTTATAGTAAAAAGACCAGTTGAAACTTGAACAACCTAGTATTATGTGGAGGTGAGATGATAGTACGTTAGGGAAGCCTCTCTAATAAGGTCAAGTAGGGTAAGGTGTACCCTACTCGGTCTGTTTAGTCTGGTAGAACTAGCCGAAACTACCGATCCAAAACCTAAACTAGTTAGACCAAAATTTTTTAAGAAGTAATTTGAAAATGAATTTTCGGTAAAAGGCTTTATCGAGGAAAGGGTTGTTGCTCCAATAAGGCTACGGCCAAAGAAGGGCTCTGTGTCTCGCCAAGACATGAAAGCCAATTATCGAAAATCAAATTCAATTTACTGTTTGATAAATTTGAATCTAACACAAGTTTTAATTAAATCTTAGATTTAAAATTCAAAGAAAATTTATTCAAGCATCTCACAATACACCCATAAGGCAACCATGCTTGATTGTACTGAGACATCTAGAATGGGTGAGATGTTAAGGATTAATAAATTAAAAAATATTTTTCAAAAGTATTTTCCAAAATTCTTAGAATATTTTTCTAAAAATATATTTTCAAAATAGTGCTTTAACATAATAATATTTTTATGGATTTCATGCATGTCTGATTGTTTATATATGATAGATTTTCAAAATTATATTCTTTTGAAAAATTGTTTGATCTACACAATTAGACACAAGCCCCTTAGGTCAACACTAAAGTCCCTTAAGACACTTAGAGTAAAACGGTGTTGGATACAGGGGGAGGGTTTTTCTTGGTGATTTTTTTAAAAACTGCGCTTTACAAATCACTATCACTTATATTTTTTCAAAACTATGCCTTTAAAATCACTATCATTTCAAAATGTGTTTCGAAAACTGTGTGTTAAACATCACTATCATTTCAAAAGGGTTTTCGAAAACTGTGCTTTAATTACTATCACTTATGTTTTCAAAAAGGATTATGCTTTAAAAATTATCTTCTTTCCAAAATTATGATTTCTAAAATTATCTTCTTGTCGTTCATTCCTTTGATTTTAATAAACCCTAAATACACAGAGGAAGTCTACTTCATGATCTACAAGGACTCCTAGGATGTGTCAAATTTAGGGGGAGTCTAAGTCAAAAGAAAACTTTCTGACAAGTATCTATTTGTTTTGAAATTATTAGATAATTCTTTTGGACTGGACCAAACTCTAAAGATTCAGAGGAAGAGTACTTGTGGTCAACAAGCTTCCTAGGACTGGGTCAAATTTAGGGGGAGGTCGAATCAAAAGAATTATTTAATAACTAAATAATATGTTATCATGCATTGCATTATTAAGTCCTTTTGAAAACATAATTTTTCTATAAAAATACTACCATTTTAAATTATATTATTTTCCCATCACTTTCAAAACTTTTTTTTTAAATAATATTTTTCTTGAGTTTGGAAAATTTTCCAGGACACTTAAGGAAATATCCTTGTAGTTAACAAGGTTTCCTATGATTGTGTCAGACTGGAAAAGAAACCAAGTCAAGTAAAATATTATATTTTTCAAAAGCATATTTCAAAAAGTACTTATATCTCTCGAAAATGCATAATGTTTTTCAAAAAGTACTTGTATCTTTCAAAATGTATAATATTTTTCAAAAAGTACTTACATTTTTCAAAATTTCAAAAGTACTTGCATTTTTCAAAAAGTTCAATATACTTTTCAAAAGTACATATTTTTCAAGTACATATCTTTTCAAAGTACATATTTGTCAAAATACACATTTTTTCAAAGTACAAGTTCTTACACAATATTTTTCATAGTATTTTTCTAAAGTGCATAATTTCATTTAAACATCTTTTATGAGTACAAGCGTTTTTGAAAATCTTTCCAATTTTTCTAAGGCAATATTTTTTTGGAAAATTCTCTAAGTTCAAAATATTTTCTGAAAATTTAAAATATTTCAACAAATTGCACAATACATTCAAAAGAGAAATTTTTTTGGTGCAATTTAAGTACCTAGGTTTTTAACTAGCTCTTTGCTATGCTTTCAAAAATTATACTAAGTACTTTCAAAAGGAAATTATTTATTCATTGTTGGTGCAAGTGTTTCGGTCATATTTTTTGATGTATGACAAAAGGGGAGAGTAAGCTCAAGTTAGAAATTGTTCCAATTTTTTTTAATTTTTGTTCTTCCCAAAAGGATCAAATGAAAATCAAAATGTTTTTTTCAAAAAGGGGGGAGAATGGGTTTTCAAAACTTAGTTCAATTTTCTTTATTCTATCCCATGGTTTAGCCCTTTCATCCAATCTAACTTAAGATATTGTCAAACATCAAAAAGGGGAAGATTGTTGGTGCAAGTTGCATCAGTGATGCCCTCCTCTAAGTGTTTCAATGTTTGACAATATACTTAAGTCAGTGATACATTGAACAAGGGAAGGGTAGTCAAGAAAACTGGACCAAAGTGATGAAAAGTCCTAGTTATCCTTGGCACGAAGTCCTGGTTCGAAGAATTGGGCACTAAGTCCTGATCATGGATTGGGCACTAAGTCCTGATCAAGGGTTGGGTACTAAGTCCTGATCATGGATTGGGCACTAAGTCCAGACCAAGGGTTGGGCACGAAGACCTGGTTCAAGGAATTGGGCACTAAGTCCTGACCGAGGGTTGGACACTAAGATCTGGTGAGTGAAGCTGGGCAAAAGTCCTGATGAGTGAAGTTAGGCACTAAGTCCTGGACCTAGGGTTTGGGCACGAAGTCTTGGTTCGAGGGATTGAGCAACTTAGCTAAGCGATGACTAAGGACAAAAGTAGAGACGGGTCGAGGTTCGGACGTCTCGAGATCCGAGAGTATCGAAGGCTAAGCAAAAGTCCAACCGAATGGACTGGTTGGCAAATCTCTCCTGAAAGGAGTAGGTGAAAGGCGCGTTCCCCAGAAGGGAACATTAGGCGTCGGTTCGACCTAGGGTTTCGCAAAAATCCAAAGTCAGAACCAATTCGTTAAGGATAAGATTGTACATGTCTTTGCCTTGTATTTGTGTATCTTGCAAATACCTAAAACAGAAGAGAAAGCAGGCAAACAAATACAAAGAGGCTACAAAACAGCTTCCCGGGTGCCCCTATTGATACAGGCGCCCCCATTGATACAGGCGCCCCCATTAACTCAGGCGCCTGAATGAATCAGGCACCTCATTCAATACAGGCGCTCAATATGGCAGTTTTTATCAGCACGCGAAGTTCGCAATTTGGATGAGCTTTTGACCGCTTATGAGGCGCCCCATAGCATCACGAGTCCCCTAGACAAGGCTATAAAAGGGACTTCGACCCCTCAACTCAAAACACAACTTTCCGAAACCATTCTAAGCTTCCCAAGTGACAACAAAGCGCTAACGACGAAGTTCTACGACCAGGAGGCTTCAGGAGGAAGTGCGCGGCACTTCGGAGGTCCAGATCGGCCGAGTCTTCAATTCTTTTTGTTCGGTTTGAATTTACATTTTGCATTTCAATTTATCTATCTTTGTGATTGTAAATCTTGCACTGTAAGACGGGTTTCTCCGCCTCCGGAAAGTCCGGAAAGGAGACCATTAGTGGACGGGCGTTCCCGTGCTTAGGCCTTGGATGTATTGACCCTGGGGGGTCGGGAACCATGTAAAAACAATCCCGTGTGCATTTTGTGTCGTCCTTTATTTTTCTATTTTGTTTTCCGCTGTCCTACTAACTCTGTGATTAGAATGAAGATCTGAAAGACGAGTTTTCCAAGAAGTTTCTGTGAAGTTTTTACGGTCGATATTCACCCCCCTATTGACGGCACCGGTCCCAACACAACATAGGCCAAAAACCACATACAAGTCAAATATCATACAATACAAGCCTGGAAAACTCAAATGCTAGCATAAACAAAATAGAACAATATGGAAAGCTCTCGATGAGAAATGGGACTGGCGGACAAGACCTCCTAGCGGCTTCATGTATCATTATCTGCCACATGGGCAAAGAAAAATGGTACAAGGGGTGGTGAGTCCAAATGACTCTGTGGGTAATATAAATAGATAGTGCATGAGTAATATAACATAAGGAGAACAAAAGATACAGTCTGAAAGGTAGGAAATATGTACGTAACCATAATAATATAGTGAATGTACATACCAGAACCTGTCTAACACATAAGATATAATAATTAGTAATCACTGGGGATTTGTAACAGATATGCTCATACAACATGAGTGACATATGATGGCTTAAACATGTATGATAATATCAGGTATATGCAACAATCATATCTCAACATGTGTAACATATCACAAGCATAAGTAATAAATATCTCCATATGCAACATGTCTCTACAATATAGACAACCTATTCAATTGTAAATAATACCATGAGTAGTGCCAGGATGATCAATATGAATATTGCATAGCTTAGCATATCATAGTATAGATAACAACAATATATTAGTATATGTGAGAGCAATGCTTCATCGCAAGAAATACAAATGACTAAAACATCTAGCTATCTAGCTATGGAATGTGAGAGATCACTCTACCACAGGTACCTGTGGGAAATCCAAAATGTCAGGGTCTCTGTATATGAGAGATCACTCTACAACAAATACCTATTGGTAAACAAGAAGTAGGTATCTTACTATGAGCTGCGAAAGATCACTCTACCATAGGTACCTGTGGGCAGCCTGAGGCATAACAACAATATATCAATATATATGAGAGCAACACTCCATCACAAGTAATACAAATAACCAAGACATTTAGCTATCTAGCTAGGGACTGTGAGAGATCACTCTACCACAGATACCTATGGGAAGCTTAGGGTATAACAACCGATAGTAACAATATGGCAAATATATCATTGTTACTAACGAATAACTCAACCGCCAGTACCAGACTTTGTTGACAGGGTCACTGCCCACTCTCTCAACATCATAGTGGAGACATAGTCGTCTAATAATACTATCAATCACTGATGACCAACTCAACCACAAGTAGGAGACATGGTTGACATTGTTGGATCAAATGACCTGGCTAGAGGGGGAGTGAATAGCTCGTCACCCTCAACTCGTCGGTTCTCTCCTACACTTGTTAGCATGCACGTGGAATAACAATTAAACTAAACTAAAAAGAAGAGGGACAAACCAATTTATGTGATTCGGAAATGACGCTCCTACTCCACGGTTGCCCGTAAGGTGGATGATCTCGATCCGTCGATGGATGACTCCCCGAAAAATCTCCGGCTAGCTCGTGTCGCTTCTTGTGGGTGGAGAAATCTCACCACAACCACAATAAGAACTCCTGAGCACTTAGACTACTAATTGGGACTTTAACCAAGACTAATTTTGTCGACCTTTCTCAAGTAAATCGAGCTCTCTTAAATAAAGCTCGTTGTTGATCCAGCCGTTACTAGTCGACTGGTGTTAATACCAGTCGACTGTCAGCTATCGAATTTGAACTTACAACCCAACATTCGAATTCAGCTGACACCAGTCGACTGCACATAAGATCAGTTTACTAATCCTTCTATGACCTCAACTAGTTTATTAATCCCATACTAGTCTACTGGAAAAATCCTAAACCTAGAGTTTTCCTTCCCGAGTACAGTTCACTCGCACTAGAATCCTCATGACTCACTTGACTCTTCTTTGCATCCTTAACTCTTGTCTTCAAGCCTTCTTCGCTTTGGCTCTCGTCCCTCGAATGCATACAAGCCCGCGGCTCATCTTCATATCATCCTTCCCGTATACCTTGAAGTATGCTTCCCTCGGCTGATCATTATTTCCTTGTCCACAGTCCCTCGGATGCACCATTCTTCACCGGATCCGAAGTCGTCAAGCTAAGCCTATATGTATCTTGTAGAACCTATACACTCAAATACATATATCAAATATAAGGGTGAACCTAACTTAAATCCTTTGCCTAAACATCAAAACACATGGTCACACAGACCATAGATTGCCTCAACAATCTCCTCCTTTTTGATATTTGACAATACATTTAATTAGGAAAAACATATAGCAAATAACATGTAAGTACCCCAGGTAGGTTTTGATGTGATCAACCGAGTCAAGTTAGGTCTTGTTGTGTTTTGATCCCTGTGTGTAAGTGTGCAGGAGCTTAGGAGAACAGGAAGTCGAGCGAAAGACACAACGGTCGAGAAGGATGACATAGGAAGGGAGCCAACAAGCTCGGTGCATCCAAGGGATGCGGAGTTCTGCGGAAGAGTACGCTGGTGGAGCCAGAAGGACGTGCATGACACCCAAGAGACGAGAAACTAGGGGAAAGCTTGCTCAAGGAGAAGGTCGGAGGAGGGTTCAGGTGAGCACAACTCTGGAAGGTTCGAAATCACTTAAGAAGATCCGCTGGAGACTAGTCAGCAAGGAGATAACTAAAGCCACTCGGGCTCCCCTATGCTTTAGGGCGCTTGGGCTCTCGAGCGCCCGTATGCTTTAGGGTGCCCAAGAATGAGGGCGCCCCTATGCACTCGGGTGCCCCTATTCCTGAGCGCCCCAGTGTATATAGGCGCCCAAGAAGTTATTCTTATCCACAGATTAGTCATTTGTGAACGTTGTGAAGCAGATAACTTTCAGGTCACGTGTCAGGCGCCCCCAAGCACTCGAGTGCCCCTATTGTGCCATGTCAGCATTCAGATAAAATTTAATTGTGGCTATAAATAGACATCTAGAGCTCAATTCCAAATAGCAATTCATTGTACTCGAAATTCATTTTTGTTTTCACTGTCTTTCTGAGTTCTACAAGTTTGTAAAGAGGCTTCTCCGCCCGAAAGGAGTTCATTTGAAGTTTGCGCTTTATTTTATCTCAAAGTTTGATTTTTCTTTCTAGGTTCTTAAATCTAGAATTGACATGTCCACTATGGACATTCCTAGATCTACCCATTTGTCTAGATATATGCCTCCTCTTCTTGGAATTTATGCTTTGATCCTTAGATTTATCATGTCTAGGTTTATGATTATGCATGGACTTCCTAAGGTTATGGTTACATTATTAACCCTACTCCTATCATGATATTTGAATATAAAATTATGCATGGGAAAATAATAAATATTATTCTTATCATGCATAGATGAATTTAAATTTGATTTACATTTAAAGTTAGGGTGTACCTCCATTACCCATGAATCTCCCTCTTGATGTGGTTGTTCATTTTCTCCTTCTTCTCTCATCTCCTCAAATGCTCCAACTTGAATTCTCCATTCCATGAGAATTTGGTGTAGTAGTGGCCCCACTCACCGCATGTGAAGCATCTAATGTGCTTCTTCTCCTTCTTTTCTCTACAACTCAAATTAAATTTTAAATGAATTGACTTGAGTTTAGAGGTTACCTCCTTCTTACCTAATGGACACTTGTCCTTATAGTGTCCCTTCTCATTGCACCCAAAGCAAATAATGTAGTCTTTTGATTTTTCATTGATGGAGGTACTCGCAAGGTTGAATTTCAAGATCTCTTCTTCATATGTCTTGGCTTCCTCTTTAACCTCGGATGATGTGGATGATCCCTCATCTTCTTGTGCCACTTCACTTGAGGAGGGTGGATGATGCTTCTTCTTCTTTTCTCTCCTCCTCTACATCTTGTATAATTAAATTGATCTCCTTGGGCTCTTTTTCTTGTGTAGGTTTTGGTTCTTCCCATAGAACCATCTTGACTTTGCTCCACAAATTATGGGCATTCTTGTATTCTCCTACACGACTAATCACATTAGAAGGCAAAATATCAACTAATATCGATATTGCCTTTGAATTTGCCTTCGGTCGTAATTGTTGTTCCTCGGTCCAATATCTCGGTCCGAGCTTCTTCTCATGCTTGTCTCTTGGGACTTCAAATGATTCCTCGATGACCATACTTGTGCCATAATCCATCTCAAAGAAGATCTTCATTCTTTTTGTCCACCAAGAAAAATCTCCTCTTTCAAATTTAGGTGGACTCGCAAACTCGGCCATCTTTGCTTCCTCGACTGTTAGTCCAATGGAGAGATACCTTCGCTGTGATACCAATTGTTGAATCGAATGACCCAGCTAGAGGGGGGGAATAGCTCGTCACTCTCAACTCGTCGGTTCTCTCCTACACTTGTTAGTGCGCACGTGGAATAATAATTAAACTAAACTAACAAGGAAGAGAGATAAATCAATTTACATGATTTGGAGATGACACTCCTACTCCACAGTTGTCCTTAAGGTGGACAGTCCCAATCCTTCGGTGGATGGCTCCCTGAAAAACCTCCGACTAGCTCATATCACTTCTTATGGGTGGAGAAACCTCACCATAACCTCAACAAGACCTCCTGAGCACTTAGACTACTAATTGGCCTTTAACCAAGACCAATTTCGTCAACCTTGCTCAAGCAAACTGAGCTCTCTTAAATAGAACTCGTTGTTGATCCAATCGTTACTAGTCGACTGGTGTCACCAGTTGACTGCTAGCTGTCGAATTCGAACGTTACAATCCAACGTTCGAACTGTAACGTTCGAATTCAGCCGACACCAGTTGACTGGTAAAACCCTAAACCTAAAGTTTCCCTTCTCCACAGTCCCTCGGATGCACCATCCTTCACCGAACCCGAAGCCGTCAAACTAAGTCTATGTGTGTCCTGCAGAACCTGCACACTCAAATACATATATCAAATACAAGGGTGGACCTAACTTAAACTCTTTTTTCCAAACAGCAAAGCACATGGTCCCACGAATCATAGATTGCCTCAACAGACATGAGGTACTAGTCGCTGTCAACTCCCTCAACATTATAGTGGAGACATGTTCATCAAAGGTACTAGCAATCACTGTTGACTATCTCAACCACCAATAGAAGATAAGGTTCACAGGTGGTATCGGTCACTGTCAACTCACTCAACATCAAAGTGGAAGAATAGCCAGTAGGATGCACTATATCACCTGGAATACAAATGACCAAGACATTTATCTATGGACTGCAAGAGATCACTCTACCATGAATGGCCGGTGGGTAGTCCGAAATGTCAAAGTCGTTGTCTACGAGAGAACACTGTACCATACATACTCGTGAGTAGACCGGATGTAGACAATGCAATGTTACTCTAATCATATCAAACCATACGATCTAGAGTATATGAACTCTATGCAACAGTGCCCAATCACATAACAACACATGTCACACACGTGTATACTACTAGCCGAATATGCATAGCTATAAAGATAAGCATCATGTTGTACACATCACACATGAGTGTACACTACATGATATGCATCACATAACATAAACATCTTCCTCTTGTACACATTATACATCTGTGTACACTACATGATATGTATCACATAACATAAGATCTATCTATTGTACACACCACACACGTGTGTACACTACATGATATGCATCACATGATATTAGATTTTCCTATTATACAGACAACACGTGTGTACATTACATGATATGAATAATAAAACGAGACTGTATGGATACAACCTGATTATCTCAAAGAACAAGCAAGTGATTATGAAACTCATGAAATAAATTGAATAGAGTTAAGGCAAATATAGTTATTAATCATAATAGTAACTCATGCACTAAGGTTAAAGTACTACATGATAAGGTAAGAAGTATCCACCTCAAATATAAGTCGTGTTGGATATCCTCAAGTTCAAGTCCTTGTCTCAACTCGAAGTCCTGCATCATTAGATAAATCCCAAACCAATTAGATAAATCTCTAATTGTAACCATCATTAGTTAACCACAATTATTGGTTAACTATATGTCATCTAATCCATTGGTCAAATTATGATTAACCTTATTAACAATCCTAGTTAATTCATCTCAATGATTAGATTAGGGTTTTACCTAAACATTAACCCTAAATCTCACCTAGTCCACTGGTGGCTGCTAGTGGCTCACAGCCAGAAATGTGGTTTACGGTTGGAGGGATGGTCGACAATAGTGATGGACTGCAGGTGGTCTTCCCGTGGTCTCAGCTATTAGGGTCACAAGGTTACAAATATAGTTTCACATTGAAAATGCATGAAAATGATCATGGGCTTATAAGAAAAAGATATCTCCATGGTATGAGACCTTTTGAGTAGAGCCCAAGAGTAAAACTATGAGGACTTAAGTCCAAGGTGGACAATATCATACCATTGTAGAGATATCTAAATTTTTTTTGGTCTTAACAATTGGTATCAGAGTACGAGACTGCCAGAAAGTCTAACTATCGACTGTGCACAAGAACTATGGTCTAATCAAACTATGTGGGTTAAGCCTTGAACAAGGGAAGTGTGGGCTTCTGTGTCTTAATCAAGAGGTCCAGACACCAGGCAGAAAAGTCCTAGTTGTGGCTAGACAATGAAGTCCTAGTAAGTCGGGTGGACAGAGGGGCAGAAAATCCTGGTAGGTTGAGGATCGGACATCAAATGGAAATGCTTTCCACTTGAGGGGGCCTGTGGTCCTTTGTTTGAGGGGGGAATTGTTGGGGTTGCAAGATTGCAAACATAGTATAACATTGAAAAAAATCATGGGCTTATAAGAGAAAGATATTTCCATTGGTATGAGACCTTTTGGGTAGAGCCCAAGAGCAAAACTAAAAGGGCTTAGGACCAAGGTAGATAATATCATACCATTGTGTAGATATCTAAATTCATTTTGGTCCTAACAACTACAACCTCCAATCGGCAGTGAAGGAGTAGAGAATGCCCCGGCAATGGCTAATTCGCTAGCCACAAAGCTGCCATTAAGGACTCCAGTCAATGTGGTCGCAGGAGCGTGGAGTAACACTGGCGGTTGTTGTCGCAATAAACATCGAGCAATCGGGTGGCGTGGATGGCACAACGACATGAGAGTGAGGGAGAGGAAGGGGATGATGTCACAAATCTGGTCCCATGCAAAGGGGCAGCCCAGCGATTGGGCGGCGGTGACCCAAGAAGAGAATGGCAGTGGTTCGATTGGGAAAAGGCTACACTGAAGAAAGGAGGAGACAACGTCACCCAGGGATGGCTTCTAGCTCGGCCAGAAGGGCCGGTGGCGATCGAGGCGCACGGCGATTGGCCGGCAACGTGTGTGCGAGAGAGGGAGAGTTCGAGAGAGGGGCAACGTTGTTGGCCGAGAGGGAGAAGAGGTGATCGGGATTTTACGGTAATGAAAAAAAAGAATTAAAAAGAAATGAATTTATTTAAATAAGAATTTCCTCGTTAAATTAGGGATAGCTAAACAGGTTTTTCTCTTATTCCTTTATCCCATAAATTCTAAAAAGGTCCCAATAAAATCTAGAAAAATTCCTAAAAGTTTTCAAAATTTTAATAAGAATTTTGTTAATTAACATTATTATTTAATTATTATTTAATGGTCATATCTCACATTCTCTCTCACTAATAAAAATTTAGTCTCTACATTTCCTACATAAGTGTGATAAGTACACAATAGCATGTTCAATCAGTCCAAGTACTGAAGGAACCAAACGCACCTTAAGTAACAAGTGAGAGTATCGAGCTTGGATCTTTTCTTCCAACTCACAGCTTACTTCTATATCAGTATGATGTTGTCATATGACCTTGACACGTCAAATGGTTTTGTTTGGCAACTACGTTCCTTGTGATCTAGAATCTACATAGGAACCTCCTTATAGGTTGCATCAGGCGAGAGTGAGATCGACACATCTTTAAGATTATGAGTAGGATGCAACACATACTTCCACAATATGGACACATGGAACACATCATGTATACCAATAAGGGTCGATGGTAGTGACAACCGATATGCTATCTCATCTATTCTCTCCAATATCTGGAAGGGTTCGATGTAACAAGAAATTAACTTACCTTTCAGTCTCAATCTCTTACCCCTTTCATGGGTGAAATATGCAAAAATACATGGTCGACCACCGTAAACTCCTATGGTCACCGTATCTGATCCACATAACTCATTCTTCATGTCATTCACTAATAGGAACATTTCAAGTACCTATACATCCGAGTACCACCCGGATAAATCGCACATTTGGATCGATGTGCTTCCTGGAGTAAGTCCTCTTTGATGAGGTGTGCCTCAGGAATACACAATTTTCTCCAAAAAATATAGGATTCCACTCTCATCGTATGAGAAGTCTATCTATGATTTTGAGACGACTTTGCTGCACAAATATCGAAGATATTGTTCGTGATCCTACTCAAATCAAGAATATATCCAGGTATCGTTAACGAAGATAATGACAGACTAATCCAAATATTCTAGGAATATCCGATTCATCAAGTCCACAAAAATAACTAGAGCTTTAGTAAGCCTAAATGACATTACCAAGAACTCATAATGCTCATACCAGGTTCAAAATGCTATGTTTTGAACATCTGCATCTCTTACTCTATGTTGATGATAGCATGAGCGTAAATCAATCTTAGAATATATGCAGGTATTCTGGAGCTGATCAAATAAATCCTTTATCTAACAACTCCTAAAGTTATATCTTTAGCTCTTCTAGTTCCTTTAGTGCCATGTGACACAGGTCTTTGATACCGGTGCTATACCCGAATCATCTCAATCACAAATTCCACTTGTCTCTTTAGGGGCAAGTCGGGGAGTTCTTCTGGAAATACGTCTAGGTACTCTCGAACTATATGAATGTCTGAGGGTTGTGATGCATCATCCTTATCAACCTTCATCAATAATAATAAATATCCCTATCATTCATGGGATAATAGTCTTTGAGACCGCACTATTGAGATAAGTGGCATTCCATCATCCTTGGTCCCAACAAATTTCCAAGAGGATGCATTCCGATGTCAGAAGGTGACTATTATGGCTCAACAATCGACTGTGGTATGATACATCGTCAACCAATCTATGCTTAAGATGATGTCAAATCCCACCATTTCAAACAGTCAAGATCCACCATGAGTATATGACCACTAAAGTCCAAGGGACATCCCTTGACTTCATGATTGGTGATCAACACCTCTCTAAATGGTAGTGATATGGTTAATCCATGTGACCTAAGTAGGGGAACTCTACAAATCTTATGCAAAAATACTTGGGATATAAGTGAATGTGAACTACCAATATCCATCAATAAATATGCTAGAGCAGAATAACTGGATAAATACCCCGAATAATTAATCCCTAGGTTCACTGTGCCTCCTCAAAGGTCCTCTTCTATAATTTCCACCAAATAACGATTAGATCTTGTAAGTGTTAAGTAGCTAGCTTTACATTTCTCCACAATGATATATTCATCTATCTGAATGTACCTTATAGGTTATCCAAATTAGGTATAAGTGATCCATGGTCAAAATCCTCATGAAATAGGATACATCGATCCTATATTAACTGGGATTGTATGCAATTACTTCGACCTCTTTTGCATCAATACAGGTCATGTATCCAAATGTGGCATCCAGTTATCTAATCAGGCATGAGCAACCCAAGGGTCGGAATCTCCCTGAAATAAAGTAAATCAAACATTCACTAATCGAGCCAACAATGGTAAACATGCTCTATCTTTACCTAGCTGGTAGCAGCAGGGGTTAGTACAGTTGGTGGTATTTTCTTAGACTGTAATCCTTAATCTCCAAAAGTTATTGATAGGTTCGACTCTTACTTGCCGACTCGTCAGTCGGCGTTACAAGAGAATCAACATTCTCTTCGTCAAGGCTGAGCCTGCAACGTGTTAATTGGTCATTTCATGGTCGACCCTGACCTCGATTACGAATAGGGTGTATTCACTAAGTGTTATCATGCTAAACCAAGTCAATAATGCCTAATAGACAGGTATAGAAATAGATACACAATCTAACCAAATTAGAGAGTATCTAACCAACCCTAAATAGGTAGTGAATGAAAAGGGTAAGATAATCACCTATACCTTACTCTCATATATCTCGGAGACGTCCTGTCGTTGCTTGGCCCCAAAACTCAAAAGTCATGTCAAACAACAAACCATGAAAAATTGAAACACGAAAACAAATAAACTTCGTAACATGTGGCTCTAATACTAATAAATTGTCACGCCCATGCCCCGAGAGCATGCTTGCCTAACAAACGGACAGCATTGTTGGTGCAAGTTGCATCAATGATGTTCTCCTTTATGTGTTTTAATGTTTGACAATGTATTTAAGTCAGTAATATATTGAACAGACAAAGGGGAGCGAAGGAGAAGTAACCTAAGCCTGAGAAAAGTCCTAGTTAGGCTAGGCATGGAAACCCTAAGACCTAGCGAAGGGCCGCTAGGCTCTGGCGAAGGGCTGCCAGAACGAAAAAGACCTAGCGAAGGGCTGCTAGGCTCTGGCGAAGGGTTGCCAGAAAGAAAAGACTTAGCGAAGGGCTGCTACGCACCTGACGAAGGGCTGTCAGGAAAATAAGTCCTAGCGAAGGACTGCTAGGCACCTGACGAAGGGTTGTCAGGGGAACAAGTCCTAGCGAAGGGCTGCTGGGCACCTGACGAAGGGCTGTCAGGGAAACAAGACCTAGCGAAGGGCTGCTAAGCACCAAGCGAAGGGATGATTGGTATCCAAGACCTAGCGAAGGGCGGCTAGGCAAAAGTCCACCCGAAGGACCGGGCGACAACCGTCTCCTGAAAGGAGTAGGTGAAAGGCGCTTTCTCGGGGGTAAGAGTTTGCGTCGGTTCGACCTAGGATTGCGTGCCAATCCGAAGTCCGAACCAAGTTCGTAAGATTAATATTTCATGTATACTTGCTTTGCATATATATATCTTGCAGGTACCAAGAGAAGAAGACAAAGCAAGCAAATGAAGTAGGCTGAAAACTGGCTGCCAGGGGGCCCCCAGTGTTGGGGGCGCCCCCAGCAGCCAGGGCGCCCCCACAGGGGGGGCGCCCCCAGCAAGGGGGGCGCCCCCAGACAGTAGTAAAATGGCAGTTTTCGTGAAGCAGGGTGACAGGTGTCAACCGGGGCGCCCGGAGCGTCCGGGGCGCCCTGATTAGTAGCTGTTTTGCTGTTTCGAAGCCAGAACATAGGATAAGACTCCACGGGGGCGCCCTGAGCATCCAGGGCGCCCTGGTCAAAGATCTTATCCCCTACGGCGAGGTAGGCGCAAGGATGAGGTTTGACCAAGTCTTCCGGGGCGCCCCCAGCGACTAGGGCGCCCCCAGGAGTGCTATAAAAGGGGTCTCGACCCCTCTGCTTCAAACATACTTCCTAACTGCGATTCTATTCATTCCGACCGACGACAACGAGCTAAAGACGAGTCTCTGCGACCGGGAGGCTCCAGGAGGAAGTGCGCGGCACTTCGGAGGTCCAGATCGGCCGAGCTTCACATTTTTGCTTGGTTTGCAATTAATTACAGTATTTATTTTTCTTTATTATTGCTTGTAATATTGCACTGTAAGTCGGGTTTCTCCGCCTCCGCAAATTCCGGAAAGGAGACTATTAGTGGACTCAACGCCGAGTATATAGGCCTTGGACGTACTGACCCTGGGGGGTTGGGAACCAAGTAAATAAACCTGTCGTGTCCCCTGTTTTGCTTTCTTTTATTTTATTTTTATGTTTCCGCTGCACTAACGCTCTGAGTCCAGAAGTCTTACGAAATATTTACGAAAGTTTTCACGGTCGATATTCACCCCCCCCTCTATCGACGGTACCGGTCCTACAAGTGGTATCAGAGCGAGCCGCTCTTCACCGGACTAACCGCCGATGGAGCAACGACGCCAGGAGTTGAGGGGGAGCTCAGGGGTGAATCAGGTATTTTTAATTTTAAAATGTCCATTTTCAAATTCCATATTATCTGTTTCACGTGCAGGGAGAGAGGGCACTATAAAAATCAGTGCCCTACTCGTAAGAATCGTTCGTCACCGGCGGCAAAGGAGGTACCAGCGCCAGGAAACCGGAGGGACAAAAGTCACGTACAGTGTTTCAAATGCGAGAAGTACGGACACTACAAAAGCAAGTGTCCGGCGAAGGTACGTAAGATTTACGTTCCAAAAGTTTTACAATTTCCTGCACTGTCCTTAGATAATTCAGTCAATTTTTCTGTTAAATTAAATTTACTGCATAGTAGATTAAATATTTTGCATGAAAAATTAGAAAATACGGATATGATTAAAATATCCAAAATTAACTATTTAATTATTGATACCAATTCAATAATTGCTAAGATTAATTCTGATATTAAATCTAAAATAAATTCTGATAATTCTACAGATAATGATACAATTAATTCTGGATCTAAATCTGAAACTAAATCCGAATTCGAATTTGAAAATCCTAAGGATAAAGTTGAATTCAAAAATCTTAAGGATAATTCTAAGTCAGAAAATCCTTCAGATAATTACAAATTCAAATTCGAAAATCCATTGTATAATTCTAAATTTGAATTTGAGAATTCTAAATTTAATCCAGAATTTAATTCAGAAAATCTTAAAGATAATTCAGAAATTAATTCAAAAAATTATAAGGATAATTCTAAAGATAATTATAAGGATAACTCTGAAGATGATATCTCTTTAGATAATAATTTAATTATCCCCTTAGATAATCCTGAAACCTTAATTAGTGGCCCAATTTACTCCACCTACTGTAAGGATATTGAAAAATCAAATCTTAAAGAGGATATGGAACTATCTAAGATAAAGGCCATAATCAATAAAAATTATAAAAATTCAAATAAATCAAAATTATTAGAAAAACTTGAAAAGAAAGATAAAAATGAAGAAGAAATTTTTGAAATAATGAAAATGATGAATTTAAACCCACAATTATTAATTAATCATAATTAAACCTTAATTAATTTTGAATTAATTCTAATTAAATCCTAATTAAATCTTAAATTAAACCTTAATTATCTTTGAATTAATTCAAACTAAATCTTAATTAATTCAAATAAATCTTAATTAATTCAAATAAATCTTAATTAATTCAATTAAACTAATCAATTCAATTAAACTTTAATTAATCTAATTAACTTTAATTAATCAATTTAATTCAATTAAACTTCAATTAAATCAATTTAATTCAATTAAACTTCAATTAAATCAATTTAATTCAATTTAACTTCAATTAAACTTCAATTAAATCAATTTAATTCAATTTAACTTCAATTAAATCAATTTAATTCAATTAAACTTCAATTAAATCAATTTAATTCAATTAAACTTCAATTAAATCAATTTAATTCAATTTAACTTCAATTAATCCACTTAAATTCAATTAAATTCAATTAAATTCAAATAATTCGAATTAATCCACTTAAATTCAATTAAATTCAATTAAATTCAAATAATTCAAATTAATCCACTTAAATTCAATTAAATTCAAATTAATTCAATAAATTCACTTTAATTCAAATTAATTCACTTTTCAATTAAATTCAAATTAACTCAACTTTAATTCAATTAAATTCAAATTAACTCAATTTTAATTCAACTAAATCCAATCTTAAATCACTTAAACCTGAACCAAACTAAAACCTTACCCAAACCGCAACAATTAATTCAATAAAATCAAATATGTCAAAGTGGGTTGACATATTCGCAGGTTCACACGATATGTATCAAATCGAGAATTTGATACATTCTTAGAAACAAAAATAAAATGTCTTGACTTGTTTGACTCATGCATAATTGTCATGCCATGCATTTGCTATTTTCCTTTAAAATATATGACATGTCATTCATATTTAATTTTTATGCATAATTTAGAAAGGTCATAAGAAAAAGATAATTGAAATTTGGCAACATAGTATTGGGAGGAGGTGAGATGATAGTACGTTGGGGAAACCAACTCTAATAAGATCAAGTTTACTTGGTCTCTTTAGACTGGTGAAACCAGCCGAAGCTACCGATCCAAGACCCAAGCTAGTTAGACCAGAAAATGACCTAATTTAATTTGAAAATGAAATTTCATTAAAAGGCTTTGTCAAGGAAAGGGTGGATGATCCCATAAGGCTACGGCCAAAGAAGGCCTAGTGCCTCGCCAAGACCTGGAAGCCAATTTCTGAAATTCAAATTCAAATTATCTTTTGTCAAATTCGAATCTAACACAAATTTCAATTAAATCTTAGATTTAATAATGGAAAATGATTCAAGCATCTCACAATACACCTATAAGGCAATCATGCTTGTTGTATTGATACATCTAAAATGGGTGAGATGTTAAGGACTAATGAATTGAAAAATATTTTTCAAAATTGTTTTTCAAAAATTGTTAGAATATTTTCCTAAAAATATATTTTTCAAAATAGAGCTTTAACATAATAATGTTTTTATGGAATTCATGCTTGTCTGATTGATTATATATATTACACATTTTTCAAAAAGGTATATTGTTTTCAAAAATTGATTGACTCACGCAATTAGACACAAGCCTCTTAGGACAACACTAAAGTTCCTTAGGGCACTTAGATAGAGTCAAACGGCATTGATGCAGGGGGAGTGCCTTTCATATTTTTCAAACTGCACTTTAAAAACATTACTATTATTTGAAAATATCTTTTCGAAAATCATGCTTTAATCGTTATCACTTGTGGCTTTTCGAAAAAGATTTTACCTATTGCAAAAATCAAATGTTTACCTGTTCTTTTGATTCTGATAAACCCTAAAGACACAGAGGAAGGTCCACTTCATAATCTAAAAAGGACTCCTAGGATGTGTCAGATTTAGGGGGAGTCTGAGTCAAATATTTTTTCAAGTCTTAAACTATTTTTTAAAATTATTAGAAAATTCCTTTGATTTGAATCAAACCTTAAGACTCAAAGGAAGAGTACTTGTGGTCAACAAGCTTCCCAGGACTGAGTCAAGTTTAGGGGGAGGTCAAATTAAAAGAATTATTCAATTACATGCTTTTAAAATTCTAAAAATCTATGCTTTTCAAAATACTATTTGTTAAAATTTGTGTGACTTATGAAATTATTTTGAAATAATGTTTACTTAGGTTGGAAAATTCCCAGGACACTTAGGAAATGTCCTTGTGGTCAACAAGGTTTCCTAGGATAGTGTCAGACTGGAAAATAGACCAAGTTAAGTAAAATATTAGATCTTTAAAATTCACACAGTTTTTCAGCACATACTTTGTGAAATATTATCATTTTTCTTAAAAATTTATAATAATATTTACTTGTTTGAAAACTTTCCAGGACACTTAGGAAATGCCCTTGTGGTCAACAAGGTTTCCTAGGATGGTGTCAGACTGGAAAAGAAACTCAATCAAGTAAAATATTTTCAAAAAAAAAACTTATGTCTTTCAAAACCAATATTCTTAATTTTGAAAAAAAAATATTTTCAAATGTATTGTTAAGTACTTAATTTCTCAAAAAAATATACTTTAAACCTAGAGCATTTTCAAATTTATGCAGTTTTTTTTTAAAACAAAATTGCACTAAGTATTTTCAAAACAAAAATTCAAAGGTTTTTCATTGTTGATGCAAGTTTTTATCTTTTTGATGCATGACAAAGGGGGAGAGAGTGCTTAAGTTAGATTTTTTCAGTTAGAATATTTTTTACTCTCCCAAAACCTATACCTTTTATTCTATCCCAAAACCTATACCTTTTATTCTATCCCAAGGATAGCAATTTAGCCCCTTAAACCAATCTAACTTAAGTTATTGTCAAACATCAAAAAGGGGGAGATTGTTGGTGCAAGTTGCATCAATGATGTTCTCCTTTATGTGTTTTAATGTTTGACAATGTACTTAAGTCAGTAATATATTGAACAGACAAAGGGGAGCGAAGGAGAAGTAACCTAAGCCTGAGAAAAGTCCTAGTTAGGCTAGGCATGGAAACCCTAAGACCTAGCGAAGGGCCGCTAGGCTCTGGCGAAGGGCTGCCAGAACGAAAAAGACCTAGCGAAGGGCTGCTAGGCTCTGGCGAAGGGTTGCCAGAAAGAAAAGACTTAGCGAAGGGCTGCTACGCACCTGACGAAGGGCTATCAGGAAAATAAGTCCTAGCGAAGGGCTGCTAGGCACCTGACGAAGGGTTGTCAGGGGAACAAGTCCTAGCGAAGGGCTGCTGGGCACCTGACGAAGGGCTGTCAGGGAAACAAGACCTAGCGAAGGGCTGCTAGGCACCAAGCGAAGGGATGATTGGTATCCAAGACCTAGCGAAGGGCGGCTAGGCAAAAGTCCACCCGAAGGACCGGGCGACAACCGTCTCCTGAAAGGAGTAGGTGAAAGGCGCTTTCTCGGGGGTAAGAGTTTGCGTCGGTTCGACCTAGGATTGCGTGCCAATCCGAAGTCCGAACCAAGTTCGTAAGATTAATATTTCATGTATACTTGCTTTGCATATATATATCTTGCAGGTACCAAGAGAAGAAGACAAAGCAAGCAAATGAAGTAGGCTGAAAACTGGCTGCCAGGGGGTCCCCAGTGTTGGGGGCGCCCCCAGCAGCCAGGGCGCCCCCACAGGGGGGCGCCCCCATGCAGCCAGGGCGCCCCCAGCAAGGGGGGCGCCCCTAGGCAGTAGTAAAATGGTAGTTTTCGTGAAGCAGGGTGACAGGTGTCAACCGGGGCGCCCGGAGCGTCCGGGGCGCCCTGATTAGTAGCTGTTTTGCTGTTTCGAAGCCAGAACACAGGATAAGACTCCACGGGGGTGCCCTGAGCGTCCAGGGCGCCCTGGTCAAAGATCTTATCCCCTACGGCGAGGTAGGCGCAAGGATGAGGTTTGACCGAGTCTTCCGGGGCGCCCCCAGCGACTAGGGCGCCCCCAGGAGTGCTATAAAAGGGGTCTCGACCCCTCTGCTTCAAACATACTTCCTAACTGCGATTCTATTCATTCCGACCGACGACAACGCGCTAAAGACGAGGCTCTGCGACCGGGAGGCTCCAGGAGGAAGTGCGCGGCACTTCGGAGGTCCAGATCGGCCGAGCTTCACATTTTTGCTTGGTTTGCAATTAATTACAGTATTTATTTTTCTTTATTATTGCTTGTAATATTGCACTGTAAGTCGGGTTTCTCCGCCTCCGCAAATTCCGGAAAGGAGACTATTAGTGGACTCAACGCCGAGTACATAGGCCTTGGACGTACTGACCCTGGGGGGTTGGGAACCAAGTAAATAAACCTGCCGTGTCCCCTGTTTTGCTTTCTTTTCTTTTATTTTTATGTTTCCGCTGCACTAACGCTCTGAGTCCAGAAGTCTTACGAAATATTTACGAAAGTTTTCACGGTCGATATTCACCCCCCCCTCTATCGACGGCACCGGTCCTACAAGCATCTCCCCTTTTATGACAACATCAGAAACCTGGCTCAATAGTCACATGGTTGTACAAGCATCAATATAAACACAGTCCACATGGGTGGAATAAAATAAAAACCAGGGGAAATAGTAATACACAGCCCACATGGCTGGTTCAACCATAATCATGCAGTTAATAAACTTCAACCTACACAGCTAGTACAAACACAATTGCGGAAAATACAAAACAATAGAAAACTAAAACAATTGCATGCTAGCATGGCTTAAACGATACAATTACCATAAATAAGACCAGAAATACCCAACAGGGGTTAAACACTACATAAAAATTAAATACCATATAATACAAGTCTAGAAAACCTAAATGCTAGCATAGACAAAATAAAACAATGTGGAATAATCTCGACGAGAAGCGGGACTAACGGATAGGACTTGATAAGGAGGCTTGTGATGTATCGGAATAGTAAAGCCTCCACGTTCTCCTCAAAGGTCATGATATATATTTATGTGGAAGACAAAAGTCATCTTAGCCTGACCAGGAAGAGGGTCATGGTTGTGCCAATGTCATCTAGGCCAGACACCATCCCCGATCGGGTATTAGGCCGAACACCATTCCAGCTCAGGTTTTAGGTCGGACATCATCCCTGGTCGGGCACCACCCCCGGGTGGGTGGTGCCTTTTCCCTAACGGGGAATGCTACTCTTGTGCGAGTGATGCCTTCTCCTGGGCGAATGATACCACTACCAGGTAGGTGATGCCATGGACTATTGGTTGCTCAAGGATAATCTTCTGATTGGTTATACAACACTCAGTGTGGAAAGGGAGATTAGATAGACAATAGGATGCCTCCCTTTACTAGATATGTGTCATAAATTAGATAAACTCCTTGTATCGAGGGGTTAGACATGTTCCTGCTCTAGCAATATGATGTTCTCCTGAAAGGGATCCTCAAAGCCGCATTTATAATCAATTAATACCTATAATGCACTGAAGATAAAGGATCAATGATATAAAGGAGAATCATTAATTCTTTGGAAGATATACTTGTGGTAATAATGATAAAAAAGGGTCATTAATGTAGGGAAAAACAAAGAGCCGGCAAAAATAGTACAAAAAGGTATTTCAAGTATCAGAACAAAAAGGTAATTCTATTCTAAAACTTATCCATGACTCATTATTAGGCCTTATCACTTGTTCTTACTTGAATGTCGGAGTGTCAATGCTTGGGCAACCCTGACACCATTCTAACTTTCTTTTTTCGAGTTTGTGTTGATTTCTAGGGGCTCCAGGCAGAGGTGTTCTCTGATGGAACTTGGATGGCTAGAGAGGGGGGTGAATGTAGCCAGACACCGAAACCTTTAGCACTTTGTAAGTTTTCTGCACTTAAACGTTTAGTAGCACAGCGGAAGCAATAAAAACAGAGTATGCAGAATTTAAACCCTAAGCTAAGAACAAGCACAAGAACGCTAACACAGAGGATTTACAAGGTTCGGGGATAACTTTCCCCTACTCCTTGGCGTGCCCTTAAGGTGGGCAATCCCTTGATCGTCGGCAGATCAAGCCCCAGAAAATCCGGATAAAATGCAACCTCCTTCTCGGTGGAGTAACCTCTCCACAGTGTTTCAACAAAGATAAAGTTTTAAGCACAATGAAACACAAGAAGGATCTTATAGAGCACTTAGGACAGCAAGAACACAAGCAAGCTTCTCACCGAACTCCACCCAGCGCAGATCTCATGCAAGAACTCCCTTCTTCGTGTCTTCTCGCTGATGGGCTCGCCAAGCCTCTTGTTTCTTCTTCCAAGTGCTCAAGTAACAGAGGTTGCTTCAAGGATCGCAGATGCTTGCTCAAGGTGATGGAACAACAGATCGCACAAGCACAATGTGGAGAACTGATCGCGCAACAAGAAGTGAACTTCGCAAAGAACTCTACTGCTCTTCTCCGCTACGTAGCTTAAGTTTCTCCACTGATCGCCAGGTCACAGCACCTCACTGCAGCCTCCAGCTGCTCACCTGCAACAGCCAGCCTACCACTGAGCTCTCCTGGACTCCCTGAGCTTCCCTCAGACTAGCTCCAGTCAGCAGCTCCAGCAGCGCCAGCGCCCGTTGCAACCTGAGATGGAAAACAGACAAACCAGCTCCAAGGAAAGACCCCTATTGACTCTCCTTGAGTGTTTGAATCCATCCCTGTCACCTGCACACTTAATCAGATCATTAGCACAGCAAATCAGGCAGAGAATCATATATCAGAGGTTATCAGTGACGATCAGAAATGTTCAGACGTGTTCAGAGCGTCTGACAGTGCATTTTGAATTAAAGTGATCGGTCACCGGACCGATCCACCGCTTTGCTGGGACTCCCATCTTTCGTGGCCACACGAGCCTGATCGGTCACTAGACCTATCAGGTTGTGACCTGATCGGTCACCAGACCGATCAGGTAGCTCCCTGACCGATCAGGCTCCAGCCTGATCGGTTATAAGATAGAGTCCGCGACTCCTGATCGTTCACCAGAACGGTCTGAATAGTGTTCCAGATCGGTCACCAGACCGATCAGGAGCAGATCAGTAAGGTTCCCAAAACCTACTGGATGCTCCCTGATCGGTCACCGGACCGATCAGGAGCAGAACAGCAGGGGAACTCAACTCACTGTGAGCTCCCTGATCGGTCACCAGACCGATCAGGAGCAAAGCAGTGAGTGAACTGCATGCCCAGACCGATCAGGAGTCGAGCAGTAGGTTCACAACCTCACTGTGTGTTCCCTGATCGGTCACCAGACCGATCAGTCATCGCTGGATCGGTCACCAGACCGATCCACAAGGGAACATCGTGCCAACTTCCCTGATCAGTCACCAGACCGATCCAGGCAAGGGTAAATCAACCCAAGTCAAGAGAACAAGCCTCCAGCCCTTCTCTGACTCGTGCTTGATCCCTCGGACCAAGACTCCATGCCCAGCTTCACTCACCGGGACTTCAACCTAGCCCTCCAAGCTAGGACCTGGCCCTCCAAGCTGGGATTTCATCAACCTAGCCCTCCAAGCTAGGACCTGGCCCTCCAAGCCGGGATTTCATCAACCTAGCCCTCCAGGCTAGGACCTGACCCTCCAAGCCAGGACTTTTCCACACCTAACCCTCCATGTTAGGATTTTTCACACCTAGCCCTCCAGGCTAGGACTTTTCACACCTAACCCTCCAAGTTAGGATTTTTCACACCTAGCCCTCCAGGCTAGGACTTTCACACCTAGCCCTCCAGGCTAGGACTTTTCACACCTAACCCTCCAAGTTAGGATTTCTCACACCTAGCCCTCCAGGCTAGGACTTTTCACACCTAACCCTCCAAGTTAGGATTTCAATCACTCCGTGCCTAATCCCCGATCAGGACTTAATCATAGTCATCTCATCAACCCTAACTAAAATTGGTGTCAACACCAAAACAACAATCAGGGTCAGACTGCATCAACAATCTCCCCCTTTTTGTTGTTTGACAACCCGATTTTAAGTTTAGGGATTTGAATCCAATTATCTCAAATCTCAGCATTGTAGGAGAATCAGGATCCTCCCCCTACAACATTTAAACTCATAATCATCCTAAACTTAACCAACCACACTCTCCCCCTTTGTCAAACACCGAAAAGGGTGTAGACGGGTTGTTAAGTTTAACCATACTCCCCCTCAACCCTAGGGGATCCCAAAACAATATAAGATTTGATATATTTTGAAAAACATATGAAACACATATGAAAAATGTAAAGCATGGCAAAGCAATCATATATATCATATGAACATGGCGTCATAAGCATAAACATAGCAACGCATAATGAGGCATACAAAACGACAGCAATTTTATGAACAATCATATAAGCCAACAAGAAGCAGAATATAGTAAGTCAAATATGAAAAGTAGGCATAATGTTAGATGAATGAAGCATAAGCAAAATCTAGTCATAGAAGTAAGGCATAAAACATAGCCTGAAAAGTCAAGTGCATCATACAACAAAACCAGACAAAAAATGAGATGCATATCAATGCATCAAAGTCAACACCAAGCCATAACAGGCAAATAGTCAGAATGGACAGATCCGTCAAATCGTCAGATACCACAAAGCAGAATCAGAGTACAATCAACCATCAGCGGGGGGTCATCATGCATAGGGTCATCCATCGTGTCATCATCATGAACAAAAGACCCCGGTGCAGCACTACCAGAGGGCGCATCTCCAGGAAACGTGTGCCGGCGCCACTCATCATACCAAGTCTGCTGCAGAGTACGGACCCCCGAGACATCAGACTCCACCGCGGTCAGTCTGCGATCGAAGGATCGAATCTCCGAGCGGACCTCCTCTCGATAGAGCTCTCGCAAATGAAGATCATGCTAGATGGTCCGATCAAGCTCTGAAATCTGCCAGCGCAGATCTGGCTCGGGCTCATAGTCATAGTCAGCAGTAGCAGCGGGAGCCTCCTGATGTGCAGCAGCATCTGCTGGTGCCTGAAAGTGTGGAACTCCCCTAGGTAGCTCGCCGAGACCCCTCCCGTCCTTCCAAACCATAGCCCGATCGTGATCCCGAATGATGATGCCGGACTTGGCAAATCCCCCCCGGCCAAGTCGACAATCCTGTCTGACCATGGGCACTGTCCTGCCCTTGGTGACATCAACACCCACTGACATAAGCCAGTCGGTGATGACGTGACCAAATGGCATATAGACAGTGCGTCGGCTCGGCTCTCTATAGGATAAGATGGACTGAAAAATGCTCTCCATGATATCAAAGTCCATGCGACAGTGCATGCCATAGAGCATCAGGCAATGATAAGGACAGATCTCGGTCAAGAGTTTGGAAGTGATCGGCAGGATACAGTTTGTGATTATCTTGAACAGAATGTAATCAACAGGGAAGAGACGGAGTGCTGCAAAAGTCAGAAAATCAGGACCCAACACATCAAGACCGGCTGGGCGGGGATGGCCAAAGAAATGCTGATAAATGTCATCGGGAGTGACGTCCGCAAAAGGAGCCAACAAAGGGTCTGGGAGCTCTGGATAGATAGAGTACAAGTTAGACGATCGACGACCGCCCAGATACTCTGCCAGGATCTCATAAGAGAAATCAAGATTTCTCTTGGCTACGCGAGTAGTGAATTCAAAGTCCCCTTGAGGCCCTTGTTGAAGGTTATTGTAAAATTCCGAAACAAGGTCATAGTTTATAGTCCTTTTGAGGGAAAGAAGAAAGCCCAGGTGGTAGAAGGTAATGATCTCCGCAATGGAGGGACAATGCTCAGAGAGGAAGGGACCATCGACTGACCGGCAAGAAAGCAACTTGAAAGTTCTGGATTGAAAGGCCTGCTCACAGGCAGCGTTAGGGAAACGAGAACCGGACGAAGGCTGAGGCCTTCGGGAGGGCGCGGAAGAAGAAGGGTTTTTGCCCTTTGAGCTTCCCTCCACGGGTTCTTTACCCTTTGATGACTTTCTAAAGGGTTGAATAGGTCATGGCAGCAGATTTGATCAAGATAAGTAAATCGAACATGGATAAGATCATGTTACAAGTTGATAATCAAGCCACAAATTAGATGATCACAAGATCAATAAAAGGGTTTGTCATGGTATAGAATAATCATTGATCAAATTAACCATAACAGAAAAAGATCAAGAGAACATAGGTTTAATCAATGAAATGAGATTTGATCAGTGAGATTTTAGGTCAAGACAGGGGAGGTCACGGTAATGGCATACACAGCACAAAAGACAAGTTATGATTAGCATAAGCTCATAATCTATGAATTGATCTGAAATGAAAGTCAACAAAACTCTTACTTAGGTGCCATGTTGAGTTGATTGAATGAGAGGAATCACGCGGCCGAGTTGTGCAGAGAACAGCACACATAAACGGTGATTTGCGAGCAAGAACATCAGCAAAAGAGAAACTCCTAGTAGCGCAGGAGAAACCCCAGTCGCACGCGCAGCAGGGAGACGATCGCAAGAAGCCATGCGCAGGGAGGAGGAAACGCAGGAGGAGCTCTCGCACAGCAAGTAGATCGCACGCGCAAGAGAGGATTTCGGCGCTAGGGCTTGGGAAGAAAGGGTTTAGACGAAGTTAATCGGTTGGTGGATCGGTCCACCAACCGCAATTTAATACGATCAAACGGATCACCGTTCGATCTAAGAGCGCCCAAACCGATCAGGCTCCGACCTGATCGGACTGGCCTGGTCCTGATCGGTCAGGTGACTGATCAGGCAGGCTCCTGATCGATCGGCTGATCGATCAGGAAGCGAACAGTAAGTTTGGAGCTTATTCTGTGAACCCCCTGATCGGTCTGTGGACCGATCACCACAGGGTTCCAGATCGGTCCAAGGATCGATCTAGGCCAACACAGAATGTTTGGTCAATTTTTCGCGAAGTGATATGTGACCTTTCTGATCGATCTGTGGACCGATCACCACAGGAGGAGTCAGATCGGTCCGGGGACCGATCCAGAGCAACACAGAGGGATTTTTGTGGTTAATCGCGAATCAGCTAGATCGGTCCATTGGACCGATCAGTCCTACTCCTGATCGGTCCGGTGACTGATCAGGCTTCCTGATACGATCTGAAACTTTCAGTTACAGATTTCCAAACAATTTCTGATAAGATCTGATGAAAGATATCGATCTTGGAAGTGATCCCCTGACTAAAATTGATCCTTGAACAAGGATCAAGGGTCCTTATGGTTTTGACAAATCACTTTGCTCCACCCAAGTGGAGTCAAACTCAATCAACAAACATTCAAGCAATTTCAAACAAGATTGTGCCAAATTCAAGTCTCCAATCAAGTTTCCTTGATTGGAATGTTCAAGTATGATCATGGATCCAAGTACACATATGTTATGCATTGGTTTTCCCCATACTTGGTTACCGAAGTGATTTTTATCTCGTCAACCTAATTTCTCAAGGGATGCATTGACATTTTAAAAAATTAAGTTGATCCTAGCATCTCACCCCATTTCTAGCAAACAAAAACGTTTTGTTGAGCCTTATAGTTTGTGTGAGATGTTCCCAAGTAACCCAATTGTTCCCAACAATTAGAAATAATCATGAAGGGTTTTGAATGCATTTCAATCCTATGAAGCGCGACACATTCCTAATTCCCTTCTTAAGAAGCTAAACTCATTTTCGGGAAGTGGTTTAGTGAAAATGTCAGCTAGATTTGATTTTGACTCTACATGAGAGAGTACAATATCTCCTCTAGCCACATGATCTCTAATGAAGTGGTGACGCACTTCAATATGTTTGGTCCTAGAGTGATGGACCGGATTCTTGGTTAGGTTAATTGTGTTAATGTTGTCACACAACACTTGCACACCCTTGTAAGTCAATCCATAGTCCTCTAATTTATGAATCATCCACAACAATTGTGACACACTCTCTCCCATGGCGATATATTCTGCCTCGGTCGTGGAGAGAGCAACACAATGTTGCTTCCGACTTGACCAACTAACTAGAGATGATCCTAGGAATTGGCAACCCCCACTTGTGCTTTTCCGATCCAACTTGCATCCAGCATAGTCGGAATCGGTATAGCCAATTAGGTCAAATGACTCGGTACGGGGGTACCAAAGACCAACTTCAATTGTGCCCTTAAGGTATCTCAAAATTCTCTTAACGGCGATTAAGTGAGATTCCAATAGTCCTCTAATTTATGAATCATCCACAACAATTGTGACACACTCTCTCCCATGGAGATATATTCTGCCTCGGTCGTGGAGAGAGCAACACAATGTTGCTTCCGACTTGACCAACTAACTAGAGATGATCCTAGGAATTGGCAACCCCCACTTGTGCTTTTTCGATCTAACTTGCATCTAGCATAGTCGGAATTGGTATAGCCAATTAGGTCAAATGACTCGGTACGGGGTACCAAAGACCAACTCCAATTGTGCCCTTAAGGTATCTCAAAATTCTCTTAACGACGATTAAGTGAGATTCCTTGGCACATACTTGATACCTAGCGCACATTCCCACAGCAAAAAGTATATCAGGTCGACTAGCTGTGAGCTATAGCAAACTACCTATCATACTCCGATATTGAGTCAAATCAACAGGTTTACCACTCTCATCATTGTCTAATCTTGTGTTTGTAGCCATGGGAGTGGTTACCTCTTTTGAATCACTCATGTTGAATTTTCGGAGCATCTCTTGAGTATACTTTGATTGGTGCACATGGATTCCGTCGCGAGTTTGCTTGATTTCAAGTCCAAGGAAGAAAGTCAACTCTCCCACTAGACTCATTTCAGATTCACTCTCCATGTGTCTAATAAATTCATTTAAATAGCCCTTGTTGTTTGAGCCACAAATTATGTCATCGACATATACTTGGGCTACAAAAATATTGTCACCATCTCTTCGTAGAAACAGTGTAGGGTCTATTTGGCCTCTAACAAAATCTTTTTCAATTAGAAATGTCGACAACCGCTCATACCAAGCTCGGGGTGCTTGTTTAAGGCCATAAAGTGCCTTTTTGAGCTTGAACACGTGGTTTGGAAATTCGGTACTCTCAAACCCCGGAGGTTGTTCGACATAAACCTCTTCTCTTATTAAACCATTTAGAAAGACTGATTTGACATCCATTTGATATAGCTTGAAACCTCGATGTGCTGCAAATGCAAGCATCAATCGGATGGACTCTAATCGTGTCACGGGAGCATATGTCTCATCATAATCAATGCCTTCAACTTGACTGTAGCCCTTGGCTACTAAGCGTGTCTTGTTTCTTATGATTTCTCCCTTATGATTTAGTTTATTTTTGAAGACCCATTTGGTTCCAATAATGGTGGTCTTCTTAGGTCTAGGGACTAAGTCCCAAACTTGACTTCTTTCGAATTGACCTAGTTCATCTTGCATCGCAATGATCCAATCGGGATCATCTAATGCTTCGTCAATTTTTCTAGGTTCAATTTCGAAAATTAGAGCAACTTCATTAGCCTCATTCCTAAAGAATGATCTAGTCCTAACCCCATGATGAATGTCTCCAACAATTTGGTCTTGGGGATGACTATAGGCTAATCTAGTTTGCCTTGGTGTTGGTGGTGCTTCTTGAATGGTTTCACTAGACACCGGCTCAGCCTCAGGATCCAGCTGATCTATGGGTTGTCTAGGCTCACCGTCATCGGATTCATCACCATCAACAACATTTGGACTTTCATTCAAACCTAGTTTCCTAAGTTCGAATTGGACTCCTTTAACATCTTCTGGTTGATCATTGGCTTTTGGAATTTCTTCAAAGACAACATCAGAAGATTCTTCAACCAATCTAGATTTCTTATTGTAGACTCGGTAGGCTTTGCTAACTAGGGAGTACCCGACCAGTATCCCTTCATCAGCCTTTGCCGTGAACTTTCCAAGATGGTCCTTGGTGTTTAGAATAAACACCTTACAACCAAACACCCTAAGATGTTTAACCGTAGGTGGTTTTCCAAATCAAAGTTCATGGGGAGTCTTACCTAAGAATCTATATATGAGGACTCGATTTTGCACATAGCAAGCTGTGTTCACAGCTTCAGCCCATAAGTAACTCGGTAATGAGTACTCATTGAGCATGTTTCGTGCAGCCTCTTGTAAAACACGGTTCTTCCTCTCTACAATACCATTTTGTTATGGTGTTCTAGGAGTGGAGAACTCATGTCTATACCCTCTATCTTGACAAAACTCTAAGAATCGTTGGTTTTGAAATTCACCTCCATGATCACTTCTTATTGTTTTAATGGTTGATGATTTTTCATTTTCAACTCTTCTACAAAAAGAAATGAAAACATCTAAGGTTTGATCCTTATATTTAAGAAAATAAGTCCATGTATATCTAGTAAAATCATCAATGATAAAAAAGCAGTATCTACTACCATTCAATGATATAATAGTGTTACAATCAAACAAGTTCATATGAAATAAATTCAATGCGGTAGAAGTACTTACAGTGCTTTTACCTTTATGTGCAGATTTTGTTTGCTTACCCATTTGACATGCATTACAAATCTTTTCTTTTTCATACTTGATGCTTGGTAAGCCACGAACCAGTCCCTTGTTGGCCAAATTCCGGATATTCTTCATGTTCACGTGTGCTAATCTCCGGTGCCAAAGGGTGAACTCCTCTTCTTTTGACATGAGACACTTAGCAAAAGCATTAGTAGCACTTTTAAAGGATACTTGGTAAATGTTATCTATTCTTGTTCCTACTAGTACCGTGTCCAATGTGTCATGTTGTCTAACTAGACATTGACTTGATTGAAAGTCAATTGTGTAACCCGCATCACACAATTGACTGACACTTAGGAGATTAAATGTCATCCCCTTGACTAGAAGGACATTTTTAATTCTAAGACATTCGGATATTTGAATGTCTCTTATTCCTATGACCTTAAGACTACAATTATTACCAAAGGAAACATTACCTCTATTTTTGCATTGAAGGGTAGTAAATAATGATTTATCACCGGTCATATGTTTGGAGCACCCACTATCAACGAACCAAGTTGATAGATGCTCCCCCTCAATCACAACCTACACAATTCGAAAAATAGAAGATTTAGGTACCCAAATCTTGGGACCTAAAGCACCTACTAAACAAGAATTAGGCACCCATCCTTTGACTACTTTCCTTTGAACTCTAGGTGTCTTAGTTTGTCTAACATCAGTCCTAGACATTAAGGACACAAATGATGGTTCTTTGGGTCGATAACCAATACCGGCCCTATTGTAGACTGCCCTTTGGGCATTCAAGATCATGCCTAAAGTATTTGAGTTTGTTGAGAACTTCTCAAGAACACTCTTAAGTCTCTCAATTCACTCTTCACTGATTTGTTTTCATCCTCTAACAATTCTACTTGTAAATCATCAACATCCTCATCCCTAGAGGATTTCAATTGTTCAACTTCAATTTCCAATGATTTAATTTTTCTTTTTGATTTTTTCAACCAATCGGTTAAGCATGCAATTGTTCTATAGCATTTTTCAAGTTCAGGAGTGATTACCTCTTCATCATCCGAAGATGATGAAGTCGCGTTTGTGGAGTCGGAGGATTCATCACTGCTTTCTTCTTCTTCCAAGGCCATGAGTGCTACATGGTGAGTACTCTTTTCCTCCTTCTCTTTATCGGACGAACTTGAGGAGGATTCATCCCAAGTGGCCTTCAAGGCCTTCTTCTTCTTTTTGGATCTTTCCTCCTTCTTCTTGAGCTTTGGGCAGTCCTTCTTGAAGTGCCCTTTCTTGCTGCACTCATAGCAAGTAATATTAGTCTTATCAATCTTAGCTTCACTAGGGTTACCTTTACCGTTGAAGCGTCAACCCTTCCTCATCATTCTTCTAACGAAATTGGCTATCTCGGAGGAAGAAGAGCCGCTGCCATCCTCCTCGGATTCGGACTCGGATTCGGATGAAGATGAAGATGAAGAGACTTCCTTCTCCTTCTTCTTCTCCTTCTTCTTCTTATTCTTTTCTCCTGCAACTAAGGCAATCCCCTTCTCCTTGGGGCCTTTGTTAGCCATTTCATGAAGTTCCATCTCACAAAATAATGTTGGGGCAGATTGCACCCAAGTCAAACCTGTGTTTTGATATTGACAAAAGGGTTCAAAAGTTAAGGGTTAATTGGTGTCTAACAAGTTTTTTGAGTGTACAGGAAAAGCCCTAGCGAAGGAATGCTAGGCACTGGCGAAGGACTGCCAGACTGGACAAAGTCCTAGCGAAGGAATGCTAGGCACTGGCGAAGGACTGCCAGAATGGACAAAGCCCTAGCAAAGGAATGCTAGGCACTGGCGAAGGGCTGCCAGAAGTAAAGACCTAGCGAAGGGCTGCTAGGCACCAAGCGAAAGGCAGCTTGGTACCTCAAGACCTGGCGAAGGACTGCCGGGCAAAAGTCCAACTGGAGGATCCGGTTGGCACCAGGTAAAACTCTCCCGAGAGGAGTAGGTGAGGACGCGTTCCCCTTGAGGGAACATTAGGCGTCGGTTCGACCTAGGGCTCCATTTTGGAGACCAAAGTCAGAACCAAGACAGCTAAGGCTGTATAAAATAATAATATAATTGTTATTTGGACTAACCCTGGATGCAGGATCGAAGGACTGAGTATCTGCAGCTCAGAGAGCCTCGAAGGAGTGAGGCAGAAGCTGAGCAGGGCGCCCCGGACGACCAGGGCGCCCCCAAGGTCAACCCAAGTATGTAACAACCTCGACGCGTTTTCGCCCCGCTTGTCGCGGGCGCCCCGCGTGTCGCGGGCGCCCCCACTGCTAGCTGTCGAAGCGCATCCCTGCGAAGCCGAAGAGATGAGGCCTTTGACCAGTCAAGCCGGGCGCCCCGAGTCCTCCGGGCACCCCGGTCAAACCGGATCCCGAGGATAATGGGATCAGACGGCGACCGAGCTACAGCCGGATTGGCTGCCACGTGGGGGGCGCCCCCGTCGACCAGGGCGCCCCTAGGCCCTATATAAAGGGCCCTCGACCTCCTTCTTCAAAGCATCAATTCTTCGGACACTTCCACGCTCTTCTGCTCTGTGCTTTGCTCCAGATACTGCCCAACTCGAGCCGACGACATCCCGCTGCTCCGAAATCTTCGATCTACTCCGGACGTCGGTAAAAGAAGAGCATAATTCTTATTATATAAAGTTTACTGCACTTATTCTGTATTCAATAATTGTAAACTGGTTTACGAACTTATAGAATTGCCCGCAGAAAACGGTCAACGACCGTGGGCCTTGGAGTAGGAGTCGACACAGGCTCCGAACCAAGTAAAACGACCGTGTTAGCATTGTTTTTGTGTCTTATTTCCGCTGCGCACTTACTCTTTTTAAATCCGAACGATTTGCGACATTCACCCCCCCCCCTCTCTCGCATTTCTCGATCCAACAAATAAATCATCTAACTTGACAATTGATAAGTCCTTGGAAACTTTGTAGGCATCCACCATGGATGACCACAAAGCATTCCTTGGAAATGCTTTTAACACATACTTCACAAGGTCGCGATTTTTGACCTTTTCATCAATAGAGTGGAGACCATTGAGGACTTCCTTGAACTTACTATGCAGCTCACTTACGGTTTCATTCTCCTTCATGGAGAGGTTTTGGAGTTGGTTAAGGAACAAATCCCTCTTGGCGATTCTTGAGTCTCGGGTACCCTCGTGGAGTTCGATGAGCTTGTTCCACAAATCTTTTGCACTTGTAAATGGACCAACCTTGATTAATTGGTCTTTGTGTTGGTGCAAGTTGCATCAATGATGTTCTCCTTTAAGTGTTTTAATGTTTGACAATACACTTAAGTCAATGATACATTGAACAGACAAAGGGGAGCAAAAGAGAAGTAACCAAAGTGGAAGGAAGTCCTAGTAAACCTAGGCAATAAGTCCTGGTTCAGGGAATTGGGCACTAAGTCCTGATCGAGGATTGGACACTAAGTCTTGGCAAGGGCTGGGCACCGAAGACCTGCTCAGAAGGTGGGCACTAAGTCCTGGTCAGGGACTGGGCAAGAAGACCTAGCCGAGGGTTGGGCACCGAAGACCTGGTTCGGGGAATTGGGCACGAAGACCTGGCCGAGGGTTGGGCACCTAAGTCCTGGACCTAGGGTTTGGGCACGGAGTCTTGGTCCGAGGGACTGAGCAACTTAGCTGAGCGATGACTAAGGGCAGAAGTAGAGACGAGTCAGGGTTCGGGCGTCTCGAGGTCCGAAGGTATCGGAAGCTAAGCAAAAGTCCACCCGAAGGACTGGGTGGCAACCGTCTCCTGAAAGGTGTAGGTGAAAGGTGCGTTCTCGGGGATGGGAACTTGCGCCGGTTTGACCTAGGGTTTCATGGAAATCCGAAGTCAGAACCAAGTCCTTAAGGTTAAGATTATATGTATATGGGATTTATGTTTGTGTATCTTGCAGGTACCAAGATTGGAAGACAAAGCAGGCGGCTGGAGGCCTTGAAGCAGGGCACCCCCATCAGTGGGGGCGCCCCCATGCATCCAGGGCGCCCCCATCAGTGGGGGCACCCAAAACAAAGAAGAAAAAGTGGCAGTAAAGTGTTGAAGGCAGAATAGGTGTCAAGCGGGGCGCTCGGAGCGTCCGGGGCGCCCGGAGCGTCCGGGGGCGCCCAGGTTCAAAACTGTTTTGCTGTTTCGAGGTCGAAACACAGGATAAGCCTTCACAAGGGCGCCCGAAAGGTCTGGGGCGCCCTGGTCAAAGGCTTTATCAGCTGCGGCGAGGTCGGCGCAGGGATAAGGTTTGACCGGGTTTATCGGGGCGCCCCCAACGTTCAGGGCGCCCGTATGAAGCCTATATAAGGGGCTTCGACCCCTCTGCTTCAAACACAATTGATGTGAGTGATTCTGACCATTCTGATCGACGACAACGCGCTAAAGATGAGGCTCTACGACCGGGAGGCTCCAGGAGGAAGTGCGCAGCACTTCGGAGGTCCAGATCGGCCGAGCTTCAACTTTGTTTTGTTCAGTTTGCATTTAATAGTCTGTACTTAATTTCCTATACTTTTGATTGTACTATTGCACTGTAAGACGGGTTTTCTCCGCCTCCGGAAATTCTAGAAAGGAGACCAATAGTGGACTCACGCCGAGTACATAGGCCTTGGACGTACTGACCCTGGGGGGTTGGGAACCAAGTAAATAAATCCCGCTGTGTCCTTGTGTTCTTTCTATTGTTATTTTCCGCTGCACTAACACTCTGAGTCCAGTACGAACGAAAGTTTTACGAAAGTTTCCGAAGGTTTTGACGGTCGATATTCACCCCCCCCCTCTATCGATGGCACCGGTCCTACAAGTGGTATCAGAGCTGAGCCGCTCTTCACCGGACTAACCGTCGACGGAGCAACGACGCCAAGAGTTGAGGGGGAGCCCAGGGTGAATCAGGTACATTTTTTTAATGTCTAATTTTAAATTGCATATTATTTGTTTCACATGTAGGGAGAGAGGGCACTATAAAAATCAGTGCCCTACTCGTAAAATTCGGTCTACACCACCGGCGGCAAAGGGGGCACCAGCGCCAGAAGGCCGGAGAGATAAAAGCCACATCAGATGCTTCAAATGCAAGAAGTACGGACACTACAAGAACAAATGTCCGGAAAAATGTAAAATTTACGTTCCGAAAAGTTTCAAAATTCCTGCACTGTCTTTAGATAATTTAGTTAATTTTTCTGATAAATTAGATTTACTACATAGTAAAATTAATATTTTGCATGACAAATTAGAAAATACAGATATGACTAAAATATCAAAAATTAATTATTTAATTCAGAACATTAATTTAGTAATTTCTAAAATAAATTATCATAACTCTAAATCTGATAATGTTAATCCTAATAATTATTTCTGATAATATTAAACTTAATTCTGATTCTGATAACTTTAATTCTAATAATGTTAATTCTGATAATTCTAATTCAGATAAATTTAATCCTAACGATAAATCTGAATCCAAAAATCATAGGGATAAATCAGAATTCAAAAATCCAAAGGATAATTCTAAATTTGAAAATCCTTTAGAATTCAAATTTGAAAACCCTTTGTATAAACCTGAACCCAAATTTGAAAATCCTTTAGATAGTTATGAATTTAAATTTGAAAATTCTGAGGATCATAAGGATAATTCTGAAGATAGTGGAGATGAGATCTCTTTAGATATTAATTTAATTATTCCCTTAGATAATCTTGGAAAATTAACTACTGGCCCACTTTACTCCACCTACTTTGAGGATATTGAAAGATCTAATCTTGAGGAGGAGATAGAATTGTCTAAGATAAAGGTCATAGTTAATAAAAATCACAAAGGTTCAAATAAATTAGAATTACTAGAGAAACTTGAAAAGAAAAATAAGAATGAGTCAGAAATTTTTGAAATAATGAAAATGCTGAACCTAAATCCACAACTATTAATTAATCATTTCAACCTTAATTACTCAATTAAATCTTAATTAATTCACACTTAAATTAATTCACACTTAAATTAGTTTAAATTAAATCTTAATAAATTCAAATTAAATCTTAATTAAATTCAAATTAAATCTTAATTAAATATTAATTAAATCAATTAAATTCAAATTAAATCTTAATTAAATATTAATTAAATCAATTAAATTCAAATTAAATCTTAATTTAATTAAAATTAAATCTTAATTAAATTCAAATTAAATCTTAATTAAATTCAAATTAAATTCAAATTAAATCCAAATTAAATTCAAATAAAATTAAATTCAAATTAAATTCAAATGAAATTAAATTCAAATTAAATTAAATTCAAATAAAATTAAATCCAAATTAAATTAAAATTAAATCTTAATTTAATTCAAATTAAATCTTAATTTAATTCAAATTAAATCTTAATTTAATTCAAATTAAATCTTAATTAAATATTAATTAAATCAATTAAATTCAATTAAATATTAACTAAATCAATTAAATTCAATTAAATCCTAATTAAATTAAATTATCTTAATTCAAATTAAATTATCTTAATTCAAATTAATTCAATTAAATCTTAATTAAATCAAATACAAATTAATTAGTTCTTAATTAATTCTTAATTTAAGTAATCCTTAATTTAACTTTAAGTAATTCTTTTTAAGTTAACTCTAACTCGTAAATAACTTAAACTCAAATTAAATAAAATCCTACCCAAACCGCAACAATTAATTTAAATAAAATTAAATATGTCAAAGTGGGTTGACATATTCGTCGGTTCACACGACATGTATCAAATCGGGAATTTGATACATCTTTAGAAACATAATTAAGATGCTTTGGACTTGTTTGACTCATGCATAATTGTCATGCTATGCATTTGCTAATTCTTTTAAATATATGACGTGTCATTCGTATTTAAATTTTATGCATAATTTAGAACGGCTATAGAAAAAAGAATAATTGAAACTTGATCAACCTAGTATTGGGTGGAGGTGAGATGATAGTACGTTAGGGAAGCCTTTTTGGTGGAACTAGTCGAAGCTACCGATCCAAGACCTAAACTAGTTAAACCAAAATCTTTCAAGAAGTAACATGAAGATGAATTTTCTATAAAAGGCTTTGTCAAGGAAAGGGTTGATGATCCAATAAGGCTACGATCAAAGAAGGTCTAGTGCCTCGCCAAGACTTGGAAGCCAATTACTGAAAATCAAATTCACTTTACTATTGCTAGATTTGAATCTAACACAAGCTTCAATTAAATCTTAGAGTTAATTAATAAAAATGATTCAAGCGTCTCACAATACACCTATAAGGCAACCATGCTTGTTGTATTGATACATCTAAAATGGGTGAGATGTTAAGGACTAATGAATTGAAAAATATTTTTCAAAATTGTTTTTCAAAATTGTTAGAATATTTTTCTAAAAATATATTTTCAAAATAGTGCCTCAACATAATAATGTTTTTATGGAATTCATGCTTGTCTGATTGATTATACATAATATACATTTTTTTAAAGGTATATCTTTTTAAAAATTATTTGACTCACTCAATTAGACACAAGCCTCTTAGGACAACACTAAAGTTCCTTAAGGCACTTAGATAGAGTCAAACGATGTTGGGTATAGGGGGAGTGTTTTCACTCTTTTAATTTTTTTTAAAAGACTTTTTGAAAACTGCACCTTAATTTCTATCACATATGTTTTCAAAAAGGCTTATACTTTAAAAATTATCTTCTTTCCAAATTGTGGTTTCAAAATCTATCTTCCTGAAAATTGGTGTTCATTTGATTTTGATAAACCCTAAAGACACAGAGGAAGGTCCACTTCATGATCTAAAAGGACTCCTAGGATGTGTCAGATTTAAGGGGAGTCTGAGTTAACCTTCTGACAAGTTTTAAATTATGTATTTTGAAAATTATTAGATTATTCTTTTGATCTGAATCAAACCTTAAGACTCAAAGGAAGAGTACTTGTGGTCAACAAGCTTCCCAGGACTGAGTCAAGTTTAAGGGGAGGTCAAATTAAAAGAATTATTTAATAACATGCTTTCATACACGGTATCTTCAAATCCTGTTGAAAACATAAGTATTATTTCAAAATACTATCAGTTTTTCCTAAAAATACTATTATTTTCAAAAATTCATCTGGTTTTGATCAATGTGAAATAATGTTTATCTTGGGTTTGGAAAATCTTCCAGGACACTTAGAAAAATGTCCTTGTAGTCAATAAGGTTTCCTATGATTGTGTCAGACTGGAAGATAAACCAAGTCAAGTAAAATATTATGTCTTCAAAAATTCAGTCTATTTTTCAAAATATACTTACATTTTCAAAATACTATCATTTTTTTCCTATCAAAATTCTGTTCGGAAATAGTACTTACTTGAATATGGAGAATGTTCCAGGACACTTAGAAAAATATCCTTGTAGTCAACAAGATTTCCTAGGATTATGTCAGACTGGAAAAGGCACCATGTCAAGTACTTATACTTCTCAAAATTCATAATAATTTCAAAGTACTTAATTTTTCAAAATTCATATTTTTTCAAAGTACTTATGGTTTTCAAAAATTCTAATATTTTTCTAAGTACCTATACTTTTCAAAAATACATAATATCTTTTTAAGTACTTAGATTGTCAAAAGGTGCACAATATGTTTCAAAAGTACTTAGACTTTCCAAAAAGGCTCAATCTATTTTTTCAAAAGTACTTGCATATTTCTCAAAAATTCATAATATCCTTTAAATACTTGCATGTTTCAAAGATCATTTTTCAAAGTATTTGTACCTTTCAAAACTCACAGTATTCTTTCTAAAATACGGTATTTTCTCAAAAAATGCAATATTGTTTAAGTTTTCTAAATTCAAAGTACTTAAGTACTTAGTTTTATGCTATGTCTTCAAAAAAAATTTTACTAAGTATTTTCAAAAAGAACCAAATATTCTCATTGTTGGCGCAAGTGTTTCTGGTGATTTTTTTTTATGTATGACAAAGGGGGAGAGGTGCGCTTAAGTTAAAAAAAAATTTCTCCCTAAGATAAAAAATGTAGTTTCAAAACTTATACCATTTTTTGTTTTCCATCCCAAGGATAGTAAGTTAGCCCTTTCAACCAATCTAACTTAAGATATTGTCAAACATCAAAAAGGGGGAGATTATTGGTGCAAGTTGCATCAATGATGTTCTCCTTTAAGTGTTTTAATGTTTGACAATACACTTAAGTCAATGATACATTGAACAGACAAAGAGGAGCAAAAGAGAAGTAACCAAAGTGGAAGGAAGTCCTAGTAAACCTAGGCAATAAGTCCTGGTTCAGGGAATTGGGCACTAAGTCATGATCGAGGATTGGGCACTATGTCCTGGCAAGGGCTGGGCACCGAAGACCTGCTCGGAAGGTGGGCACTAAGTCCTGGTCGGGGACTGGGCAAGAAGACCTGGTTCGGGGAATTGGGCACGAAGACCTGGCCGAGGGTTGGGCACCTAAGTCCTGGACCTAGGGTTTGGGCACGGAGTCTTGGTCTGAGGGACTGAGCAACTTAGCTGAGCGATGACTAAGGGCAGAAGTAGAGACGAGTCAGGGTTCGAGCGTCTCGAGGTCCGGAGGTATCGGAAGCTAAGCAAAAGTCCACCCGAAGGACTGGGTGGCAACCGTCTCCTAAAAGGAGTAGGTGAAAGGTGCGTTCTCGGGGATGGGTACTTGCGCCGGTTCGACCTAGGGTTTCGTGGAAATCCGAAGTTAGAACCAAGTCCTTAAGGTTAAGATTATATGTATATGGGCTTTGTGTTTGTGTATCTTGCAAGTACCAAGATTGGAAGACAAAGCAGCGGCTGGAGACCTTGAAGCAGGGCACCCCCATCAGTGGGGGCGCCCAAAACAAAGAAGAAAAAGTGGCAGTAAAGTGTTGAAGGTAGAATAGGTGTCAAGCGGGGCGCCCGGAGCGTCCGGGGCGCCCGGGTTCAAAACTGTTTTGCTGTTTCGAGGTCAAAACACAGGATAAGCCTTCACAAGGGTGCCCGAAAGGTCCGGGGCACCCTGGTCAAAGGCTTTATTAGCTGCGGCGAGGTCGGCGCAGGGATAAGGTTTGACCGGGTTTATCGGGGCGCCCCCAACGTCCAGGGCACCCGTATGAAGCCTATATAAGGGGCTTCGACCCCTCTGCTTCAAACACAATTGCTATGAGTGATTCTGACCATTCTGACCAACGACAACGCGCTAAAGACGAGGCTCTATGACCGGGAGGCTCCAGGAGGAAATGCGCGGCACTTCGGAGGTCCAGATCGGCCAAGCTTCAACTTTGTTTTGTTCGGTTTGCATTTAATAGTCTGTACTTAATTTCCTATACTTTTGATTGTACTATTGCACTGTAAGACGGGTTTTCTCCGCCTCCGAAAATTTCGGAAAGGAGACCAATAGTGGACTCATGTCGAGTACATAGGCCTTGGACGTACTGACCCTGGGGGGTTGGGAACCAAGTAAATAAATCCCGCTGTGTCCTTGTGTTCTTTCTATTTTTATTTTCCGCTGCACTAACACTCTGAGTCCAGTACGAACGAAAGTTTCCGAAGGTTTTGACGGTCGATATTCACCCCCCCCCTCTATCGACAGCACCGGTCCTACACTTTGTTCATGCCACATTGTAAGGTCACCACCGCCTTCGCGTCGGCTTCACTCTTCCGGGTTTGTTCAGCCGACCAACGCCATGATTCTAGTTCTTTGCCTTCATCATCCTTTGGAGGGGTAAAACTCTCCTTCACAGCGAACCAAGTGTTGATATCCATCTTTAGATAGTACTCCATCTTCGATCTCCAATATTGAAAATCTGCTCCATCGAAGAAGGGAGGTCGGGTGGTGCTAAAACCTTCTCTCAACGCCATTGATGATAGCTCTCGGTTGTTAATCCTCTTGTACAGAGCCCCAAGCTCTGATACCACTTGTTGGAACTTGGATGGCTAGAGAGGGGGGTGAATTTAGCCAAACACCGAAACCTTGAGCACTTTGTAAGTTTTCTGCACTTAAACGTTTAGTAGCACAGCGGAAGCAATAAAAACAGAGTATGCAGAATTTAAACCCTAAGCTAAGAACAAGCACAAGAACGCTAACACAGAGGATTTACAAGGTTCGGGGTTAACTTATCCATACTCCTTGGCGTACCCTTAAGGTGGGCGATCCCTTGATTGTCGGCAGATCAAGCCCCGGAAAATCCGGATAAAATGCAACCTCCTTCTCGGTGGAGTAACCTCTCCACAGCGTTTCAACAAAAATAAAGTTTTAAGCACAATGAAACACAAGAAGAATCTTATAGAGCACTTAGGACAGCAAGAACACAAGCAAGCTTCTCACCGAACTCCACCCAGCGCAGATCTCACGCAAGAACTCCCTTCTTCGTGTCTTCTTGCTGATGGGCTCACCAAGCCTCTTGTTTCTTCTTCCAAGTGCTCAAGTAACAGAGGTTGCTTCAAGGATCGCAGATGCTTGCTCAAGGTGATGGAACAACAGATCGCACAAGCATAATGTGGAGAACTGATCGCGCAACAAGAAGTGAACTTCGCAAAGAACTCTACTGCTCTTCTCCGCTACGCAGCTTAAGTTTCTCCACTGATCGCCAGGTCACAGCACCTCACTGCAGCCTCCAGCTGCTCACCTGCAACAGCCAACCTACCACTGAGCTCTCCTGGACTCCCTGAGCTTCCCTCAGACTAGCTCCAATCAGCAGCTCCAGCAGCGTCAACACCCGTTGCAACCTGAGATGGAAAACGGACAAACCTGCTCCAAGGAAAGACCTCCATTGACTCTCCTTGAGTGTTTGAATTCATCCCTGTCACTGCACACTTAATCAGATCATTAGCACAGCAAATCAGGCAGAGAATCATATATCAGAGGTTATCAGTGACGATCAGAAATGTTCAGACGTGTTCAGAGCGTCTGACAGTGCATTTTGAATTAAAGTGATTGGTCACCGGACCAATCCAGGGCTCGTGGATCGGTCACCGGACCGATCCACCGTTTTGCTGGGACTCCCAGCTTTCGTGGCCACACGAGCCTGATCGGTCACCAGACCTATCAGGTTGTGACCTGATCGGTCACCAGACCGATCAGGTAGCTCCCTGACCGATCAGGCTCCAGCCTGATCGGTTATAAGACGGAGTCCGCGACTCTTGATCGTTCACCAAAACGGTCTGAACAGTGTTCCAGATCGGTCACCAGACCGATCAGGAGCAGATCAGTAAGGTTCCCAAAACCTACTGGATGCTCCCTGATCGGTCACCGGACCGATCAGGAGCAGAGCAGCAGGGGAACTCAACTCACTGTGAGCTCCTTGATCGGTCACCAGACCGATCAGGAGCAAAGTAGTGTGACCGATCAGGAGCAAAGTAGTGAGTGAACTGCATGCTCTCTGATCGGTCACTAGACCAATCAAGAGCCGAGCAATAGGTTCACAACCTCACTGTGTGTTCCCTGATCGGTCACCAGACCGATCAGTCATCGCTGGATCGGTCACTAGACCGATCCACAAAGGAACATCGTGCCAACTTCCCTGATCGGCCACCAGACCGATCCAGGCAAGGGTAAATCCAACCCAAGTCAAGAGAACAAGTCTCCAGCCCTTCTCTGACTCGTGCTTGATCCCTCGGACCAAGACTCCATGCCCAGCTTCACTCACCGGGACTTCAACCTAGCCCTCCAAGCTAGGACCTGGCCCTCCAAGCCGGGATTTCATCAACCTAGCCCTCCAAGCTAGGACCTGACCCTCCAAGCCGGGATTTCATCAACCTAGCCCTCCAGGCTAGGACCTGACCCTCCAAGCCAGGACTTTCCCACACCTAACCCTCCAGGTTAGGATTTTTCACACCTAGCCCTCCAGGCTAGGACTTTTCACACCTAACCCTCCAAGTTAGGATTTCTCACACCTAGCCCTCCAGGCTAGGACTTTTCACACCTAACCCTCCATGTTAGGATTTCAATCACTCCGTGCCTAATCCCCGATCAGGACTTAATCATAATCATCTCATCAACCTAAACTAAAATCGGTGTCAACACCAAAACAACAATCAGGGTCAGACTGCATCAACATTCTCTTCCCTCAACCACTCTTATGTAGGATCGTAGAGAGCGATAGAGGAGGGAGGGGTGAATATCGCTTCAAAAAATATTTCAGATTCGTAAAAGTATAAGCGAGTACACAGTGGAAAGTAAAGTAAAAACACGACTAACACCTTTTATTTTTACTTGATTCGGAGTCTGTGACGACTCCTACTCTAAGGCTCACGGTCCTTGACCATTTACTTTGGGCAATTCTATAAATCACAAATGTGTACAAGAATGCAATGTTTAAGTAGAAGAATAACAAAAAGAAATACCGACAACTTCAAACAGAATGAAGGAAAAGTATGTCATCGTCAGAGCATCATTTCGTCGTCTCTGGATTATTTCGGCGCAACACACGATAGAACAAGTGATGTAGAAAATTGATTCAAAGTCTCTAGTAGAATAACCCTTATATAGGGTCATACGGGCGCCCGTGTTGCTTCGATCCAGCTACGGCCTTATCCCTGCTTAGTCCAAGATTTATCCTTACTCAAACGCCTGACTACTCTCGAGCACCTGTTTTGCTGACGTTGAGCCACCACTCAGTGTGCGCTAACACAGCCGAGCCCTGATTGAGTCACAGGTACGCGGGCACCCGAGTCCCTCTCAGGCACCTATGTTCTCGGGTGCTCGAGTCCCTCTCAGGCGCCTGTGTTCTCGTGCACCCGAGTCTTTCTAGGCGCCTGAGAGACGTCAGTCACTCGTTTGCTTAGCGGCAACACAGGGTTGGTCCAACAAATAATATGCAAAGGAAAATGCATGTAAGACAGTCAGTGTTGTCCGATCCTGACTTTCAAGTTTCAACTGAAATCCTAGATCAAATTGACGCCTACTATTCCCTCTTCCGGAGAATGCGTCTTCTTCTACTCCATTCTGAAAAAGTTACCTGTTGGTAATCGACACCTCCGATTGGACTTTTGCTCAGCCTCCGAAGACTCCAGATCTCGTGGCGTCCATATCTCGACCCATCCCTACTTATGTCAGTTGTCCTCTCTTGGCTAAGACTTCTGCTCAATCTTCCGGATCAGGATTTCGGTGTTCAACCCTCGGTCAGGTCTTCATGCTCAGTCTTCTGAACCAAGTATTCGTGCCAAACTTTACTAACCAAGTCTTCGATGCCCAACCCTCGATCAGGTCTTCGTACTCAATCCTGCAGATTAAGACTTCGTGCCTAGTTACACTAAGACTTTCTTGCACATTCAAGATAACACGTTAGATCACAAATAATACTTGACTTTAAACTCTTTGTCAATATCAAAATAAAGTTCAATAAAGTACTTCTGACACCAACATCTTACATCTGGGACTCCATCGATAACGGATTCAATACATTCTACAACCTTATAATTGAATCATTCGTTGAAAAATCTTGGTGCAGGAACGATCGTTTTACGATAACAGATCGAGAATTGACTAACAGACTTAAATCTAATGCCTTCTGATACCCATGTGAACAATGGCATCATTCGAGTGGATAATGAAACAAACAATAAATAATAATTTGCATCCACTAACGTGCATCCGGAACCAAATGTTAAATCACAATGCATGAATATAAATCTATTCCATGCTTCTCTCTCCAGGATACATGGCTAAGTAACTCCTCTTGTTGCAAAATGATTTAATTAATTACATGCATAATGGAATTATATACATCAATCGGTTATGAAAAAATGATCGATCATGATTCGTTGTTAATCATGTAAAAACTCATGCATTCAAATACTGCAATGACACCACTGTAGAAATGAATGCATGAACAATTTATAATTAAAAACACTTGCAGCGATTGAAAACGGTAAATCAGAAGAGCAATTATAAAACAAACAACCCTGCAATATTTTCACGAATCAAATCCCTTTCTCAATCAATATTCTTTCCCTCAGAATAAAAAAACCTCAACTATCAAAAGAGTACCAGCTTTTTATATTCCTTGAACGCACAACATTATCTACACTACTTACTACACTACGATAATACGATAAAGCACTACTGCCAACACATAGGTCATTAAAGTTAAGGGAGAATTTTCGTGATAAAAGTTTATTTTAATTTTTTAGAATATTTGATATGATAAAAATGATGATCAATAATGATGCGGTGAGAAGGATGGCCCCCTAAGCAGGGAAGAAGTAAGGATATTAGTTGACGGGGGAGTTAAAGTCAAGAGACAATCAACCTAAGCGCCTTTAACCCACTCCTTTATAAAGTTCGATCGAGTATCAGAAGGGGCGTAGCTTCTTAAGGACCGATCGAATGTCCCGATCAGCTGATACCAGGGCCTCGCCCAATTAGAGAATACTCGACGGGAGTGGCTTCCCGAACTCCGATCAGAGACAACTCAATGAGCATCAGCGAGTCCATACCCTCGGCAAAACCTTTAAAAAGGCTTAGCTACTCAAGCTCCGATTGGACCCTGTGAAAAACCTCCCGCTCCTCGCTCATATAAAGCCTACTAGAGGCATTCAAGACTTAATTCCCCTTTATATTCCCCCCGAGTGGGAATGATCTGCGAGCCCGTTAGACAGTCCAAAAAACCATCCTCATGGGTGGGGCTGCCAAGGCCCAATGGGCTCGTCGACACATAAGCCCATGTCATAACCAGAACTCAGGGACAAGTTGTCAAGGGCATGTGGCATAGTATCCCCACGCAGATACGAGATAACAATTATATTTATGAGTGACAAGACCGTCCAATACAACAGAAAAATAGCGATTAGACATAAGTTTTTATGTTGATATAATACCTCAATAATGCGGAAATTACCCCACCTCATTAATGCGAACATTACCCAGGTGTTATAAAAGAGGATCTCTTCTCTATGGTGTAGGTACATTTTTCTCCTAGCTTGAGCATTCTCCTTTCGTTACAACTATCTCCATTTTTCCACTAGGCTAATTTGGGCATCGGAATAACTGCACTAGAAACCCCTGGCTTGCTCATTGACGTCCTTCTTCCTTTCATGTTGTCTTTGGATCTAAAGGTTCTCTAAACTCAAAGTCTTCGATGGTCAACATCTTATCCAGTTCACTAATATTCTATCTTCTATCGTTTTCGACGAGATCTAACAAATTTAAAAAATTCTTTAGTTATAAAAATATTAATATTTTAATGATAACATGTACTTTAGAAAGCATCTAATTTTAAAAAAATGAATGGCATTTTCAACCCTCAAATTAGTCATCTCTGAATTTAGTATAAAGGCACATCAAGGAAGGCCAATCAAGTAAAGGAAGCTTGAATTGGCAAACTGATGGAGCTAGAACAAAATGGAAAAGTATAGATAAATTTTAAATTCAAATTAAAAATAGTAAAAATATACATTCATTTTCTTAAATATTTTATATAAAAGTAGAATATATAGATGATATTAAAAGTTACCTTGAAGGGGTCAATCGGCATATTGAATTGGGTTAAGACGTCAATAGGACTCTCTTCATGGTTGAGATGACTTGCCAGGGCCGATCCACTAGAGCTGACCGACAGAATTCCAATAAAGACTGATCCGCCATAGTTACCGGAAGAATTTCCACTAAGGGTTGACTCACACTAGCTGATTCGCTAAAGTCGATCGACAGGATTCCAGTAAAGGCCGATCCACCGGAGTAGAACGACAAAGTTGACCGATAAGATTCCCAGTAAAGGCCGAATTGCCAATCTTCGGTTGGTCCTATTTAAGGACTTAGCTCCCTGATCGGATATCTAGCACTCGTCTGATAGTCTTTGCAAATCAGACGTCATGGCTCACCTCCACTTTGATCCGACGCCTCTCCTAGGCTCAAATATCCAAGAGTTTTAGCACGTGGACGGATGTGACATATGGAGCAATATGGTGTGACATGGTATGATCCCTACAAGATCTCCACAGTATGAGACATGGGGGACATGACCTTTTGATACCTAGACGTGACATATTTTTTACTATAGTTGTGACATCCTATCAGAAGTATATCATCTCCTCTGGCAACCACGGTTGTGATACATCACTTCTGCGTATTATAAAAAGTCTCACCTCGCGGGCCAAGGTATGTGCATGTCTAGAGAGATACATATAACTTCACTGCATTGTTCATCTTCTTCATTTCTATCGTCGGAGATTTGACTTGAGCATTGGAGTGGAAGGTCGGGACAACCCAATCATCCCTCTAATGTAATATTTCCCTTTTCCTATCTTCTAATAGCCTTCCAGGCAATGTTCACCTGGGACTTTTTGAAATTCTTGACTCCATGTTCCTAGCTCTTTCTTGGAGGTGCAAGAATTCAATTACCCTAGAAGACAAATAATTCAGTTAACAGGAGACAGTTAACCTTCTTCTTCCTTGATCAAGTCATAGCGACTTGGTTCACATTCCAAATAGCTCATCGATAGTCCATCTCTGTCAATTTTAAACTTGATCAATAAAAATTCATAGTAAATCGTGAATGTAACAATTGCAATAACAAAAGCCATATAATATTATACAAAGTATCATTGTTCATTAAAAAGATAATTCAAAGATAGAACAGCACAGTCCAGTACACAATACTAATTAGTAATTAAAAATGTTATAAGAGAGAAAGAAATGCAGGTAATTAGCTAGAATTGCTAAGCCCCTTGGCTAACTAATTCAGTAGCATAAACCTGCCCATACTCTCCCTTATTAACCTCCTCGTCCTCAAAGTGATCAGCTCTTACGTTCATGGTCAGCATGAGGCAAACAAGCCACAAGATGGCCGCATCAAGTGCGAGAAAAGCTCCGCCGCCAAACATGCCGGTCTTCGCCGTAGGGCACTGCGTCGTGAGATCGTAGTGAACGTTTCGCGATCGGTGTAAGCCTTCAGTAACGACAGTCCAAATCAGGAACGCAAAGGCTAGAATTGACACAATCCTGAAATTAACACGACGAAAACAAGTTAGTGACTGCAGAACTGATAAAGTCGATCGTCTACATGTACAGTAAACTAGAAACAAGAGAGAACTCACTCAGCGATCACGAAGAATACGAATAAGGTGGAGTAGCCAAACAAGACATTGTTTGAAACAGCCTTCCCTTTATAGTTGAAGAACACAGCGACGTGCCCTCCGATGATCGTAAAAACTAGAGCAACCACTGACAAAGACCCGACAAGCACTGTCGGATCGCTTGGGAATTTGCAGATCACAACGCCCTTTCCTTGAATTGGAGTTCCAAAAGGAGGCTGCATGTAAAATGAATTAATACGCGAAATGAAATGCTAAACCTTAAGTTCTAAAGAATATTCTAATTCCAAGAGATATCAGGGGGAGGGGGGAAAAACAAAAACCTTTTTGTTCTCTGCGACAATAGCCAATATGAAGGACAAGAACCCTAGAATAGTCACAAAGGACCCGATCTTTCCACTTTGCTCCATTGCTGTTCGCGAGGTTATGTATCAAATCCCTTCTTCAACACTGAGATTTCCACAAGGAAATGTGAAGCAGAATGTAAATTTTATAGAATTAGATGAAAAGAAGAATTACTAGATACTGAATAGGGTTTAAACCTGCTGAGAATTAATCTAAGATTAATTTATCGCCTGTATATGTTTTGTGATGAATGCGTTGCATATATATCGTTGGAGGAGATCCACAATAAGTGCGCAATAAATAGGAGACGACCTGGATTTTGATAATAAGTTTTCTTTATTCGGTTGAGCGATTCTGACGCCAACTAAAGAACCATTGACAGCGGATCAAGGCAGGAAAGGCTCCACCCAAGCAGTAACTTTCCTTGTTCAAATATATTATACTATTTATTCAATGATTTGCTGTAGTTTATATCTTTATATGGATAATATTTATATTTATTTTTTTTGTTTACAAATGTGATGGAAATAATAAGAAACAGCATTAAATAAATTTCTTGTGAAAACTACAATTTTTTATTATTATTATTACTAAGGTATCCAATTTATTGCTACATATATGCACATCTATATCGATGAATTCCCCCAATAAATACTTTAAAAAAAGGTATTGAGGAATCATATATAATTGGCTATGTTTGGAAATCAACAATGGGTAACGTTCGTGCATGCCATTCTTTGCGTAACATAAATTCATTGTATTGAGCAAGTTCGAAAGTAATTAATTTTTTATAAAAAATACAATTAAATTGTTTAATGTGATGCGAAAAATAAGAATTTATAATATCTAAAATAAAGTTTGTTTATATATGTGGTAATAATTTAATTGCTCACTAGATTATTAAATATGATACTTGACAAAAGTAAATAAACACTTTTAGATATTCTTAAAAATATTTTAATATTAAATAATGTAGAATTTAAAAATATTTCATATGCATCAAGAATGAATGAATAATTGCCCCTACGAATTGATATAGTTGATATCTACATTAGTGATTATTTCGATAGATTTTATAGTCAATTCTTACAGATATAAAATCTCTTATTAGATATCTAATCTCTCCTGTATAAAGTGACTGCTAAAGTAAATATCCTTCTTGATTTATCTTTTTTAAAGAGTATGGAGCCATCCTAAAAGGGTCGTTTAGGTGAATATTTTACTTTTTCACTCCATGAATATGTCTTTCATGCGTAATGAATGAAAAATTAATCCTCATTTGGAAGATAAAAATTAATGTTGAAGAATTAAAAGGAATTCATTGGATCAAGGTGAGAGAACACTTTTCGTCGAGAAACTTCATTATAAAAAAATAATTAATTAGATAATATCGAATTTAGGATGACTGACTCAGTCTTGCGAAAATTTTTCATTAACCAATAGAATAAATTGGGAAGTACTTTCGTCAGGCAACCCAGAAATCTAATATTTCGTGGTTACAAAAAGACTATTTATGATTGCAAAAAATAATTCGCTTGCCCCCAGTATCCCCGCTAACCCGTTGCAGGGCTAACTCGGATGAGGTAAATCATTAGGGCTACTAGCCTGGACAATGACTAATGTATGAGGGAGGACAGATGCATAATTTTGCCAAGATTTGACCTCAAATCTCATGATGACAATATCTCATATGCTAACCATCAGACTATCTCGTGAGGACTTACAAGAAGACTATATTAAAGGATTAGGAAAAGGAGCACTTAAAAAACTCATTCATGTAAGATCAATTTATTAAGAGCGATTTTACATCGCTCTTGGAAATCAAATAATAGAATCAATTTACACTAACCCATTTGTATTAACTTACTTTTTGAGAATGATTTGCAATCACTCATATTGAATAGTTTTTGCATCAATTTGAATAAACCGTTGTTGTAAACCACTATTAATAATTCAACTATTAAAAATAATCTTGAAACTAATGATATTAGATATTTTTAGTAATAGTTCTGTGTAAAACTCTACTACTAATTTTTTCTATTACTTTAACTTTTAAGAATAGTTGCAAAATAGTTCCGACCGAATATTTTAACTCCAATATTTCAAGTGACGCTTTGCTATAAGCCACTTCTATTGTTTTAATATTTTAAAATTGGTTTGCAAACTCCACCACTAGAGACAAACACGAAGTATTTCTATACTTTTTTATCACACACACATAATCATTTCACATTAATTTTTTATTATATATATATATGGTCATTCTGTCGATGGTAAAAAAGAATTAATTAATAGTTAAATATTTTTAACCAAATAAATTTGTTTGATAACTTATCAAATTAAAATTGATCAATAATTTTTTTTTAAAAAAATAACAACTAAAATATACCATTTACGTAATTTAATTTAATTTTATACCTATCAAATTTAACTTCATTTAATTTAATTTAAAATATTTATTATTCAAATAAATTATTATTTAAATAAATTATAAAATCTTAAATTTATTTATAACTATTTTTATTCTTTTCTCATTTTTATTTTTATTAAAAAGTATTCTTAATTATTCAAAACAATTTTTTTCTTATATTATTTTTTAAAATTGTTTTCTTTAATGTTTTTCCCTTAAACTCATAATTTTCATTCAAGCTTCGCATGTACCATTTACACTTTCATTCGAGGCTTTAACAAATGATCATAACTTAATTAATTAATAAATATCTTCTTACTTTTCTTCCAATTATTAAGAATAATAATATAATAAAAAAACTATGATTAGTTATTAAATAATTAACTAATATATAAACATATTAATAATTGTAGTTTAGTTGATTAGGATATTAGATTCTAATTTAGGAGGCCTAGATTCGAGTTTTAATACCAACAAATTTCTTTTTTTATTTCTATAAAGAAAAAGCTAATTCCAGCATTAGTTTAATTTGGGCCCAAACCAGATCATTGGATACTGACACGGTTACGGGCTTGGAGTCGAGTCTTGTTCACATTTGACCCTGAGGCGGGTTTACTATATTGACATTTATATGTTTTGAAATCGCTCTTAGATTTATGGTATCTTACCCATAAGGATTTTAGAGCACCTAAAAGGATTATAGAGTGGTTTGCAAGAAAAATATATTTTACCGATGGAATTTCCGACGGAATATTTATTTTCGTCGGAATTTTCTGACGAAAATATATCCCGTCGGAAATTTCCGACGGAAACAAATATTCCGTCGGAAATGGAATTTCGTCGGAAATTCCAGTTTTTCCCGACGGAATTATATTTCCATCGGAAATTTCCGACGGAAATAAAATTCTATCGGAAATTTTCGACGGAAATAAAATTCCGTCGGAAAATTGTAATATTAGGGCAGTCGACTTTCCCTTTCCCTTTCCCTCGCTCCATCCATCTGCGATCTGCGCCGAAGCCACCTCCGGTCTCCTCCTCCCTCGCTTGCGGTTGCTTGTTGTCCGGTAAGTCTCGTAATTTTTTTTCTCCTTTCTCCGGTAAGACTCGTTCTCCGGCCAACGCGGGCGGGTAGCGTGCGGGCTCGGCCGGCCAGATCTGGCCGCGCGCGGGCACGGCCGGCCAGCCCTAGCCGCGCGCGGCCAATGACTCAAAATGCTACTAATACTCAATCTATGATGTGTATGTATCCTAGTTAAAAGCATCTTGACATTCCCTGCATATATAATTTGGCTCAAGATGGAAGTGTTGCTGCTAATTAGTTTCATGCATATGGATATATGCATTAATGTTAAACAGCTTATAAATAGAAGTCTTGGGCAAACGCTTTTTTTTTTCTTTTCTGAAGATACTCATTAACAGATATTGGGGGCTAGAAATTACTTCATTAGCTAATTGAATCACACATGTCAACGGTGTATATATCTATAACTTTGCTGATTAGCCATTGGCCAATTCAAACATATCCTATATGCATATCACACATAGGATTTACCCTGGTGACCGGTGGAAAACTTCCGTGGGGCCGGGCCGGTCACCCCAGGTTCAATTTGTCTGCTGCTTGGTTCATCATTTATATGCATATCACACATGCATTATTATGGATAATGAGTGATTTTCCAGCATACTCAATGTTATCTGTGTTGGTGCCCCGGTTAGTTTTGATGTGATCAACCAAGTTAGGTTAGGTCCTGTTGGTTTTAATCCCTTTGCTAAGTGTGTAGGAACTTAGGTACGGAGGAAGTCGAGCGTAAGACGTAGCGGACGAGAAGAATTGCGCGGGGAAGTGAGCCGACGGGCTCGGTGCAATCCAAGGGACGCAGAAGTTGCGGAAGAGTACGCCGGTGGACCAAGAAGGACGTGTGCGACGTCCGAGGGATGAGAAACCTGGCTGAAGCACGTTCGAGGGGCGAAAGACCAGAGTCGAGTTCGGGTGAACCTAACTCCGGTTGGCCGGAACTCACTCAATCGATGGTTTGACGAAAAGTCAACTAAGTTGACTTTTATCAAGTCAACATTTGACTTGCTATTAAAATAATAAAGTTTTAATTATATTAAAACTTTAATTAAAATTTCAATTTAATTAAAGTTTTTCTTTAAACGTTCTTTGAAGTTTGTTTTATTAAAACTTCTTAAATAAACATTCCTTTAATTAAAGTTGTTTAAAACTTTAATTAAAGTTTCATTTGAATTACAGTAATGTTCTTTTACGTGGATACACAGGGTTCGATTAAAGCTTCATCTGCATGCTCAGTCAAAGCCTCTTACGTGGATTGCTCGGTCAAAGCTTTTTACGCACAAGGTTCGGTTAAAGCTATCTACATGCTCGGTCAAAGCTTCTTACGTGGATTGCTCGGCGATCCTTTATTTTCGATCACACATCATATTAATCGGCAAAGATTAATCAACAGCTAAGAGTAATCTTAGATCTATTATCAAGATGAAACTCAATCTTGTATCAACGATCAAGATCGTATCACTCAACCTATAAATAGGCTTAGAGATTTAGAATTATTTAGAAAATACTATTGTGATTCTCTAAGTTTAGTGATCTTCAGTTGTAAGGTTTCTCCGCCACAAGGAGATTTTTTTTCGAGCTTTAACCGTCTTGGAAGCAACGACCAAGTTGCAACCAAGTTTTTTTTAATAGACGAGTTTCCACCACGTTTCTGTTATTAGCCGTCTATTCACCCCCCTCTAGCCGGACCAACCCGGACCAACAACTGGTATCAGAGTCAGGCCGCCGTAGAAGGACTAACCGCCAACTGCAGCAAATTTTAAGATGGTTGGACCAGCGATATACCCGCCTAAGTTTGAGGGGGAGTTCGCGGCATGGAAACGGAAGATGCAGGTATTTTTTACTACGGATTATGAATTATTAATTATTATGAAAAATGGCTATGCAGCTCCCAAAGACAATGAAGGAAAGATCAAGGATCCTGATTCTTGGAACAAGAAAGAACAAGTTGACGCTGTAGCAAACGCAAAGGCAGAATTTCATCTGCTGACCGTCCTCCCAGAGCAAGATGTGAACCGAATCGGTAAGTACGAATCGGCAAAGGAACTTTGGGAAAAGTTCTTGGAACTGCACGAAGGAACCTCGAAAGCAAAACTTGCACGACGAGATGTTCTTCGAAGCCGACTGACCAATCTACGGATGGAAGATGGAGAAACTGTTGCGAGATTACATGCAAAGGTAAAAGAACTAATCACAAGTCTCGAAAATCTCGGAGAACCGGTAACTAACCGCGATGCTCAAAGGTACGCTCTAAACGTGTTTCCGAGAACCCCGGAATGGACCTCGGTAATCGATGCATATTATATTTCAAAAAATCTAGAAATAAGTATTTTAGAAGAGTTGTTTTCTACTTTGGAACTTCACGAATCACGCTTTGTAGAATAGAACAGGAAAGCTGACAATATTGCGCTAAAAACAAGGAAGATCCAACTCGACGAAGAATCTTCAGCGGATGATGAAGAAACAGCACTAGCGGTAAGAAAATTATGTAAATATATTAATACTAACCGCTCAAAAAAGGTGCAGAGAAAGAAAAAACGAACGGTCCGATGCTACAACTGCAATGAGGAGGGACACCTGAAAGATCAGTGCCCTAAACTCAAGAACCAGCCAAAGAAGAAAAAGGCACTAAAAGCCACCTAAGACGAGATCTCGTCAGATGAATCGGAAGCCAAAGAGTTCGTCGGACTTGCATTGATGGCAAGCCACCAAGACGAAGGTGAAGAAAGCACCTCGGGAGAAAGCAGCAATGAAGAGGAAGATCCTAACTTCGAAACCGACCCGGTAAGTGAGGTATGTCTACTTCCACCTGCTCGAATCTACTCAGTAATAAAATCCATGCTTAAGTCGATGAATAAATTGGAAATAGAAATCTTTGAGTTAAAAGAAAGATTTGGCACTATATGCTCATCTGTTCTATCCGACCAACTGAAAACAGAAAATGAAAATTTGAAGAATTTAGTGGAGAAATTAAAAAATGATATTGCATGTTTAAGAATTAAAAAGAATTTTTATCTTGAAAATCTGAATTGGTATGTTAAAAATCATAGGGGCCAGCTTAGAAAAATTACTAGAAATTATATTCCTCCAAAGTTTTTGATTAACCCCGTAGATGAAAATTTATTTTGGGTCCCAAAATCAATATTGAATTAATTTTCTGGTATTTATGAAAAACAAAATTGACTAATATTTTTTTCTTTATGTCCTTTATCATTTGTTGTATTATCAAATATTTTTAAGAGATTATTTCGATCGGAGTTTACTAGAGAAAATTAATTTTATATTTTTGAGTACTTGGCATACTTATCATGAATTTATTAGGATTTTTTTTAATTTTCATATTTGTATGAATTTAATAATAATAAAAAAAATAAGTGAAATTTATATTTTCCCTTTGCAATTTTTTGTCCCATTTTTTTGCTGTGATCAAAGGGGGAGAGTAGTTTATGTTCAGGGGGAGGTTATGTACATGATTGCAAAATTTTTTTTATGTTTAATTCTGTTACAATATTTTTTTTTGTTTATTGTTTATCCCTAACTAAACTTGGGTTGATGCACATCAAAAAGGGGGAGATTGTTGGTGCCCCGGTTAGTCTTGATGTGATCAACCAAGTTAGGTTAGGTCCTATTGGTTTTAATCCCTCTGCTAAGTGTGCAGGAACTTAGGTACGGAGGAAGTCGAGCGTAAGACGCAGCGGACGAGAAGGTTTGCGCGGGGAAGTGAGCCGACGGGCTCGGTGCAATCCGAGGGACGCAGAAGTTGCGGAAGAGTACGTCGGTGGACCAAGAAGGACGTGCGCGACGTCCGAGGGATGAGAAACCTGGCTGAAGCACGTTCGAGGGGCGAAAGGCCAGAGTCGGGTTCGGGTGAACCTAACTCCGGTTGACCGGAACTCACCCAATCGATGGTTTGATGAAAAGTCAACTAAGTTGACTTTTATCAAGTCAACATTTGACTTGCTTATATTAAAACTTTAATTAAAATTTCAATTTAATTAAAGTTTTTCTTTAAACGTTCTTTAAAGTTTGTTTTATTAAAACTTCTTAAATAAACATTCCTTTAATTAAAGTTGTTTAAAACTTTAATTAAAGTTTCATTTGAATTACAGTAACATTCTTTTACGTGGATGCACAGGGTTCGATTAAAGCTTCATCTGCATGCTCAGTCAAAGCCTCTTACGTGGATTGCTCGGTCAAAGCTTTTTACGCACAGGGTTCGGTTAAAGCTATCTACATGCTCGGTCAAAGCTTCTTACGTGGATTGCTCGGCGATCCTTTATTTTCGATCACACATCATATTAATCGGCAAAGATTAATCAACAGCTAAGAGTAATCTTAGATCTATGATCAAGATGAAACTCAATCTTGTATCAATGATCAAGATCGTATCACTCAACCTATAAATAGGCTTAGAGATTTAGAATTATTTAGAAAATACTATTGTGATTCTCTAAGTTTAGTGATCTTCAGTTGTAAGACTTCTCCACCACAAGGAGATTTTTTTTCGAGCTTTAACCGTCTTGGAAGCAATGACCAAGTTGCAACCAAGTTTTTTTTAATAGATGAGTTTCCACCACGTTTCTGTTATTAGCCGTCTATTCACCCCCCTCTAGCCGGACCAACCCGAACCAACAATCTGGATGGAGCACAGCTGGTAAATTAGCATGCCCACACTGCATAATAGATTCTGATGCATTTTCATTATCTTGTAGTGGGAAGGCATCTTGGTTTGATAATTATCGAAAATTTTTATCTGTCGACCACCCTTTCAGGCGAAACAAACAAAATTTCCTAAAAATGTTGTAGTCAGAAAATGTTCTCCAATTTATGCTTCAGGTGAAGAGATTATTGATCAAATAGACAGTTATGAATTCCTACTAGTATTTCAACCTGGTTCTAAATACATTGTTAAGATGTGCAAGTGTGGATGGAAGAAGAGGAGTTGTCACGCCCCCAGAGGCACATGCTTCCTCGAAAATCGGGCAGCATCTCCGCTGTACGGCGGACAATATGGGACAATAATACATAATATCTCACCATATAACTTAGTCACAGGCGGCTAGTATCACATATATAGAAGTAAACAATCACAACCACACAGTTTTATATCAAAAGGAAAGATAACGGGCGGCTCAGCCACCTTAATCATAAAAGAACTACAATTCAAAAAGAACACCAAAAGACTCTGATAACGACAAAACCCGATAATGAATAAAATGCAACTACAAGTACTGCAAACAAACAACTAAACCGAATACCGAAAAATAACTCAACTCGACACTGGGGACCGGCAACTGGATCCTCTCCTGGCTCCAAGAAATACGTCTACCTGCTATCTGATACAACAGAAAGGAAAGCAGGGGTGGTGAGTCCGGGTGGACTCTGCGGGTATATGAGTAGACAAATAAGCATGGCATAATAATGATAAATAGAGTAGAGAAATCAACAGTGTACAATCCACAAGAATTATAGGATTTACCTAATCATGCATAACCAATATAATACGACATGGTATAAAACCGAATAACAACTAAATAGGTGTAAAACGACGCAATAACAATAAAGCCAAGATATACATGCATGTCAATCATGTGCAACAACCATAACTCATATAAATGTAACAATCACAGGAAAATGTATAAACGAAATACGTATGCACATGATGCAATGACATGTGTCACCCCTGATGCCAGTCAAGCCGTCAACACATCTCATCTGTGTGATCGAGTGGGTAGGGCTGTGACAACTGTACGCACTCCAACAAAAAATACCACAATAAGTGTGGTTGAGTGTACAAGATGCTGGAGAGTCTACACTCCAGATCCCTGTACATCGGGGGAGCTATCAACAGCTACAATATCCCTCGAAAACAACGGTGAGGGTGAGCCACCAACAGCTCATCCCTCTAAAAACAACGGTGAGGGTGTCACTGTTTGGCATAACAGGACAAATGCTCGCACTCTAATAATGTAACGCCCGAAAATTCTCAAACCTAATTTTAGAAATATCCTAGAATTAATTCTGAATTTACGGATATTTTTATAGAATTTTTCCATGGACAAATAAGGCAAAAATGAATAAAAATAGAATGCGCAGCAAAAAAATTTAAGTGGAGTTTGAACCCTGGACCTATATCATGAGAGGAAAATAGACTTACCAAGAGGTCTAACTTGTTTTCGTTGAAATAAAATAGAGGGAAAGATAAATAAGGTAAAGTTAGTTAAATTTTTCCATAAGTATAAAAAGCAAACTTAGGGTTTTTATATTCATTCTTTTCCTCACCTTCCCTCATCGCCGACACCTCCATCTCTCTCGGCGATTTTCTTCCTCTCCCTCTCCCGAGATCCTCTTCATTCTTCCTCTCTTGCGCCTCTTACTCTCCTCCTCTTCTCTTGCCGCCCAAGACAAGGGGAAAGCGAAGGGAAGGTCCCAAGAGGCCCTAGTCTCTACGAGAATTCTCGTAGACGCGAGGAGAACGCCAAAGAGTAAGAAGAACGTCGAAGTTCGACGTTCCCTCGGAGATTTCATATTATATTCGTAAGAAAACCTAGCGCAGGAAGTAAGTATCCCTCACCTGTAGTATAAGTAGTTTTGGTTGATTTTTCGTATGCTTTATTTCCTTGTATGTATGTTTTACGATTAGAAATCGTAAATTTTGAACAAGCGCGTTGTATTACCCTTCAGTTTTGGGTCAAGGAGCACGTTAGGTGTTTGTTAAATTGTTCAGTTCAGTTAATGCTATAGAAAGCATTAAAGAATAGAAATTCTTGCTTCAGTTTATGATTGGGACCAAGGTCCAACGGGATGGGCTCCTAGTTGAACCTAGGTTTAGATAACCTAGTAAAAGCAAGAATCAGAAGAGAAAAAGAAAAGTATAAAAGAACTATTTTATTTTCAGTTGGCATTGTACCGGACTTCGGTCCAGGGATGGGCTCCAAGTTGCCCCTAGGTTTAGATAACTTAGTATGGGATGGGCTCCTTGGTTGCCCCTAGGTTCAGATAACCTAGTAGAACCCTGATGGATTCGGGATTAGCTACCTCGGATTTATTAGGGATGCGCGCACAGCTGGTACATTGCCGGGCCCACAGCAATTGATTATTATTTTCACTTACTATATGTATGTAGTTTTCATAAATGCATTTTTAGCATGTGGTGAATTTAATAATTGGTTTTATGTTAGTTAGTTTCAGTTCCGGTTCAGATATGTATGTCATGCTATAACTTAGTTTTCAGCTTCAGTTCAGCATAGGTCATGTGTCAGTTATATGCCATGACATTTTATGACATGTATTTTAGCATGAGCATAGCATGATTATTTATGAACACGAGCATGTATTTGTATGACATGTTTTGAAAAGCATAACCTGAGATTTTATAGTTTTGTGAGGCTAGATAGTACTTACTAAGCTTTATGCTTATTAGTTTGCATTTCCTTATACTGCAGATACAGGTAAAGGAAAGCACTAGTAGCGGAGGCGGCGGGCTTGATGCAAAGTGTGTGTGGCAGTGGAGTTGGAATAAAAGTCTTCGGAACTTGCAAAGCATAGAACTAGTCTTTATTATGCTTCTTTTAGTTATTCCGCAATAGGTTACGTGAACCATGTATGAACTTAATTGGACTGGTTATTTGTGGTGCCTAGCATACTTAAGGTAGTTTATTTACATGTTCTAATATTTGTTTGGTGAATGTTGAAGTCATGGGTTAATACTTGCGATATGGTAATTTAGATCCATGCTTAAGCTTTAGGAGTAGGAACTTGATACTTCTGATCTACATGCTAAATTCTTAGGATATGCTTGTTCTAAGATTAATGCACCATATAGAATGACATGTAGTAGCTAAGGATGCCTTTAGATATGGAAAATGAATAGTTCCAATAAGAAGTTGATACAAACTTGGCACATTCATGTTTATGCTTCTACATGTCGCTTTTATGATTTCTAAGTTGCTATTCCTGCTAGAAACCCTCCAAAACATGTATCAAATGCCCTAGAATCATTGTAGACCTGTCAAGAAGCTTAAATATGAATTTATGGAGCATTTGGTATGGAGTAGGTCGACTTTTGGCACATTCTGAAACTCTGAAATCTGGGTTCTCAGAACTACCAGTCGACTGGAGAAACACTAGTCGACTGGTGTCGGGCACAGAAACATTCTGTGGCCCGACCAGTCGACTGGCATATAGCAGTCGACTGGTGCTATGTAAAACAAAAAGGAGTGTAGAGTCGCTGGTTAGTGCTTTAGCCATGCAACGTAGAGGTTGGGGGATCGAATCCTGGCCAAGCTAATAAAATTAAAGTTTTTGTTTTATTTTGGCTGGTTAGTACTTTCAACATGATTATGAATTGTTAGTTCAGTAAATAACAAAGTAAGTTTTTTTAAATTCTCCCAGTTGGTTTAGCATTAAAAGAATATAATGATCAGTAGTAATCAGTTAGTCAGCCAGTTAGTAGTAGCGATCCGCCTTAGAGCCATAGTACCAGAAGGCGGGTCGTTACAGAGTGGTGAGCAAGTTCCATCTTTCCTCCCCACACACATCAGCATCAGACCTGCAGCTTCCAAGTAAGAGTATCTCTCACATTACCATATTTTCTTGCTTTCAGATTTATAATATTTTCATGTTATTCATGCTATCTGTGTTCTAGCCAGTTCTTGTTTACAGTTAACGGAAGCATATTTAATACTTTAGTTTATATCTGATAGCATGTGAATTAGAATATGAACGGTATGACCTGTAGGATCGGGTTGGTCCGGCTAGAGGGGGGTGAATAGACGGTTAAGAAATAAAACAAGAGGGCACTCGTCTTTAAGAAAAACTTGGTTGCAACTTGGTCGTTGCTTCCAAGACGGTTAACGCACAATCAGAAAATCTCCTTGTGGCGGAGAAGCCTTACAACTGAAGCACACTTAGACTTAAAGAAATTACAGAATGAATTGAATGATCTGACTCTGAATCTCTAAGCCTATTTATAGGTTGAGTGATATGATCTTGACCGTTGATACAAGATTGAGTTTCATCTTGATCGTAGATCTAAGATTATCTCAACCAGATTTTAAACTCTAATTAAAAAGAGATAAATGTCATTATCTCTTTAATTGCTGTTGCCGAAAAGTCATCCCTTTTGATCTAGCCGTTGCCGATTAATTGAGACTTTAATTGCTGTTGCCGAAAAGCCATCCTTTTGACCGAGCCGTTGCTGATTGCTGTTGCCATCTTTAAAGCAATCCTTAACCGATTAATTGCCGTCCTTGAAGATGCACACTTGACCAGGGATAGCTTTTGACCGAGCAAGGGAACCCTGTTCATCCACGTCAACTTCAATTAAATTGAAGGTTTAAATAAAGTTTTAAACAATTTAATTAAAAAGAAAGTTCAAGGGAACGCACGCCCTGTGCATCCACGTCACCTTCAATTAAATTGAAGGTTTAAATAAAGATTTAAACAATTTAATTAAAAGAAAGTTTATTTAAAAACTTTAATTAAATTGAAACTTTAAATAAAGTTTTAATATAATTAAAACTTTATTTTAATTGCAAGTCAAATGTTGACTTGCTAAAAGTCAACTTAGTTGACTTTTTGTCAAACCGTCGATTGGGTGATTTCCGGCCAACAGGAGTTAGGTTCACCCGAACCCGACTCTGGCCTTTTTCCCCTCGAACGTGCTTCCGCCAGGCTTCTCGTCCCTCGGACGTCGCGCACGTCCTTCTCGTTCCACCGGCGTACTCTTCCGCAGCTTCCGCGTCCCTCGGATTGCACCGAGCCCGTCGGCTCGCTTTCCCGCACAATCCTTCTCGTCTGCCACGTCTTAAGCTCGACTTCCTCCGTACCTAAGCTCCTGCACACTTAGCAGAGGGATCAGTAAACCAACAGGACCCAACTAACTTGGTGGATCACATCAAAACTAACCGGGGCACCAACATGACCCTCTTCTATTTTAGATAATGGTAAGAGGACGCTCAGCTAGGGGAGCACCAGTTACTGAGCCTCAGCAGGAGGCAGACCACTCAGTGCCTCCAGCTGACCTGACAGAGGTGGTAGCACAACTGTAGAGACAGATAGCGGAACAGCAGCAAGTAATTGCTGCTCTAACGGCTAATCAGCAGGCTACTC
>JAGFNQ010003274.1:351246-587202 GCA_024364735.1 Boesenbergia rotunda
GGAAAAGTTAGAGATACAATTTTTATTTAGTAACAATTAATCAAACTAAATTTCCAAAAAAAATGTCAGATAATTAAGCGCATATGTAATAGAAAGAAAAATAATCAACTTAAAATAGACTTTGGAACCCAAAATAAGTTCCTATCTACAGGGTTAATTAAAAATCTAGGAGGAATATAGTTCTTGGTCACTTTTCTAAGTTGATCCCTGTGATTTTTAACATACCAATTCAGATTTTCAGGATAACAATTCTTTTTAGTTCTTAAACATGCAATATCATTTTCTAATTTTTCTACTAAATTTTTGAAATTTTCATTCTCTATTTTCAGTTGGTCTGATAGATCAGATGAGCATGGAGTGACTAATTTTTCTTTTAATTCAGAGTTTGCTATTTCTAATTTATCATCGACTTTAGCATAGATTTTAGTATAGAGTAAATTCGAGCAGGTGGAAGTAGACATACCTCACTTACCGGGTCAGTTTCGAAGTTAGGGATTTCCCCTTCGTTGCTACTTTCTTCCGAGGTACTTTCTTCATCTTCATCTTGGTGGCTTGCCATCAGTGCAAGTCCAACGAATTCTTCGGCTTCCGATTCATCTGACGAAGTCTCGTCCTAGTAGCTTTCAGTGCCTTTTTCTTCTTTGGCTGATTCTTGAGTTTGGGGCACTGATCTTTCAGGTGTCCCTCCTCGTTGCAGTTGTAACATCGGATCGTGCGTTTCTTCTTTCTCTGCACCTTTTTAGAGTGATTAGTATTAATGAATTTATACAACTTTCTTACCGCTAGTGCTGTTTCTTCATCGTCTGCTGAAGATTTTTCGTCGAGTTGGATCTTCCTTGTGTTCAGTGCGACGTTGTCTGCTTTTCTGTTCTTTTCTACAAAACGAGATTCATGAAGTTCTAGAATAGAAAATAACTGTTCTAACGTACTTACCTCTAAATCTTTTGAAATATAATATGCGTCGATTATCGAGGTCCATTCCGGGGTTATCGGAAATGCGTTTAGCACATACCTTTATGCATCGCGGTTGGTCACCGTTTCTCTGAGATTTTCGAGGCTTGTGATTAGTTCTTTTACCTTAGCATGCAATCTCGCAACAGATTCTCCATCTTCTATCCGGAGATTTGTTAGTCGGCTTCGAAGAACATCTCGTCGCGCCAGCTTTGCCTCTGAGGTGCCTTCGTGTAGTTCGAGAAACTTTTCCCAAAGTTCCTTCGCCAATTCGTACTTACCGATCCGGTTGACATCTTGCTCTGGGAGGACGGTCAGCAGATGGAATTCTGCCTTTCCGTTAGCAACTGCGTCTACTTGCTCCTTCTTATTCCAGGAGTCAGGATCCTTGATCTTTCCTTCATTATCTTTTGGAGCTGCATAGCCATTTTTCATAATAATTAATAACTCATAATCAGTAACAAAAAATACCTGCATCTTCTGTTTCCATGCCGTGAACTCCCCCTCAAACTTAGGCGGGTATATCACTGGTCCAACCATCTTCTTGAGATTTGCTGCAGTTGACGGTTAGTCCTTCTGCGGCAACCTGGCTCTGATACCACTTGTAGGATCGGGTTGGTCCGGCTAGAAGGGGGGTGAATAGACGGTTAAGAAATAAAACAAGAGGACACTCGTCTTTAAGAAAAACTTGGTTGCAACTTGGTCGTTGCTTCCAAGACGGTTAACGCTCAATCAGAAAATCTCCTTGTGGCGGAGAAGCCTTACAACTGAAGCACACTTAGACTTAAAGAAATTACAGAAAGAATTGAATTTCAATTGAATCTAAATCTCTAAGCCTATTTATAGGTTGAGTGATATGATCTTGACCGTTGATACAAGATTGAGTTTTATCTTGATCGTAGATCTAAGATTATCTTAATCAAATTTTAAACTCTAAATAAAAGACGTGATAAGTTTTGACTTCTTCAATTGATAATCGACATTAATCCGATTGCTTCGCTCGCTCTCCAAAAGTGTGATCCACGTCCGAAAAAAGAGCTTTAATTAAAAGCTTTAATTCCGATTGCTTCGTTCTCCACGTCTGATTAATTAAAAAGCTTTAAAAGCTTTAATTCCGTTTGCTTCGCTCTCCACGTCTGATTAATTAAAAGCTTTAATTAAAAGCTTTAATAAAAAAACTTTTATAAATATTTTTCAAAAAGCTATTTTATAAAAGCTTTAATTAAAACCTTTTATAAGACGTCGCGCCCGTCTTGATCCAAGTCCAAGTCAAAGGCAACTTGACTATTTGTGAGTAGATCTTTTGGGTGATTTCTGACCAACTGGAATTAGGCTCACCCGAACCCGACTCTAGCCTTTCGCCCCTCGAGCATACTTCCTCCCGGCTTTTCGTCCCTCGGACGTCGCGCATGTCCTTCTCGTTCCACCGGCGTACTCTTCCGCAGCTTCCGCGTCCCTCGGATTGCACCGAGCCCGTCGGCTCGCTTTCCCGCGCAATCCTTCTCGTCCGCCACGTCTTACGCTCGACTTCCTCCGTACCTAAGCTCCTGCACACTTAGCAGAGGAATCAGTAAACCAACAGGACCCAACTAACTTGGTGGATCACATCAAAACTAACCGGGGCACCAACAGTTCTCGTGACTTAGAGTGCATTTGGACTTGCCTGGATCGGTCTGGTGACCGATCAGGGAAGTTGGCACGGTGCTCCTTCGTGGATCGGTCTGGTGACCGATCCAGCGATGACTGATCGGTCTGGTGATCGATCAGGGAGTATGCGTTTCACTCACTGAATGGCTCCTGATCGGTCTGGTGACCGATCAGGGAGCTCACAAGTGGGTTGAGTTCCCTTGCTGATCTGCTCCTGATCGGTCTGGTGACCGATCAGGATCACTGTGTAGATCGGTCTAGAGAACGATCCAGCATCGCAGGTCCTCTCTATGATCGATCAGGACGGAGCCTGATTGGTCTGGAAGCATCCTGATCGGTCTGGTGACCGATCAGGGCACAGCCTGATCGGTCCGGTGACCGATCAGGAAGCATCCAGTGGGTTTTGGGAACCTTACTGCTCGACTCCTGATCGGTCTGGTGACCGATCAGGGATACTGTTCAGATCGGTCTAGAGAACGATCAAGTGTCGCGAGATTCTCCTTATGACCGATCAGGATGGAGCCTGATTGGTCTGGGAGCAGCCTGATAGGTCTGGTGACCGATCAGGCTGGAGCTTGATCGGTCTGGTGACCGATCAGGAGCAGAACTTTAATTCAAATACACTGTCAGAAGCTCTGATCGCGCTGTTTTCTCTTCCGATTCTCGGATACACTGCTGATATATGTTGATATGAGTTGCTAAGCTTCTATTGGAGTGTGCAGGCTTTACAGGGATGATTCAAACATTGGAGGAGAGTCAATGGGAGGCTTTCTTTGGAGCAGGTTTGGCTGTTTCCTTGTTTCAGGTCTCAACGGCGTCTGGAGAGCAGCTGGCAACTGACGGAGGCTCAGCTGGAGAGGGTCTTCAGTGGACTGAGTGCTCAGGGAGTCAGGGGGCCAGGCTGTGGCTTCAGTGGATGCTGATGGAGAGCTTGATGATGGGAGCAGATGCTTAAGACGAGGCTGGAAGCAGAGGAGCGACAACAACGGGAAAACAGACAGGAACTTGAGGAGTTTGGCTGGGCTGTGTGTTGTGCTCTCTGTTGCTTGGTGCTTGAGCGTTCTTGTTTCATCTTTGTGAGCTATCCTTCTCTTAGTCTCGTGAGCTTATCTTGTATCCTATTGAGACACTTGTGGAGAGGTTTCTCCACCGAGAAGGAGGCGCTGTTTTATCCGGGTCACCGGGGCTTGATCTGCCGACGATCAAGGGATCGCCCACCTTACGGGCACGCCAAGGAGTATGGGCAAGTTATCCCCGAACCTTGTAAACGATCCTTGTTAGCGATCCTTGGTTTGTATTCTTTGTTTCTGCATTTCTGTTAAGATTGTTTCTCTGCGTATGCTTTGTTTCCGCTGCTGCTAACTTAAGTGCAGAGAAAGATTTCAAAAGAGCAACTTGTGGGTGTCTGGCTATATTCACCCCCCCTCTATAGCCATCCGGGTTCCAACAAGTGGTATCAGAGCTTGGGGCTCTGTTCACGGCTTAACATCCGAGAGCTTACAACAAGATGGCTGGAAGAGAAGGATTGAGCACAAACCGACCTCCATTCCTCGACGGCACTGATTTTTCATATTGGAAGTCAAGGATGGAGTTCTATCTCAAAACCAACATGAGCTTGTGGTTCTCTGTCAAGGAGGGGTTTTCCCTTCCAAAGGATAATGAAGGAAAGGAGCTTGAGTTTTCCAAGTGGTCGGCTGAGCAAATCCGGAAGGGGGAAGCCAATGCCAAAGCTATTGTCACCTTGCAATGTGGGATGACGAAGGAGGAGTTGATCAAGGTGGGTCCCTTCACAAGTGCTAAAGACCTATGGAGCAAGATCATTGAGCTCCATGAGGGAACTCAAGACACCCGGAGAGCTAAGAAGGATTTGCTTCATAGTCAACTCCAAAACCTCACCATGGGAGAAAATGAAAAGGTAAGTGAACTCCATGGACGGTTTAAAGAAGTGTTGAATGGTCTCCACTCCATAAATGAAAAGGTAGAAAATAGAGACCTAGTGAGGTATGTACTCAAAGCCTTTCCTAGGAATGCCTTGTGGTCATCCATGGTGGATGCTTACAAGGTTTCCAAGGACTTATCTTTTGTTAAGTTAGAGGATTTCTTTTGTGAGATGGAACTACATGAGATTTCTAACACAAGCCCAAGGGAGAAAGGGCTTGCTTTTGTTGCAGGAAACAAAAGGAAGAAGGACAAGGAGGAGAAAAGCCACTGTCATGTGGCTCTCGTGGCCTTAGAAGAATCAACCGAGGAGAGTGACAACGAATCAAGAAGCTCCTCAACCGCGCCTTCATCATCTTCAGATGATGAAGAGGTAATCTCTCCCGAGTTAGATAAGTGCTATCGAGCCATCGCATGTCTAACTAAGATGCTTAAAAAATCTAAGGCCAAAGTTAAATCTTTGAAATTGGAAGTAGATCATTTACAAACTTCTAAGGATGAGGTAATTGATGACTTGCATGTTAAGACCCTTGAGAATGACAATAAGGACTTAAAGAGCGAAGTTGAAAATCTCAAGAATGTTCTTGAGAAATTCTCATCTAGCTCCAAAACCTTAGACATGATACTACTCAATTCCCAAAGGGCGGTTTACAATAAGGCTGGTATAGGTTACCGACCTAAGGAACCAACCTTTGTATCATTAATGTCAAGAACCCAATTTAGATCATCAAATGATTCTAGGGTTCAAAAGGTTAGAAAGAAATTGACTAAGGCATGAGTGCCTAAGTCTTTCATTGTAGATGCCTTAGGTCCCAAAATTTGGGTACCTAAAACCTCAATATTTAGAATTGTATATACATTAATTGAGGGGGAGCATCTATCAACATAGGTTGTTGATAAGTGGTTCTCCAAACCCAAGGCTAAGGTTATACTAGTTTCAAAATAAGTCAACAAGCCTTGGAAATTGTTTTTATATATTGCATGAAGTGTTTAGATTCACACATAATTTGCTCTTGCCATGAATTGCTTATATTAATTGGTTTTCTTGTTGCTCAGTCCCCCGGATCAAGACTCCGTGCCCAGCTTCACTCACCGGGACTACATTCAACCTAGCTTCACTCACTAGGACCTGGCTTCACTCACCAGGGTTTCGGTCACCTAGCTTCACTCGCTAGGACTCGACTTCACTCACCGGGATTTCAGTCACTTGGCTTCACTCACCAGGACCCGGCTTCACTCACCTGGATTTCCAATCACCTGGCTTCACTCACCAGGACCTGACTTCACTCACCGGGATTTCAGTCACCTGGCTTCACTCACCAGGACCCGGCTTCACTCACCGAGATTTCCAATCACCTGGCTTCACTCACCAGGACCCCGCTTCACTCACCGGGATTTCAGTCACCTGGCTTCACTCACCAGGACCTGGCTTTACTCACCAGGATTTCATTCACCTGACTTCACTCACCAGGACCCGGCTTCACTCACCGGGATTTCCGTCACCTGGCTTCACTCACCAGGACCCGGCTTCACTCACCGGGATTTTCGTCACCTGGCTTCACTCACCAGGACTTGGCTTCACTCACCGGGATTTCAATCAACCTGGCTTCACTCACCAGGACCCGACTTCACTCACCGAGATTTCAATCCCTTCGTGCCCAGTCCCCGACCAGGACTTAATCTGAATTCATTTAATCAAACTTAAATCGTTGTCAACACCAAAACAACAAACGGGTCAAACTGCATCAACAATCTCCCCCTTTTTGTTGTTTGACAATCCCGATTTAAGTTTAGGTATTAGATCAATTGAAGTCCACTCAATTATCGTAAGGGAATCAAGATCCTCCCCCTACAATGATTAACCCTAAACTTAATCAACCATTCTCTCCCCTTTGTCAAACATCGAAAATTGTATGGTTATTAAGTTTAAATATACCTCCCCCTTAACCGAGGGTCTCTCCCCAAAATGATCAAAGGTAATTATGAATTGCATATGAAAACATATACAGAATAATATCATGGTTAAACATGTATATGTTTCATATGACAAGTAAGTAATGCAACTCTATTAGACTGATGATTGATACAGAAAAATTTCTGATATATCTATGGACGATCAGTTTTCAGAAAAATTTCTATAATTATGATTCGTTCTAGATCAGACTGCATTAACAATTGAAATCCCATAACAGGGGTGTAGACTTCATCGACATTCAATATTTCAGAAAAATTTCTGAACCATGGTTTGCTTAAAATTATTCCTCATTAAGAGATCAAGAGATCAAGGAACAAGAGACATGATTTAAACAACCCGGTCATATGAATTTCAAAAATTCCAACACGGGTTTGTATTGAATCAGTATTACATTTGTTCCAAGTATGATTAGGATGTTCCAATTATAATTGGTTTGTATCAGATTTGTTTGTATCAATATGATCAGCAATCTGATACAATTTGATGAAAGGGGATCGAACTGAGGAGTTTTTGACCCAATCAGAGAATTTCCTGATCTGATCGGTCACCAGACCGATCAGGGTGTGTCCTGATCGGTCGGTGACCGATCAGGTTCAACACAGAAAGTTTCTCAGCTTGCAATTTCATAAACCAGATTTCAGAAATTCTGAGAAGTTCCAGAAACTTGTTTGTTTCACCTCTTAACCATTCCCAAACCCTAACTCAATTAGTTTTAATTTATTCGATCCTAAGAAGGGTTTCCCTTAACCAAAAAGTATTTCCCACATCATCAAGGAAAATCATTTCCGAGTGGTTTAAACATCTTAAGGCAAACTTGTATTCACTTAGTATTATGCATATGAAAATATCAGATTTGAACAACTAAGTCATAGACCTTCAGTATTAAATCTTGAATCATCACAAACTATGTGTTAATACTTGTTCTTTAGCATGCACTTGAGTATCAAAAACATGATCAGTGGGAAGACAAACAAGTCATGGAACTTGAGTACTAAATTTTAAAACATCATAAACTATGTTAACATGCTGTGCTTAACCAAAATTAGTATAATACATTAAAGTTGTAAAACACATACAAGAAAGTTTTGGCTTGCTTGAATCAAATTTGTATCAAAATATGATCAAATTTCCAAGTTTTGATCAGTTTGTATGTTTGATGTATGTTTATAACATGTTTCCAAATTTTGATCAATTTTGATAAGTCACAAATCTAGGTTTGTCTTAACCATAGACTTAACTATATTGGAGTACTCTTGATAAGTTATAGTCCCAAATGTATACAACTACAAATGAGAGAATTTTCAAGTGACACCAATAAAATAGAACACATGAGAAAAATTTCCATGTATCTATATTGGATATGGAGTTTGTGATTTCCATTTAACTCCAATCATCTAAGTCCGAGATAAAGAAGAACCATTCCTCATAGGTAGTAAATATTCATTAAATGGAGGAAATGGTAAGCACATCCCTAACTAGGAATGACCATGTGTTTGGAGCACCAAATATCAACCACCCATGTTGATAGATGCTCCCCCTCAACCAACGCTATACAATTCTAAAGATAGAGCTTTTAGGTGCTCAAATTTTGAGACCTAATACATCAACAATGAAGGACTTAGACACCCATGTCTTAGTCAATTTCTTTCTAGCTTTTTGAACCCTAGAATCATTTTGTGATCTAAATTGGGTTATTGACATTAATGATATGACACTAGGTTCTTTAGGTTGGTAACCCAAACCAACCTTGTTGTAAGTCGCTTTTTACGAATTTAGAATCATATCTAATGTTTTAGAGCTTGTTGAAAACTTCTCAAGAATATTCTTGAGATTTTCAATTTCGCTCTTCAAATCCTTATTCTCATCCTCAAGAGCATTAACATGTAAATCATTGTTATCATGATTAGGGGTGAGTATTCGGTTAAAACCGAACCGAACCGAACCGAATTAACCGAAAACCGAATAAACTGATTTTTTTCAAAAAAACCGAACCGACCGAATTTTTCGATAAAAATCGAGAAAACCGAACCGAAAAAATTCGGTTAATTCGGTTTTTGACCGAATTAACCGAATTACCCGAAATTTTAAATTTAATTCGAATTTTTAATTAAAATAACCAGATTTTATTTAATTAATTATATTTTTAAATAAAAATAATTAAATTAATATTTTTATTCGGTTTATTCGGTTTATTCGGTTTAACCGAATTACAAAACTCAAAACCGAAACCGAACCGATTTAACCGAAAAACCGAACCGAATTATAAAAAAAACCGAAAACCGAATTAACCGAACCGAATTTCAAAATTCGGTTAATTCGGTTCGGTTAATTCGGTTTAACCGAAATTTTGCTCACCCCTAATCATGATCCTTAGATGTTTTCAATTTGTCTACTTCTAATCTCAGTAACTTAACCTTGTTCTTAGATTTCTTAAGTAAACTAGTTAAGCATGCGATGGTTCTATAGCACTTATCCAACTCGGGAGAGATTACCTCTTTATCATCCGAAGATGATGAAGCCGCGGTTGAGGAGCTTCTTGATTCGTTATCACTTTCTTCTCTCGAGTCCTCTAGTGCCATGAATGCCATGTGACAGTGGGTCTTCTCCTCCTCCTTTTCCTTCTTCTCCTCCTTCTTCTTCTTCTTTCTTTTGTCACCTGCCACAAAAGCTACACCTTTCTCCTTTGGGCTTTGGTTAGAAATCTCATGTAGTTCCATTTCACAAAATAGATCTTCTAACTTAATAATTGAAAGGTCCTTAGATACCTTGTAGGCATCCACCATGGATGACCACAAAGTATTCCTAGGGAAAGATTTGAGAATATACCTTATAAGATCTCGGTTCTCTACCTTCTCATTGATGGAATGCAAGCCGTTGAGGATCTCTTTGAATCTTCCATGGAGTTCACTTACCTTTTCATTTTCTCCCATGGTGAGAATTTGAAGTTGGTTGAGGAACAAGTCCCTCTTGGCTATCCGGGTATCTTGAGTGCCTTCATGGAGCTCAATGAGCTTGCTCCATAGGTCTTTAGCACTTGTGAAGGGACCATCTTTGATTAGTTGGTCCTTGGTCATCCCACATTGCAAGGTAACCACGGCTTTGGCATCGGCTTCCCCCTTGCGAGTTTGCTCAGCCGACCACATTGAGAGGTCTAGATCTTTTCCCTCAACATCCTTTGGAGGAGAGAAACCCTCCTTCACAGCGAACCATGTGTTGATGTTCATCTTGAGATAATACTCCATCTTTGACCTCCAATATTGGAAATCAGTGTCGTCGAAGAAGGGTGGTCTGCTGGTGCTAAAACCTTCTCTCAAAGCCATCGTTGTTGTAAGCTCTCGGATGTTAAGCCGTTTGAACAGAGCCCCAAGCTCTGATACCACTTGTTGGTGCTTGGATGGCTATAGAGGGGGGGGGGGGGGTGAATGTAGCCAGACACTCAAATTGCTCCTCTCTTTGAAACTCTTCTTTTTGCGTGATCAGATTAGCAGCGGAAACAACAACACAGAAAGAAAACAAGGAAAGAAAGCAAATCGAGGCTAACACCGCGATGTACAAGGTTCGGGGATAACTTGCCCCTACTCCTTGGCGTGCTCGTGAGGTGGGCGATCCATTGATCGTCGGCAGATCAAGCCCCGGTGAACCCGGATATAGCAAGCCCCCTTCTCGGTGGAGAAACCACTCCACAAGCATCTCAATAGGATAACAATTAAGCTCACGAGACTAAGAAGGAAAACCCTCACAAGAATGTAGCAGAAAAACACTTAAGCACAAAGCAACAGAGAGCACACAAACAACCCAGCCAAACTCTTCAAGTTTTCTGTTTTTTTCATCCTCGTCGCTCCTCTGCTTCCAGCTTCGTCTTAAGCTTCTGTTCCCATCGCCAAGCTCCATCAGCATCCATTGAACCCAGCCTGACTCCCTGACTCCTTGAGCCCTCAGCCCCTGAAGACCTCTTCAGCTGAGCCTCCGTCAGTAGCAGCGCCAGCGTCGGTTGAAACCTAAGAAGGAGAAACAGCCAAACCTGATACATGAAAATCCCCCATTTAATTCTCCTCCATTGTTTGAATCATCCCTGTAAAGCCTGCACACTCCAACAGAAGCTTAGCAAATGCATATCAAACAATATCACACAATATCAGCAGGTAGCAGAGAAAATGCAGACGCGATCAGAAATCTGACAACGATTTCAAATTAAAGTTACAGCTACTGATCGGTCACCAGACTGATCAGAGAGGACCCTGATCGGTCACCGGACCGATCAGGGTAAGCCCTGACCGATCAGGCTCCAGCCTGATTGGTCCACGGTGAGAAACCAAAAATCGCGGACTCCTTGTGATCGGTCACCCTGACCGATCACAGGTCGTGGATCGGTCACCGGACCGATCCAACACTTGCTGGAGAAATTCCAGCTCTCGCAGGCCAACTCCCCCTGATCGGTCACCCGACCGATCAGGTGGTGCCTTGATCGGTCTGGTGACCGATCAGGTCACTCCCTGACCGATCAGGAGCCATCCTGATAGTCAAGGTGAGAAACCTCGCGACAAATTGATCGGTCATGAAGACCGATCAAGGGTTCTCCGATCGTTCACCAGAACGATCTGAACCCGAACAGAAGCCAAACCAAATGCTTCTGTTCTCTCCCTGATCGGTCACCAGACCGATCAGACTTCCCTGGATCGGTCACCAGACCGATCCACAGCAGGGAGTTTGTGCCAACTCCCTGATCGGTCTCCAGACCAATCCAGCGACTCCCAATTCAACCCTAAGTCAAGAGAACAAGCTACCTAGCATTCTCTGACTCGTGCTTAGTCCCCCGGACCAAGACTCCGTTCCCAGCTTCACTCACCGGGACTTCATTCAACCTAGCTTCACTCACTAGGACCTGGCTTCACTCACCAGGGTTTCGGTCACCTAGCTTCACTCGCTAGGACCCGGCTTCACTCACCAGGATTTCAGTCACCTGGCTTCACTCAGCAGGACCCGGCTTCACTCACCGGGATTTCCAATCACCTGGCTTCACTCACCAGGACCCAGCTTCACTCATCGGGATTTCAGTCACCTGGCTTCACTCACCAGGACCCGACTTCACTCACCGGGATTTCCAATCACCTGGCTTCACTCACCAGGACCCGACTTCACTCACCGGAATTTCAGTCACCTGGCTTCACTTACCAGGACCTGGCTTCACTCACCAGTACTCGAGTTCACTCACCGGGATTTCCGTCACCTGGCTTCACTCACCAGGACCGGGCTTCACTCACCGAGATTTTCGTCACCTGGCTTCACTCACCAGGACCCGGCTTCACTCACCGGGATTTCAATCAACCTGCCTTCACTCACCAGGACCCGACTTCACTTACCGGGATTTCAATCCCTTCGTGCCCAGTCCCCGACCAGGACTTAATCTGAATTCATTCAACCAAACTTAAATCGTTGTCAACACCAAAACAACAAACGGGCCAGACTGCATTAACACATATGATTGACATGCACATACAGGAGACCTTTATGTCTGGTTTTGGCGACCCCGCCACATTAGTATGTTATTTTCTCTACTCCTTCTTTCAGTTGTACTTATCATTGCACATGTGTTATTTCGATAGCCTGTTACTACTATTGTTAGCTTAGACTATCTTGCATATCTGATGAGATATCCGTTGAGTACTGTGAACTCACCCCATTAGCTCCTTATTTTTATTTGAGGATGATCGACTGGAGTGCTCGATGCCTGTCCTAGCTCGCGTATTTTCGAGATGATTCTCGGGGGTTGTCTTGTTATTTTGATGGGGGTACATGTTGGTACCCCCTTTCTGTTCATTTTGTCTTTTCATTTCCGCTGTTGTATTCGTGTTCTGTTGGGTTGTTTTGCATGGCAGTATAGTTGTACTTTTGTGTGCCATGGAGGCCTTGTTTTATTTTGTAGTGTCGTAAGTCGTACCGGTACGCAGCTTTTATCGTTGTTTTCATTTTCGTTTGTGATAGACGGTTGTTCCATCTCTATAGGCTGTGGTACAATTGACTGAGGTAGTCGTAGGTTAGGTTTTTGAATTGTCCGTCGGGTTGAGGGAGTGGTAGTCCGGTCAGTATTGGACAGACGGCTCCTCGGGGCGTGACAGAACAATGTCAAGCAGACCTATTCAGGCATAACAAGCCATGCGTTAAAGATAAAAGAACTATTCGAATACAAAGGAGAAGTACCCACCTTAAAATAGAAAAGTCCTTAAACGAAGAGAACCTCTCACGATCAACGGTGCGAATCCAAAGTCAAGGTCCTATATCACGGACATAGTTTAGCTATTAATAAAAATTACTAATTTAGCTAAACAAGATACTCAACATGATTACGATAAATCCTAAATATACCATATACTTAATTAATCCATAAATTATAATACTTTTCTTTTTTAACCTAACTATCACAATTAGGTGCTTAGGTTAATTTCCGTGTTAACCCAGAGAATCATTTCCCATCTATGATTTAATTAATAAACTTATTAATTAATTCATATTTTCATTAATTACTAACTTAATCACTCAAGGAAATGCTTGGTATCAAAGTAGGGACGTTGGACTGATTGGAGCACGTGTTCCAATATAGACAATTTAAAGTACCTATCCTTAGTAAGAATATGTAATGTAAGCTGAGACAATGAATGAGAACCAAGCTTAACAGAGAAACCTCCAACCCGATCGCCAACATTGTCAGTGACCCAAAACCCCTCTGCTCAGAATAACCGTCCATAGATTCAAAATCAATGATGCACGACACCATGCAGGACTATTCTTACCTGAATCGACGTCCATTGTGCTGTCCTCGTTGTGCGCCTGAGGAACCGCAAGAAGGAGAAGAAGAGGAAGAAGGCAGGGCTCTAAGGTGACCTCGATCACACGAGGAAGGAGGAAGAAGAAGACCGTCCACTCGGCGTTGGGGTCTCTCGCGTGGAGGAGGCGATCGCGCAAACTCTTGCGTGAGTAGGGTTCGTGATGGGCAGCGTCGGGAAGAAACTGGTTGGGAGGTGTTGCGCTGCGATTTCTCGCTGGGAGGAGGTGTCACCGCCGGCTGAGGGAGGAAGGATATTGTACGATTAGGGTTTGCGATTTTCGAGCGTGGCTTCGGCATCAGGCGGAAGCACGGGGAAGAAACGGCGGAAGAGAGGAGAGAATGAATTAAATGAGAACTTTTAGGGGTTTTTATTTGTTTTTGGCTTTTTGCAAAAAGACTCCAAATTCGGATAATTTCAACTAGGCCCTTAGTTTTCGAATTTTTTTCCATATAACCCCTTAAATTTTGATATTTAACATTTTTAAGCAAACATGCCTCTTATAAGAAAACAATTGTCTGGAGTAGAAACAAGGAAGAAAAAATAAAAGGAAGAAGCATTAATTCAAAGCCAAGTAGGAAGTCTTAATAAGTATTTCACTAACAACCAAAGAGCAGAGCAAATAGAAGTAGAACAAGTGAATCAGGATGACATTGATAATAAGTTGAATGATCAGGAATATAGTGAATTTAATGAACTTCATAATGAATACCCAAAACAATCTGAAAATGATAAAGATGAAATCAATTTGTCTAAAAATAACAGTGATGAAGATATAAATCAAGAGGTCTTGTTTCCTTTAAATGTTGATGATCCCTGAAATTGGGACAACATTCAAAATATTAGGGACTTTCTAATTGAAAGATGATCGTATTTTGTTTCCTCTTGATAACACTGGAAGACACTTTAATCCATCACATTATATGAGACAATAGCCAAATGCAAAAAAAGTGAGATGGCTATTGTATTCTATTTCTATGAACAAGATCTTCTATTTTTGTTGCAAGTTATTCAAGACTCAAAGAATTACAATGAGATATAGTCATCTGACTGACGAAGGATATAAAGAATGGAAGAATATCAGTTGATGTCTCAATCTTCATGAAACTAGTAAAGATCATATTGATTGCATGACTAGTTGGATTGAAAGAAAGAAGACTTCAAAAGAAAAAGACAATTGATGAAAATATGCAAGTAGCAATTAACAAGGAGACAGAACATTGGATACAAGTATTAAAGAGAATAATTGTAGTTGTGCAAAGAATTACGAAAAATAACTTGGCACTTCGGGGAGATAATGAGAAGCTTTATGTTGAGAATAATGGATTTTTTTTTGCAGCTAATTGAAATGATTGTTGAATTTGATCCAATAATGGAGGAGCACCTTCCACTTCTTCAAGAAAGACAGATTCATTACACTTATCTTGGGGCCAAAATCCAAAATGAATTGATACAAATGTTGACGGTTGAAGTAAGAAGTTCAATTGTTGCAAAAATTAAACATGCAAAGTATTTCATTGTCATACTTGATTGCACTCCAGATGTAAGTCATGAGGAGCAGATGTCCCTTGTAATTAGATGTGTGAATGATTTAGAAAATGCAATAGCGGTTGAGGAATTTTGGATTGGATTTTTGAAAGTTAATGAAACTTCAGGGTTTGGGCTTTTTATCGAGCTTAAAAATATTTTGAGCAATCTTGAACTTGACATTGATAATATAAGAGGTCAAGGATATGACAATGGATCTAATATGAAAGAAAAGCACAAGGGTGTATAGAGTAGATGAAATTAATCCTAGAGCTTTCTACACTCCATGTGGATCCCACAATCTTAATCTCACATTATGTGATATGGTGAAATGTTGCCCTAAAGCAATGTCTTTATTCAGTGTTATACAATACATATATTCATTATTTTCTTCTTCTATCAAACTGTAGAAAATCTTCAAAGATCATGTGCAAGGTCTTATAGTCAATCCATTAACACAAACACGATGGGAAAGACATGTTGAAAGCGTGAAGGCCATAAAAGATTAAACTTCGAAAATACGAGATGCTTTAATTGATTTGGCAAATATTTCTGATGACTCATAAGTAAAGACTGAAGCTAAGGGTTTGGCATCATTTGAACTTGAGAATTTTGAGTTCGTGTCTAGAAGGGTAATTTGGTATAAGTTGTTATATGAGATTAACATTGTTAGTAAGTTTCTCTAAGCAGAAAATATAGATATTGATATTGATGTTGCTATTAAACAATTAAAGGGACTTATTTCTTCTCTCCAAGAGTTTAGAGAATCTCACTACAAGAAATTTTGGATTCAACAACACCCAATAGACAACGGTTTTTAAAAAAACCGTTGTCTTTTTTTATTTAACAACGGTTTTTTCAAAAACCGTTGTTGTTGAAAAGTTTTTTGCGCAAAAAGACAATGGTTGTTAAGAAACCGTTGTCTTATGTATGGCAACGACAACGGTTTTTTAAAAACCGATGTCTATTTGGTTGGTTACGACAACTGGTTTTAAATAACCGTTGTCTATTGGTGTTGCTTACGTGGTAATACACAACAGAGAGCGAGCCCGAAAACGAAAACGCCCGCTTTAGTTGTTCTCTTCAGTCACTGCGCAGAACCTCCCCTTAGTTCATTCTCTGCATTCGCCGACAACGCCGAACCCTAACACACCTCAAACTTCCTTGTCATCTTTTCCTTCTTCTCGTTCTTCTTCTCCTTCCTCTTCGCCGCGAACGACAACGCCGAACCCTAACGCACCTCAAACTTTCTTGCCATCTTTTGCTTCTTCTCGTTCTTCTTCTTCTTCTTCTTCCTCTTCGCCGCACACAAACAAGACACCTCAAACTTCTCCTCGTGCGAACTAGCCGCCACCACGCCCCTTCTTCTTCCTCCTCTTGTGCCGAGTTGCCGAATTGGAGAGATATCAAGGTAATGTTTGCTCTTGTTGGGTTTTGTACAATAGGTTTGAGTCTAACATTTCAAGCGTCTTTAGGTTTTGGATAGTAGGTTTGAGTCGAACATTTCAGCATTTTGGGCGTCGTTCTCTCTTGCGAGTGTTTGTTGGAGAACAATCCAGACGGTACCTGGCGTCTCTGCCTCTCTTCTACCACTCTTCAAGGTGATGAAACTCTTCTCTAGTTTCAGTTTATTGGTTTCAGTTGGGACATCCAATTCAGATTTCTAATATGTCATCTTCTATGTTTCTTGTATAAAGTTTCTTTTAAAATATTAAACACTAGACACAAATTGATATTTAATGAAGATTGTATAGTTGAAATCAGAAATCCTATTATCAAATACCCTAATCCATTTAAATCCTATTATCAGAAATCCTTCAATGAAACAATCCTATGTTTTTTTATTTACTTCTAAAGGTTATTTGTGGGGTTGTGGAAAAAATTCAATTTTTTCTTACTAACTCGTTAATGAGTGTTGATATATGCAAACCCATCAATTAATTTAGCTTTCAATTTTTCTCCCTTATTTACTTGTTTTTGCTTCAAGATTGATTGTATATATTGTATGCTATGAATATGTGATGTTTCTAATTGTTCGTTATGTAAATATTTAGTTATATAATGTACAATTATTTTGAAGGTAGGTGTTGGCTCATTCCTAGCTAATTAGTACTTGTAACAAAAATGGACAAAGAATGGATGTCAAAGGATAGACTATCACGTGAATTTGATATTGGAGTAGAATCTTTCTTACAATTTGCACTGAAGAATGCTAACGATCCAAATGCAATACCTTGCCCATGTGCAAGATGTGGTAATATAAAGAAGAAAAATCTTCAAACTATAAGGGCGCATTTGTATTGTAATGGTTGGATTTAACATATCATACATGGATATGACATGGGGAAAGATCGTTGACAGGGAACTTAGTGAATGGTAATGATCGAGTAGGGCAAGATGAAGACAAATCTTTTGCTGAGGAGCCTATAGACATGGTGCAGGCTGTATATGATAGTTATGTTGAGAATCCAAGCCAGTTCAATAATCTACTTGAAGATGCTGAGAAATATTTATATCCAGGATGTACAAAATTTACAAAGTTATCTGCAGTTGTGAAATTATTTAACTTGAAGGCAAAATATAGTTGGAGTGATAAAAGTTTCACCGATATACTTAGTTTGTTTGGAGAAATGCTTCCAGATGACAATGAATTGCCTTTATCTATGTATGACGCAAAGAAAATCTTACGTGCATTAGGGATGGATTATGTCAAAATTCATGCTTGACCTAATGATTGTATCTTGTATCGGAAAGAGTATGACGATTTTGCCAATTGCCCTATTTGTGGGACATCAAGGTGGAAGTTGAGCGACAAATCTAACGTAAAAGAAGGAGTTCCTGCAAAGGTCTTGTGGTATTTCCCACCTATTCCAAGATTTCAAAGAATGTTTCGGAATAAGGCGATATCCAAGGAGTTAACATGGCATGCTGATAAAAGAATTCATGATGGATACTTACGTCATCCAGCTGATGCACTTTCTTGGAAATTAGTTGATCGCATATGGCCAGATTTTTCTTCTGAGCCAAGAAATTTAAGATTGGCTATATCAGCAGATGGGATCAATCCTCACAGTTTGATGAGTTCTGCATATAGTTGTTGGCCAATTTTAATGATCACATACAATCTTCCACCATGGTTGTGTATGAAGAGAAAATTTGTTATGCTCACTTTATTGATATCTGGTCCTAGACAACCAGGAAATGAGATTGATGTTTACTTAGCACCTCTCATTAACGACTTAAAATGTTTATGGGATAAAGGTGTCGAAGCATATGATGCATATCGAAAAGAAAGTTTCTCTCTTAAAGCTGTTTTGCTATGGACAATCAATGATTTTCCTGCATATGGGAATATGTCAGGATGTGTTGTGAAGGGATATCATGCTTGCCCTATTTGTGCAGAAAATACTTACTCGACAAGGTTGAAGCATAGTAGGAAAATATCATATACAGGCCATAGAAAGTTTCTACCTTTAAGTCATCCATATCGAAGGCAAAAGAAGGCATTTAATGGGAAGCAAGAGTTTAACCTTGCACCAAATCCATTGAGTGGCCATGAAGTTTTGGAAAGAGTTGAAAGAATTAATTTTGAGTTGGGAAAAATCAACAGCAAGCTACAATCAAAGAGGAATGATGGAGAAACATGCTGGAAAAAAAATCAATATTCTTTGAACTTGAGTATTGGAAAGACCTACATGTTCGCCATGTTCTTGATGTCATGCACATTGAAAAAAATGTTTGTGAAAATCTCATTGGTACGTTACTTGACATTCTAGGAAAAACAAAGGATGGAGTTGCAGCAACATTAGACCTTCTGGAAATGAATTTAAGGACTGAATTGGCACCAAAGATTGGGGAGAAGAGAACTTTTCTGCCAGCTGCCTGTTACACTCTAAGCAAAGATGAGAAAAGAAGTATTTGTAATTCTTTATGGGGAATAAAGGTCCCTGAAGGTTATTCATCTAATGTTCAAAACCTTGTGTCGATGAAGGATTTGAAACTTGTTGGCCTTAAGTCACATAACTATCACACTTTAATGCAACAATTGCTTCCAGTGGTCATTCGTGGTGTATTACCAAAACATGTCAGAGATACTATCACTCGATTGTGTTTCTTCTTCAATGGTTTATATAGTAAAGTAATAGACGTCTTAAAGTTGGATGACTTGCAAAGAGAGATTGTGATGATATTGTGTTTGCTTGAAAAGTATTTCTCCCTTCATTTTTTGATATAATGATTCATTTAACTGTTCATCTTGTGCGGGAGGTCAAATTGTGTGGACCCGTTTGGTATAGACACATGTACCCATTTGAAAGATACATGAAGATTTTGAAAGGTTATGTGCGCAATCACAATCGGCCTGAAGGATGTATAGCTGAAAGTGATATTGCTGAAGAGGCTGTAGAATTTTGCTCAGATTATCTATCTAATGTCCACACAATTGGGATATCATCAAAGCAACGCAAATTAGAACATACTAAGCCTTTATCGGGAGCAGTAGTGCTCGCAGCTAGGAATGATGAGTTACACCAAGCACACCGTTACGTAATGGCGAATGATGATGAGATTGATCCTTATATCAAGTAAGATCTCCAACTTATCAAGACTTTCAGGCTACTTGAATACAATAATCTATTGGTTTATTTATTTCAAATAATTCCATTAGGACACACATGGTGGAGTTGAAAGCAAGATTTCCTCAAAAAGCTAAGTCCAAAAAGTGGTTACAAGATGAGCATAATCGAACATTTATTAAATGGTTGCATGATATGGTACGCTCTAAAATACTATCTATTAGCATACATACAACTCTTTCTATTTTACAAAAAATATAAATTTTATTATATTGTTAAATATCGGTTGAACATGGACTAAACCATTCCACCCTTCAAATATCTGAAGGATTGAAGTGGATAGCACGCGGACCTAGCAAGAAAGTGTTAAAGTATTCTAGTTATTTGATTGATGGGGTTACTTACGCTACGAAAGAACGTGATGATGTATGAGTTACTCAAAACTCCGGAGTAAGCTTAGTCGCAAAGACAATGCAAGTTGCTAGTGCCAAGGATAAAAATCCAATTGTGTCTGACATGGTTTTCTATAGAGTTATTGAAGAAATATGGTCACTCGATTACCAGCAATTTCAAATTCCAATGTTCAAATGTAATTGGGTGGAGAATAATAATGGTATTAAAATAGATGATCTTGGTTTCACGTTGGTAAATCTGAACAGAATTGGATTCAAATCAGATTCTTTTATCTTGGGAAGTCAAGCAAAGCAAGTATTTTACATTCAAGATCCTCAAGATCCCGTATGGAGCATTGTACTTGCAACTCCTAGTAGAGATCTAGAGTCATTTGAAAATGCAAATGAGGATGAACTAGAAGACACTGTCATGCACTATCAATCTTTTACCAGAGGGTTACCATCAATGGATGTTGACGGAGTAGATGACAATGAACCCCCATGCCTTCGCGAAGATTGTGATGGGACTTGGGTTGAGCATGTTTAACAAATTATATTTTGCAATGTTGATATATGTTTAATTTGCAGAGTTTCTTATGCATCATTCACTTAAAAGTTTGTCTTGGGTTGTTGCAACTTCTTATCTTCTAATGAACATGTTGTTAAATTATGAATGCTTTTATGAATTCTTATGCATCATTCACTTTACCAAATTTGATGTCACCTTTTGTGAAAATGCAGCGTATTATTGAGGCTTGCAATGGTTGGGCAGGGTTTTAGATGACAAAATTGCATCAGTTTAATTTGTTCAATTTTATGTTTTCAATAGTACTTATTCGAGTAGCTCTCAGTTCAATTGTTCTAAATTTCTATTGCTAATGACAACTTGCAATGGTTGGGAAGGGCAAAGAAAAAATTCCATCTACATCCACTAATAAAGGTTTTGAAGACAATGAGGACGAATCTACCGACACTCAAACAACAAGAACATCTAGAGGTCGTACCCATCTGGGTAAGCTTACTAGACAAAGGGTTCAAGGAATTCGAAAGGAGGTAAGATTCAATAAACTCGGACAACTAGTGGGAGAAGTTGCTGTTGAAATGTAAAGTTACATTGGCTTGCTTGCTCGAGAAAAGGTCAAGATAACTTACAAGACGTGGAAGAAAGTTCCAAATGAAGTTAAAGATTTGATATGGGAATCGGTTAAAGTAAGTTGTGTGTTTGTTTAAATGTTAGTACAATATATTTTATGTTATGTGATATTTTTGACTGTATTTATGTTTTATAGTTGACATATGATGTTCCCTTAATATGGAAGAAGGGATGTTTGATTTCAGCAAGTAATAAGCGGCGTCCGTTTAAATCCCATCTCACTCAGATATTCATTTCAAACAAGGCTGACAAACCCGAAGAGTTGTATAAACCACCAAGTGGCTATGGTCTTACAAGAGATGATTGGATGTCTTTTGTCCTTAGTCGATTGTCTGATGACTTCATTGTAAGTTTAGTTTTTAGTTGTTTCAAAATAAGTAAGTAGACTTTAAGACAATTAACGAATCAGTAAATTTGATTTGTTTACATATGTTTTACTTGACTAAAAACTAAGTGATCAACAAAAGGAAAAAAAGGAAGAAGCACATATACCCTCATTGCCTTGCTCGTAAAGGCTATGCACAATATGCTGAAGAAATAGTATGTATATTTCAAAATTTCTCATAATACTAGACTGTTCTTTTTCTTATTAGCATCGTGAAATGCTTATAACAATAGTTTTTTTGCTGCATTTATAACCATTCTTAGTTGCCATACATCATTCAATTGTTCTTGTTCTTAGGCAAATGAATTATGTGAAGATGATGAAATCAATAGAGCTATTATTTGGAAGAAAGGAAGGGTCAATAAAGAAGGGAAATTCGATGGCTAAGAGTTAAAACAAACAATAGATAAGATTGTGAGAAATTATACATAAAAATCAATTATTGTATTTCAATGAAATCTTACAAACTAGTTTATTTTTTCATTTGGATGATAGGATGATTACATACAACAGAAACGTCAGGGTACATTGGAAATAAAAGAGGCAAAAGAAGATATTCTTACCAAAGCACTCACTTCAAAAGAACATGGTGGGCGTGTGAGGGGTGTTGGAGGTCATATTACTCCAACATTATTCTTTAGTATTGGTGGAAAATGGAAGACTGACGATGTTGACAGAGAGCTAATCATTGAGCAAAAGAGAGAGTTGGTGGAGGCTAAAAAAGTTACCTCAACAAAATGATAATGAAATGAAAACTGACAAGATTTCCCCTCATGAAGAGTTTAATGATGTCGAAGTGAAAGTTGTGGACAAAGCATTTGCTTTACAGGTATATAAGTTATTATGATTATATATATTACTGAAATACAGAGTTAGTACAATTCAATGACACAATTATTTATCTTTTAGGGTAAATCAGTGATTTTGACATTAGATTCTAGTGCAGACATTGCTGCATATGGAACATTTATTAAGGCCAATGGAGTTAATCACTTTATCCATGGTATTCCATTACCCAAGAATTGTATGCGTGTTTCCATCGATGAAGCAATTCAAAAATCAGCACGTTTTGCCAATTCCAATTCCCAATGAATGTGAAACTATTGGTGATGCTGTTGGAACACATGTGGCTTGGCCAAAACACTTGCTAATGCTACGACAGGAGGTACATCTAAGCTAATATTTCAAAGTAATTATTTGTAAAATTATTTAGTATTGCACCTATCTAACAAGCTAACGTTTCTAAATGTTCAAAGCCTTAAATGAAGAAAACTGCCCGTGTAGGAAACAACCAAACTTTTCCATCAAGTGTGCCAAAATCATTGCACATGCTATATTGTTATTCAAAGCGTGCTCTCGAAAATGGAAGGAACTTGTCAATTATTTTAGATTATGAGGTATTTCAGTATGATTATGAACTGAACTTGCACTTTGAGGACATCAATCCTTTGTATCACTTGGAGCCTATTTCAGGAAATTGTGTGGTTGTTTACATATGGTAAGTTTTCGAATTACCTTCAAATTTAATTTTTGTTTTATTTGTTCTTAGACATACTTTATTTGTTTAGTAATACTAATATAATTTTGATTTTCTTTTATTTTAAATGGTAGGCATCTTTATAAAAAGTTGGTGAAAGAAAACAAGATTGATAAATTCATATTTGTAAATCCGCACAGCATCCCATACTTTCAACAAACCACACAGGACAAAATAGGTAAAACTAAACGGTTGAACCAGAGGGCGAGTTTTTTAGCGGATAGGATGAGTGGTGCATCAGTTAATCAATTGATTTTGGTGCCAAGTTGCAACGGGTAATTGACATCCATAATAACATTTTCAATTATTTTTTAAGTGAATTGCACTGATTATGTGTTTGTGTGTAGTTTTCATTGGAATCTCACTGTTATTGAACCTCATAAGAAGATTGTTTACTTCTTGGATTCCCTAGGTCATCGCATTCGCGATCAGGATTGGAAATATGTTGTGGAAATGTGAGTTCATATATTGTTTTTATTATACAGTTAATTTAGTCATAAAACAATCATATATCAACTATATTGTATGTATACATGAAGGGCGTTAAAATTGTTTAATTCGAACAAAGGAAGGAAAGGAAGAAAGATTGTACAATGGGAAGTAATCAAGGTATGTCTACTTCTATTTCAATCAAATATTTTAATATGTATGTTGGTCATTAACCATATGAATTGTCTTTAACGTAGGTTCCTAGGCAGCCAGATGCTAAACAATGTGGTTATTACGTAATGAGATTTATGAGACAAATTACTGAAGAAATTGCAACAATTGAGGGTGATGCATTGCGATCGATAGTAATATTATCTTTATTATCTCAAATAATTAGAAGTTATTTTGTTATCCTTTTTTCAATTAATTATATTTTGTTCTTTAAGATCATATAATTTATGTGTGTTCGCAGTTCACACAAGTGGAGTACTCTCAACAAGAAATTAATGAAGTGCGCTCTGAGGTAGCTGAATGCATACAAGATTATATTTATGAATAGGTATGTACAAGTTCCTTTTCTTATTATTATTTTTCTACTATTTTAAACAAATTTGGGCCAAATGTTTTATTTTGTGCATGACTATTACTTGGAGCCGTATTAATCTAATTTGTTTAATATTCTGTTGCTGTGTTTGTGTAGATAACTCTTTTCTGAGTTTTGATATCATTTATAGGCTTAAATTTTGTTTTATATTTAATCAGTTGATCTCTTAATAGAAACTTAAGTTGATTTGGTGATTATTTATACCAACAGTTAAAATTTTTAGAAAGAGCCTAATCTATAAGCTGATAGCTAACATGATTGCTGTGAGCAAACATGATAGCTAACATGAATTCTCTTTGAAGCGAGATCTGAATGCTGTCGAAAGCTAACATTGATATCATGTTGCTGTGATAGCTAACATGAATTCTCTTTGAAGCAAGATTTGGGCTGCCTAGCTACTTCCTTAGATGCTCTAGAACTCAATTTTGATCTCACTTTTCGAGATGCATTTTCTGATAAGCGCTGCACGTTTGCAGGTTCAACTGTTGGTAACAACCCACTACAAACTTTGATTTTTCTTTCTTCCCAAATCTTCTGTCAGAATCTGTATATTTGCGTCTATTGCCATTGGCTTGCCTATTACTATTTTCCGCAGCATCTTCTTTATCCAATCTTTGTTTCAATTTTGGCTCTCTAAAACCAACAGAAGACGATGACTTAGATGAGCTTGAGCAAATGGAATTTTTGTCTTCTTCTCCTACCTGGCTAAGTTGTGATTGAATAAAAATAGTAGATTTTACAAACACATAATTTCAGTCGGCCCCTGTTTTGTTCTAAGTTGTGATTGAATAAAAACAGCAAATAGAAGCAGCACAATGATAGAAACTAAAAGTAATTAGATAACTTATTTCCACTCTTTTAACTTTTCCAATTTCATTTTATCTATCATTTCCTGTTTAGCACCATCCACAGAATACATGTACAAACTCTTAGATTTTGTAACTGATACAGTGCAGCATTTTATATTTCTTAGAATCTTCTAGCTATTTTTGTTGGAACTCGGATGGCTAGAGAGGGGGGGGGTGAATATAGCCAAACACTTGATCTTTAACACTTATCGATTTTTCTGCAACTCACACGTTAGTAGCACAGCGGAAGCACAAGAAAACAGAGTTTGCAGAAATGAAACCCCTAAGCTATGAGCAAATACAAGAACGCTAACAAGAGGATTTACAAGGTTCGGGGATAACTTGCCCCTACTCCTTGGCGTGCCCTTAAGGTGGGCGATCCCTTGATCGTCGGCAGATCAAGCCTCGATGAACACCGGATAAAATGCAACCTCCTTCTCGGTGGAGTAACCTCTCCACAACATTTCAACAGAGATATAGTTTTAAGCACAATGAAACACAAGAAAGATCTTAACCAGCACTTAGGACAGACAAGAACACAAGCAGCGCTTCACTCGAGCTCCACCCAGCGACGATCTCATGTAAGAACTCCCTTCTTCGTGTCTTCTCGCTGATGGACTCACCAAGCCTCTTGTTTCTTCCTCCAAGTGCTCAAGTAAGGGATGATTGCTTCAAAGATTGCAGCTGCTTGCTCAAGAACGATGGAACAGCAGAAAACACAAGCACGCAACGTTACTGATCAGAGTTGTTGCAGTTCGAGTTTTTTTGGAGACTTGTTCGCCCAAGCACTTAAGTCTCCTCCACTCAGCTCCAGGTCACGACCTCACTGCAGCCTTCAGCTGCTCTCCTGCAACCACCAGCCACTACTGAGCTCTTCTGGACTCCCTGAGCCTCCCTCAGACCAGCCCCAGTCAGCAGCTCTAGACAGCGCCAGCGTCTGTTGCAACCTAAGATGGAAAACGGACAAACCTGCTCCAAGGAAAGGCCTCCATTGACTCTCCTTGAGTGTTTGAATCCTTTCCTGTCACCTGCAGCTTAATCAGACCATTAGCACAACATATCACACAGAGAATCATGCATCAGATGTTAAGCGCAGAGAATCAGATACGTTCAGACGCGATCAGAGCGTCTGACAATGGAATTTGAATTAAAGTGATCGGTCACCGTACCGATCAGAGATATCCCAACCGATCAGGCTCCAGCCTGATCGGTCTGCAGTGAGAAACTTAGAATCGCAAGCTCGTATGATTGGTCACCCTGATCGGTCACCAGATCGGTCACCAAACCGATCTTGCAATCAGCTTGCTACAATCCCGCTCGGAATCCACTGGCTGATCGGTCACCAGACCGATCAGGCTGCTCCATGACCGATTAGGCTCCAGCCTGATCGGTCAGGTTGAGAAACCTCGCGACAGTTGATCGTTTAGCTTGATCGGTCACAGTTTCTCCCTGATTGGTCACCAGACCGATCAGGAGCCGATCAGTAGGTTTGTCAAAAACCTACTGTATGCTCCCTGATCGGTCACCGGACCGATTAGGAGTAGATCAGCAGGGGAACTCAACCCACTTGTGAGCTCCCTGATCGGTCACTAGACCGATCAGAAGCTGTGCAGTGAATGAAACACATACTCCCTGATCGGTCACCAAATCGGTCAGTCATCGCTGGATCGGTCACCAGACCGATCCACGAAGGAGTACTGTGCCAACCACCCTGATCGATCACCAGACCAATCCAGGGGCTCCAACCTAGCCCTCCAAGCTAGGGTTTCATCCAACCTAGCCCTCCAAGCTAGGACCTGACCCTCCAAGCCAGGATTTTTCACCTAACCCTCCAGATGGGACTTTTCACCTAACCCTCCAAGTTAGGACTTTTCACCTAGCCCTCCAAGCTAGGACTTTTCACCCAACCCTTCCGAATTAGGACTTTTCAACACCTAGCCCTCCAAGCTAGGATTTGTCACACCTAACCCTCCAGGTTAGGACTTTTCACCACCTAGCCCTCCAAGCTAGGTTTTTCCAATCACTCCATGCCTAATCCCCGATTAGGACTTAACCATAATCATAATCATCAACCTAAACTAAAATCGATGTCAACACCAAAATAACAATCAGGGTCAGACTGCATCAACAATTTTTAGTTGTGAATACTCATTTTATATTTCTATTTGTTGTGACATTCATATCCAATGGAAGGAATCAGCTTATGGTGTAAAGCTAAGGGGCGCGACTCTCTTCATCTGGTTGACTGCACTTGGATGAAGCTAGCTGCTGGGGATATTTTGATGATGTAATTATCTTAGTTTCTGGTACTTCTTGATGTATATAATACTTTGATGATGTTATCTGAATTTGAACTAATACTGGGGATCTTGATGTATGATATTTGCGAAGTATGATGTATAATATTTGATGATATTTTGATGTGTATATATGATAGTTTGAAGTGTGTTTGCTGAATATTATTTAATTATTAAAATAATTTAATTTTTAAATGGTATTTATTGTAAATTGTTGGCTGCCTCAACCAAAAGACAACGATTTTTATTTGTTGTTAAATTATTGTTTAAATCACATACAAACAACGGTTTAATACTATTGTTAACCTGTTGTCGATCACATTAAAAGACAACGGTGAAAACCTATTACTACACTGTTGTTATTGACTATAAACGACAACGGTTTTTAACTGTTGATGTAGACCACCCCTTTTAATAACATGACCTTTAACAACAGTGATTTTCGCCTACGACAACGGTGAACGCCCGTGGTTAATTAGCATTTTTCTACTAGTGTCTGGATATGATCAAGCATTGAATGAAGCTGAACATATTGCAACTGAAATGGGAATTGAACTTGTTTTTCAAAAAAAAAAACAATGTATTATTCGAAGAAAGAGACAATTTGATGAGATTAATAGTAAAGAGACAACCTAGTCTCCAAAAGATTCTTTTCTAGTTAATTACTTCCTATTTATATTTGATCATGCTCTTTCTTTACTTTAAATTTGGTTTGAACAATTTCAAAAATATGAAGAAACGTTTAGATTTTTATTTAGTTTGGAGAGATTGAAATCTATTGATGATGATGATCTCTTGCACTCATGTGTCAATCTTAGAGATTCTTTAACATATGATGGACACTTTGATATTGATAGATCGGATTTATATCTAGGACTAAAGTTGTTAACACACTCATTACCAAGAGAATCAAAAAGAGTGATTGATGTGCTAAATTATTTGAAGAAAATGAATGGTTGTTATCCAAAAGCTTATATTGCTTATCGAATTTTGCTGACTATACTAGTTACTGTTGCATCTGCCGAATGGAGTTTTTCCAAGTTAAAATTGAGCAAAACATATCTTCGATCTACTATGTCGCAAGAAAGACTAAATGACTTGGCTATGTTAGCTATCGAGAAAAAAGTCGTTGAGAAAGTTGACTATGCAAATTTAATCAATACTTTTGCTTCTAAAACTGCGAGCCAAGCAATATTCAAGTGACTATATACTGGTGTGGAACATGAATTTTGAATTTTGTTTGAATCGTCTTGGATTTATTAATATTTGTTTATGACATTATTTTGGATGATGTATTTTGTCTAGCTTTTATTTTTAGAATTCATGGTACAAATATTGTCATATTTATGTTGATTGAAAAATATATGATCATCAAGTTTTGAGGGCATCAATTTTGATGCTCGCCTCAGGCCCCAAAATCACAGGTCCAACGTTGTGCTACGTATTTGCTTCCAGCTCACTAGAGATGTCTTTTGCTATGATCCATATCTTCTCTCTCGTTCTTATCTCTATGGTCATTGTTGTGATGGTCAGGGAGGCAAAGATCAAGAATGTGATACTATAAAAGAAATGTCGTTTAGAGGCGAAATTATCAATCTTTAATCAGTTCTAATTGAACATACTGATTGATTTTTACTGTCCTTGTGAAATTTGTCACTGACATCATATAACAACGGAATTTAATATTCCGTTGCTAATAAAGATGGAATTTTTATTAAATTCCATCTCTAATATTAGCGACGACATATTTAATTCTGTCGTTAAAAATAGATTCGGAGGTTCATTAATCTGTCACTAAATTAGAGGTAAAATATTAAATTCCGTCTCTATTAGCAACTAAATTAGAGCTTAAATATTAAATTTCGTTGTTAAATTCATTAACGGTGTCGTTATAACCTAGCGACGAAATTTAATATTCCGTCTCTAATTATAGACGGATTATTAAACATCTGCCGCTAATTGTAGATATGAAATTTAAAAATGTTGTCGATTTTTAGAGATGGGATTTAATATTCCGTCTCTAATTAGCGACAGGATATTAAATTTTCATCGTAATTATCGCAATTAGAGATGGAATTTTAATTATCCGTCTCTAGACTCTAATTAGCGACTAATTATAGCAATTCCATAACAGAACTACATTTTTTACATTTTCCATGTTTACATGTATATCAATCAACATCATCACAATCGATGATTTTCGAACACATTCACAAACATCATAACCCATTCGCAAACATAACATTCACATTACACATGATAACATTATACAAACGATACAATTCACATAACACATTCACAAAAATAATACAATAAAATCTAATCTAATCTAATCAAGTATTGAATTCATCCAACATCAAAACAAAGATGAATATTCAGACATCTCTTGATAAAGTATATAATACATTTGAATCTAATAATACAAAAAAACACCTCCTAGCGAAGATAATCAAATCCACTCCAAAATTAACTAGTAGTATTCAATCCTGCAAAATGTATAATACAAAAAGTTATTAATAAAACAAGGGGAAAATAGTAATACATCATTAGAATTATGACTAACAAATTGAATTTAAACTAAAAAAAAGGTGAATACTATAATTTCTAGTTTGGATACACAAAGTATGTTAGCTTGAAAATTATTTTATACGCCTGAATGTTAGTTTGAATATCTAATGGTGATATATAGAATAACTCTACAATGTGTAAGTACCTCTGGTTGATTTTGATGTAATCAACCGATTTAAGTTAGGTCCTGGTGTGTTTAATCCCTCTGCTAAGTGTGCAGGAGCTTAGGTACGGAGGAAGTTGAGCGTAAGACGTAGCGGACGAGAAGGATTGTGCGGGGAAGTGAGTCGACGGGCTCGGTACAATCCGAGGGACGTGGAAGCTACGGAAGAGTACGCCGGTGGAGCGAGAAGGACGTGCGCGGTGTCCAAGGGACGAGAAACCGGGAGGAAGGACGCTCGAGGGGCGAAAGCCCGGAGTCGGGTTCGGGTGAGCCTAACACCGGTTGGCCGGAAATCACCCAGAAGACGAAGAACCAAAAGACTGGTCAGTTTGACCATGTCAAACAAGGCGCTCGAAAAAAGGAGAATTTAATTGAATCTAAGAAGACTCGATCCCAAGATCTCACCTTAGATATGTTGTCATAGTTACCACTTGGGATAGATGGTAATGACAACATACAACTGTCGATGTTACTACTTGTTGATTACAATAGCGAAGTCTAGAGCAGAAGTAAAAGTCTTAAAAGATAAAACCTTATCCATTAATCAGATCCAATGGATGTAGTTTAATCCCATCTAAGATCAACCGTACAGATTATATCCATGGATCAACGATCAAGAGAAAATTCCTCAACAATCAACAATCCAGATTTATTCTCTTAGGCTATAAATAGGTTTAGAGTTTCAGCCTTTTCATTCATACAATTAATTCATCCTTGTAAACTTTCTAAAAGTCTAGCATGCTATTTTTATAAGGCTTCTCCGCCACAAGTGCTGGACCTTGGATGGCTATAGAGGGGGGGGGAGGTGAATGTAGCCAGACACACAAATCCTTTAATCTTAATAGATTTCAGCACTGAGAGATTAGGCAGCGGAAACACATAGAATGCAGAAACAGAATTGAAGAATAGAAATCAAAACAAAGACAGCAAACCAAACGACACAGCGATTTACAAGGTTCGGGGATAACTTGCCCCTACTCCTTGGCGTGCCCGTAAGGTGGGCAATCCCTTGATCGTTGGCAGATCAAGCCCCGGTGAACCCGGATAAGATAGAGTCTCCTTCTCGGTGGAGAAACCTCTCCACAGATCTCACGGATGATGAAACTTGAGTACAGGAGATCACACAAGAAGGAATGGTCACTCAGATCTCACAAGGATGTAGTAGAACGCTTAAGCACAAAGCAACTGTAACGCCCGACCTTATATCTACCCTAAAGGCGGGGTTACGGTCCATACATTCATATCATTCATCAAATAAAGCATGTATATTCCGAAACTAAATAATTATATTACATGTAGTGTAGTAAGCATGCTTATTAAAGACTAATTTACCAAGCAAGATTTTTCATTTCTTTTATATCTACATGCATTTACAACCTAATCGGAAAATCATGTAACACACTATAGCATGGAATCCTAAGTAAGAATATAGCATGAGTTGTCTAGTCTTAGATACATGTCAAAGAAACATTCAAAGAAACAGACATAGGAAATCTATAGCATTTCACCTAATATGCATACAATAAAATTAAATATTACTTATCTAGCATGACATAGGTTTCATGTCACTAACTTAGTCATCACATGTTCAGAGTATAACAATACAATTTCATAGGGAAGCAGTTTAGATTCTAGATAAAACAAGGTAGATAGAATCTTTTATTCTTTCCCGAGCCATCACCACACACATCCTCTAGCCTTCCCTCTGCCTTTTCCTTTAGTTTGAGTATTTCTTACCGCTATCTGCAGCATAAGACAATACATAAACTAATAAGCAAAACATGCTTAGTAAGAATCCGGGCCTACTCGCAAAACCATATCGATACATCATATCATGTACTCAGTAATCAAAATAGAACAAGATTATAAGCATCATAAGCATCTCATCAAAGCATCATGCATCATAAGCATCTTATCAAAGCATCATGCATCAAAAGCATCTCATCAGGCATCATAAACATTACATCAAATATCTCTAAGTACTTACAGAACAAGATTATCTCATAAAGAGAACAATATGTTTTTCAAAAAGTTCCATAATGGTAAGTACTTAAAAATACATATCATCATTTAGGGCCCAGTTGTAGTACCACCATATCATGCGCGTTCTCTAATAAATTGGGGTAGCGAGCCACCAATCTAATTAGAGCAGGACCCTTCCGTCCTACCAACTGCCATGACCTTAACATGTGCATTGGATTTGTTTAACGACCCCCTTCCGAGTCGGGTACACAACTTTTCAAAGTAAAGTAATTTATCATGCAATTACTCATATATGTATATGCCTAAAGGTACTCTTTAATCACTTCTCAAAGGGACACACCACGCATTCGGGTGCTCTTGATCCCCTAGGGACACACCACGCATTCGGGTGCTCTTGATCCCAGTTTCAATAGAGTATCCTTTTAAAGCATATTATCAACCACATCATGTTCATATCATCAAGGTGCCCCATGGGCTACAAGGCATGCTTTTACATCCAACAAAATAAGTCACATAAATTATACACATATCACATATGTATTAGCATGCTTCATGGTCTCATTAGGTACTTCCCAACCCTAGAACTAGGGTTGGCCGAAATATACAAATAAAGAATTTGGTTTTCCCACCAAGCATTCATTCAAGCATTCTTACAAACACCTCTAGTATATTTCATGTTAACAATTTAAACATGGTTTAACCCTCAAGTGAGGTTAGCATCCACTAACCCTATTTTCCTAGGTCTTGGCCGAAACCTACACAAGGGGTAAACCCTAGAATTTGTACACAACATCATTAAGAAAACACCTACACATATACCTTAAGGTTTAAGGGATATAATCATGTAACAAAAGGAACCAAGGCCTCCCCCCAAGGGGGTGGCCGAAAGTTGTAGGGGCCTAAACCCTATTTTTTTTGTCCTTCCAAAAATTTGGAAACAACACATATATGTATAAAATCCCTAGGAGTACTAGCATGCATCAAGGTGTGATTAAAATCCTTCTCTTGGACCTTTTTCCTAGGGTGGCCGAAAGTCCTCTAAAAGAGAACTCCCATTTTTCCAAAACAAGAACACAAGGAAATCATGCATAAACCATTATACTGCAGGCGAGAGGATTCTTACATCCTAGCGCTGGAATTTCGCCTTCTCTTAATTGTAGGGTACCCTACACTTGGAGGGTATATGAAAACCTTTTTCTTCAAATCTTTCCTCTAAGAGTTCCTTGGTCTTGGTACTTGGCTTTCCTCCTTGTAGTTGCCCTAGGGTTAGAACCCTTGGATGAGGGTTTTCGAAAATGGAAGAAGGGAAGAAGGAGATGGTGGTTTCGGTGGGAGAAGGAAGAAGAAGAAGAGAAGAAAAGGAAGTTACTTCCAACTTCCCTTATTTATACTTCTCTCATGAAAAGACATGTCTCTTCACTCTTTCCCACTTAACAAGCATGTTCCTTTCTCCTTCTACATGAAATATTGCTTGGTTCATTGGTTATGACATGGTGAGTGCAACTAGGAGGTCTAAGGTTCAATCCTTGCTTCCTCCACTTTGCACTTTCTTTTTAGCACCATTCATTTCCAAGCCCAATAAACCAAGCCCATCATGGAATTTCATAATATGAATAATATTTTATGAATTCAGAATATTTCATAATATTCCAAAAATATTATTTCATAATATTTTTAATATTCCATATTCATGAATATAATATTTCATGCTAATATTTCATGATAATAATATTTCATTAATATAATATTTCATGCATTCATAACATTTCATGGCATGTGATTGCATGAAATTCATATCCTTTCTTTATAACCATCTTCATACATTATCATGATTTTACATTGACAAATTCGGGGTGTTACAGCAACAGAGAGCTCGAACACAGCCCAGCCAAACTTCCCAAGTTTCTGTCTCGTTCACCTTCGCTCCTCTGCTTCCAGCTTCGTCTCTTAAGCTCCTGCTCAACGTCGCCAGCTCCATCAGCACCACTGACTCACACCCTGACCCACTGACCTCTCTGAGCACTCAGTCCACTGGACACTCCTCCAGCTGAGCCTCCGTCAGTTGCCAGCCGCGCCTTCGTCAGTTGCCAGTTGCGCCAGACGCCGTTGAGACCTGAAAACACAATAGATCCAAACCTGCTCCATGGAAAGTCCTCCATTGACCCTCCTTGAGTATTTGAATCCCCTTGTATCACCTGCACACTCCAACAGACTCTTAGCAATACATATCAAAACATATCAGCAGTGTATCAGAGAATCGCCAGTGAAAACAGACGCGATCAGAGCGTCTGACAGTGATTTCGAATTAAAGTTACAGCTACTGATCGGTCACCGGACCGATCAGAGTGAGGCCTGATCGGTCACCAGACCGATCAGGATAGACACTGACCGATCAGGCTCCGCTATGAGAAAATCGTAATCGCGGACATCTGATCCTAGGTCGTGGATCGGTCACCGGACCGTTCTGTCATTCTGGATCGGTCACCAAACCGATCTGGGGCTGAACAGGATCCAACCAAGGTTTCTGTTCTCTCCCTGATCGGTCACCAGACCGTTCTGGCATTCTGCTGCACACTCCAGATCGGTCCACAGACCTATCCAGCAGTCTGCTGCACACTCCAGATCGGTCCACAGACCTATCTAGCAGTCTGTTGCACACTCCAGATTGGTCCCCAGACCAATCAGGCTGTGCCGTGATCGGTCACCAGACCGATCCAGGAGTGAACTTCATGCCAACTTCCCTGATCGGTCACCAGACCGATCCAGGCAAGGTCAAATCCATTCTAAGTCACGAGAACAGGCCTCCAGCCCTTCTCTGACTCGTTCTTAGTCCCCCGGACCAAGACTCCGTGCCCAGTCTCACTCACTGGAACTTCAACCTAGCTTCCCAAGCTAGGACCTGGCTTCACTCATCAAGATTTCATCACCTAGCCCTTCAAACTAGGACTTTTCACCTAGCCCTCCAAGCTAGGACTTTTCACCTAACCCTCCAAGCTAGGACTTTTCACCTAACCCTCCAAGTTGGGACTTTTCACCTAACCCTCCAAGTTAGGACTTTTCTCCTAGCCCTCCAAGCTAGGACTTTTCACCCAACCCTCCAAGTTAGGACTTTTCACCTAGCCCTCTAAGCTAGGACTTTTCACCTAACCCTCAAAGTTGGGACTTTTCACGTAACCCTCCAAGTTAGGACTTTTCACCTAGCCCTCCAAGCTAGGACTTTTCACCCAACCCTCCAAGTTAGGATTTCGTGCCCAGTCCACGACTAGGACTTAATCCCTATGCGTTTAACCAGACTTAAATCAAAACTTAAATCGGTGTCAACACCAAAACAACAATCAGGGTTAGACTGCATCAACAATCTCCCCCTTTTTGTTGTTTGACACCCCGATTTAAGTTACATGACACCAAAACTTAAATCGGTGTCCACACCAAAACAACAATTTGGTCATGCGTTTCTTACTTACATGGCCAAGACGACAATGCCACGTGTAGGAGTCTATTCGATTATCTATTCGAGCACGTTTGTTGCTAACTTCGATATTGAAAACGTCACCGGATAAATCTAACGTGTAGATACCATTGCACAAAGTTCCATTACCATAAAGAACGCCATTTAAAGTTATGTAACAACAATTGTTACTAAAAGTTAAATGATAACCCTTTTCATTCAAACATGAAATAGATACAATGTTCTTTATTAACGAAGGAACAAAATAACAATTATCCAATTCTAAGACACGTCCAGCAGGGAGCTTTAGCAAATATGTTCCGATGGCAACAGCAGCAATCTTTGCTCCATTTCCAACTCACAAATTCACTTCTCCCTTGACGAGTCTTCTTCTATTCCTTAGCCCCTATATGTCATTACATATATGTGAGCTACACCCAGTATCAAGTACCCAGGCGGTTGAGGAAATAGAGTGACATTCAATAACGAAGATACCTGAAGAGGATGGGGCATCGGATGCCTTCTTCTTCAAGGACTCAAGATAAACCTTGCAGTTTCTTCGCCAGTGACCCTCCTTGCCACAGTGATGACAAGTGCCTTTTAGTGTCTTTTCAGTCTTTTTGGCCTTTTTCTTCTTTCCTTTATTCTGTTCTTTGGCCTTCCTCTTAGAACCTTTCTTCGAGGAACCAACTAACAATACCGTCTTCTGATCCTGCTTTACAGAAGGCTCTATAGTCTTCAGCAGGTTGAGCAACTCAGGAATGGTAGTCTCCAGCTTGTTCATCCGATAGTTCATCACGAATTGTGAATAACTTTTGGGCAAACAATGCAGAATTAAGTCAATACTTAGTTCATGATCCATTGCAAAACCGAGTGTGCCCAGTCGCTCAATGTACCCCAACATCTTCAACACAAACTGTGAGACAGAAGTGCCTTCCTGCATCTTAGAGGTGAAGAGGAGTCTGGAGACCTCGAACCTTTCGGATCTTGCCTGCTCGTCAAATAACTCATGAAGATGGAAGATGATGGTATAAGCATCCATATGCTCATGCTGCTTTTGCATCTCAGGTACCATAGCGGCTAGCATGATGCAACTCGCAAGTTCAGAATCGGTCACATGTTTTTGATAGGCCACTAACTGGTCTGGAGTTGCATTTTCTGGAGGACGGTTGGGAAGTTGATCTACAAGGACATAAGCAAGCTTCTCTGCCTTGAGGACTATCCTCAGGATTCGAAGCCAGTCCATGAAGTTTGGCCCAGTCAGTTTGTTGGTGTCCAAAATGGAACGCAAATTCAGAGAAGACATGATCGAGTGATTATCCTAGAAATACAAATTGAGCTTATGTGAGAAGAATGATAAAGAATGCATCAACATCCATTAATAAAATCCTATTTATTTTTTGAATTGAATAACCCCTTTTATCAATTCGGGAGATCGTAGGAACATCTCCAAATAGGTTGATATCCAACCATAGATAAGAACAACCATGGCTGTGGCCATCAAGTTATTCTTGGCTATGAAGGTAGGTAATTATACCGATTACATATCACATATATGTAACTATCACTTTATGCTATCAACTAATTGAATGTTTGCATAAATCATTGGGCTGTTAACTCATTAACAAGTATGCAACATTATACATAGCACCCAACTGCACCTCTCTTTACATCGACCTTGGCTATGGCACAACAGATCGATGCTCCAAGCTTAAGACTGACCCATTAATCAAGAAATAGTTTTAATATGGTTGGAGCTCATTCAACCGTTTAGTCAGGCTTGGATGTGTCCAACAACCAAAATTAAGGATTGACCTCTGACTCCAACTATATTAATCATAAACTAATTCTATGGTTTGAACATGTTGAGGTTCAAGCCGGGCATGGATGTGTCCATCAACCTAAACGAGAAACAAAACTCCGGTTCTAACCATATTAATGGAAGGTGTTGGCCTTAATATTTTGTAAGAGGTTTTGGGTCTCATCCTTTCTTTTCTAAGCACATTCATGACATATAATTATGTCATATATTAACGATTTCCTTAATAAAGTATGTATGTGACTTAATTTATCAAGTCTCATTAATTGAATTAGGAACCGGATTTCCTAATTCTAATTTCATACTTTATTCAAGGAATTGTTTTGGGAAACAATTTCCTAAATTGTCATAATCAATTTCGGAAATAATATGTTTAAGACTTTGATTTCTCTAAATCAAATCTTATTAAATTAAGAGACAGATTTCCTTAATTCAACCACATATTATTTTCATGAAAATCTTATTTAAGAAAACTCTATAGGAAACCATTTTCCTAATTAATTTTGGAGACAACAATATGTAAGAGCATCACCTCTTAAATCAAATAAGGAAATTATCGTTTGAGAATCACCTCAAAATTTTCAAGATTTGATTACATATTTTATTTATGGATTTATTAATTTTAACAAATTATTTTCTTTGGGTGGCTCCCCGAGGCTCAGATACCCCAAAAAAAGGAATTTGTTGTAAATCTAATTTGGTCCGCTCCCCGAGGCGTAACCAAATTAAACATGACAATTTTATTCAAAATAGGAAATTAAATTACAACAACTAACTTTAAATTGGGCGGCTCCTCAAGACTCAATCCAAAATAAAGAATTTTGTTAATAATTTAAAACCAATTCGAATTTAATTGTCAATTAATAATCCATAAATTTGTCAGGACTTTCTTGAAAGAAAGTGCCCAAAATTGCGAGATTTCATAATAAGTTTTCAGAATAATTGTAAGTTTCTGGTACAAAGAAAACTTACATATTTCCAAAATTGGAAAAATTTCAAAATAGGAAATTTCCAAAATTGGAAAGTTTCCAAAAAATGGGAAGTTTTCACAATTATTATAAAATTTCAGAAACTAGGATATTTCAAAAGTTTGTGAAATTTCATGAGGATTTCCAAACTTTGAAATTCCTAAATCTAAAATTTATCATAATTGGAAAGTTTCCATAATTGGAAAATTTTCCAAATTGAGATCATGACAAAGTTTTCCGCAAAATAATTATATGATTATGTCGAACAATAACCGGCTCTGATACCACTGTTGGGACCGGGTGCATGTTGACATGGATACGGGTTTGTAATTTTAAAATTTAATTACGTGCAACGGAAGGTTTAGCATAAATAATTTCTCAAATTATTTTAACCACGTATCTAGCATGCAACCTTATGTTGTGGAGACATGATCATACATTTAATATTTTGCAGAAAGTAAACTAATTTACTTAATACCTCGCGTAACTCGTAGAAAGGGACGAGATCCAACCGTAGCGTCCCTTGGAAGCTCCGCCTCTATTCGCGTCCACGCCGAGTTTTCTTCGGGATGACTTCGCAAAGCCACGAGTTTCGTGCCGACAAGAACTACTAGATTCTCCAAAGGCACGACAAGAATACCAAGAGAGAGATGAAAAACTAACCACCAAACGAGGAACGGAATCAAAATTCCGGGAGGAAGGAAGGAGTCGCTCCCGCTTCTTCTTCTTCTTCGGCTTCTTCTTGGTGGTGGAAGCTCATGGCAAAGGGGGAGGGCTCTAGGGCCGGCGGCACTAGAAGAGGGAGAGGGAGAGAAGGAGAGGGAGAGAGGCTAGGCAAGAATCCTTAATCTCTTGGATTGATTTCTAAGCCTTGCCTTGGTACCTTTATATAGTAGCCTCTTAATCGCCAAGTCTCCTTTTAACGGAATAAATTTTCATAAGAAATTTATCTTATAAATTTTTCTATGAATTATTCCATTATGCCAAGTTTTTATTATAACTTAATTTATAATAAAAACTAACCATGTCTCCTCTTTTATTATGGAAAGAAATTTCTTTATATAAATTTCTTTATATAAATTTCTTAATTATGGTAAAACAATCCATTATTGATTTTATAAAATAAAATAAACCAATCCAAGGTTTATTTTAATTTCCATGAAAATAAATCTCTTTATATAAATTTCTTTATATAAATTTCTTTATCCATAATTTTATAAAACAAACCACGCGCGGTTTATTTTATAATTTGAACCAAACAATTTGGTTCTCCCTTTTATTGTGGCCGGCCAAACAAAGAGGGCGGGGACCCTCTTTGGCCGGCCAAACCCAACCCGAAACCGTACGAATTAAACTCATTTAATTCGTCCAATAAGTCTTCAAAAGACTTAGCTATTTTATGCTTCCGATGCGTCTCTGAAAAATTCAGATTCGACTTATCTCTCTTGATCGGAAAATCCAATTTTCAACTCGTTTTAAATCCTTCGGATTACTCGTAGTGCGTGTGACTAAATAGACTTTCGATTTATGTTGGCCGTCTATAATTAACCAATTATAGAACGATCATGAGTGGCACCTGGTAGTACATCATGATCCCCAATTAATCGAAAGATCAACGGTTGACCTCAGAAACTATTCTGAAACCCTTCAACAGCTTTAATGAATCGTGTCTCATTCCCTTCACCATCTTATACCCACTTGTTTCAGGACACGGTCTATGTGTGTCAGTCCCCACTAGGCTGACTACGTCACACCTAGCCCAGGTTATGTCTTTCTCGTCCAACGGATTCTAATTACTCTCATGTTTCTGAGAGATTCATACTCGGAACATGTGATGCTTTGGCCAGAGGCTTCGAGTAACAATCCGACGATAGGCCTTGGGTATACATCTCCTTGCAAGGAGTGGTGAATCCTTTGTAGGCTGTTCAAACATCTTCGGGCACTTCGGCTTATACCCAATCATCCTGGGTCCACACCTCCTTGGAGATGGTTGCTTAAGATGTCAAAGTGTAAGTCTTCATGACCAAGATGACTTGAACACCGCAAGTCAAAGGAACATCGCACTTAAGCTGCAGTAAGAACTTCGTTGACATATCTATATGTAGATTACCATATGAAGTTTTACAGCTAGTCACTCCAATGAACTAGTTCCCTTAACTAGCATANTCGAGAGATGCGAGAGGGGGGGGGTGAATGTCGCAAATCGTTCGGATTTAAAAAGAGTAAGTGCGCAGCGGAAATAAGACACAAAAACAATGCTAACACGGTCGTTTTACTTGGTTCGGAGCCTGTGTCGACTCCTACTCCAAGGCCCACGGTCGTTGACCGTTTTCTGCGGGCAATTCTATAAGTTCGTAAACCAGTTTACAATTATTGAATACAGAATAAGTGCAGTAAACTTATATAATAAGAATTATGCTCTTCTTTTACCGACGTCCGGAGTAGATCGAAGATTTCGGGGCAGCGGGACGTCGTCGGCTCGAGTTGGGCAGTATCTGGAGCAAAGCACGAGAGCAGAAGAGCGTGGAAGTGTCCGAAGAATTGATGCTTTGAAGAAGGAGGTCGAGGGCCCTTTATATAGGGCCTAGGGGCGCCCTGGTCGACGGGGGCGCCCCCCACGTGGCAGCCGATCCGGCTGTAGCTCGGTCGCCGTCTGATCCCATTATCCTCGGGATCCGGTTTGACCGGGGCGCCCGGAGGACTCGGGGCGCCCGGCTTGACCGGTCAAAGGCCTCATCTCTTCGGCTTCGCAGGGATGCGCTTCGACAGCTGGCAGTGGGGGCGCCCGCGACACGCGGGGCGCCCGCGACAAGCGGGGCGAAAACGCGTCGAGGTTGTTACATACTTGGGTTGACCTTGGGGGCGCCCTGGTCGTCCGGGGCGCCCTGCTCAGCTTCTGCCTCACTCCTTCGAGGCTCTCTGAGCTGCAGATACTCAGTCCTTCGATCCTGCATCCAGGGTTAGTCCAAATAACAATTATATTATTATTTTATACAGCCTTAGCTGTCTTGGTTCTGACTTTGGTCTCCAAAATGGAGCCCTAGGTCGAACCGACGCCTAATGTTCCCTCAAGGGGAACGCGTCCTCACCTACTCCTCTCGGGAGAGTTTTACCTGGTGCCAACCGGATCCTCCAGTTGGACTTTTGCCCGGCAGTCCTTCGCCAGGTCTTGAGGTACCAAGCTGCCTTTCGCTTGGTGCCTAGCAGCCCTTCGCTAGGTCTTTACTTCTGGCAGCCCTTCGCCAGTGCCTAGCATTCCTTTGCTAGGGCTTTGTCCATTCTGGCAGTCCTTCGCCAGTGCCTAGCATTCCTTCGCTAGGACTTTGTCCATTCTGGCAGTCCTTCGCCAGTGCCTAGCATTCCTTCGCTAGGACTTTGTCCATTCTGGCAGTCCTTCGCCAGTGCCTAGCATTCCTTCGCTAGGACTTTGTCTAGTCTGGCAGTCCTTCGCCAGTGCCTAGCATTCCTTCGCTAGGGCTTTTCCTGTACACTCAAGAAACTTGTTAGACACCAATTAACCCTTAACTTTTGAACCCTTTTGTCAATATCAAAACACAGGTTTGACTTGGGTGCAATCTGCCCCAACAATCTCCCCCTTTTTGATATATGGCAACCTAGTTCAAAAGGTTAAGGAAAAAAATGCTGAAATTGAAATCCTAAGTTAGATTCCCTCCCCCTGGAAGTAATCTCCCCCTAGGTTTTTCAAAAGTAGGTGGTTTTAGTTTAAATACTTAGAAAATTTTATTATCGAAAAACTTTTTAAGTATTGGCTGAGTTTTTCAAGAAAAATGTTCTAAGTTTGAAGAAGTTTTCACATTTTAGCAAATTTTGAGTTTTAGGAAAACTTTTTAAACTTTAGACTTTTTCAGTTTTTGAAAACTCTTGTTTTTAAAAAAATTTGAGACTTGGAAAACTTTTTCAGACTTAGAAAATTTTCAGGATTTAGAAAAAAATTTCAGACTTTAGAAAAAGCTTTTCAGAGAATATTTTAAGCAAAAAATTAATAGCAATTCAGAGCAAAAAGAATTTTAAGCAAAACAAATTGAGCTTTCAGAGTTAGAAATTTTGGAAAAACATTTTTGTTCCCTGTTTCCTTTCCAACTCTCCCCCTTTGACATATATCAAAAAATGCACAAAAAGATATTTGCAATAATAAAGCATTTGCTGTACTGAATTGAGCTAGGACCTAAGTCTGGTTAAATCTTTTAGGGACCTGTCTAACCCATTTAGCTACTTACTAACTGTTATAAACAGTAGCTTTTGCTAGAGTTAGTCAAGTTAAGTGCATTGTTCAAGTTAGATTGTCTAAACTTGACACTTGACCTGATTGCTGTTCATTTAGTGCCCCAATTGCTGCCGATGCACTGACTTAAAGCATCTTGAATTGAGGCAAAGACCTAAGCATCTCAACCCTTTCTAGGTTATCAATCAAAAGTATCCTAAGGTGCTTGTGAGATGCTGGCTTCTAAGTCTATAGGTGCATGCAATTCTAGGGTTAGAGCCTAGGCTAATTCCATTTCGAAGAAAAACCCTAATTTTGAAGGGGGGTAGTTTTTGAAATAAAACTAAGTAAAAAAATCAAAGTAAAACATTTTTAACAAAGAACTTATTTTAAAATCAATTAAGACATTTTCAATTAAAGCAGAAACCAAAAAGAATGATTCTATTCTACTAAGCATAATCCTAACTGCCTTCTTAGTGAGCTAAACTCAGATTCAGGTAGGGGTTTAGTGAATATGTCAGCTAGGTTGGACTTGGAGTCTACATGCTTAAGGACTATTTCACCCCTAGCTACGTGATCTCTTACAAAGTGATGTTTTACTTCTATGTGTTTGGTTCTAGAATGTTGTATTGGGTTTTTGGTTAAGTTAATTGAACTAATATTGTCAATATTGACTTGGGTCTGATTGTAGTCTAGCTGAAAGTCCTTAAGAGTATGCATCATCCATAGGAGTTGAGCTACACACTCTCCTAAGGCTACATATTCAGCTTCAGTTGTTGATAAAGCTACACAGTGCTGCTTCCTACTGCACCAACTTACTAAGCTGTTTCCTAAAAGTTGACAGCTTCCACTTGTACTTTTTCTATCTAATTTACAACCAGCATAGTCAGAATCAGAGTATCCTGATAACTTAAAGGATGAAGTCCTAGGGTACCATATCCCTACATTTAGGGTGCCCTTAATGTATCTTAAAATTCGTTTTAGGGCTGCTAAGTGAGTTTCCTTAGCACAGGTTTGGTACCTAGCGCACATTCCTACTGAAAAAAGTATATCAGGTCTGCTGGCTGTAAGGTATAGTAGACTTCCTATCATACTTCTATAAAGTTTTAGATCTACTGGTTTGCCATCAGGGTCATTATCTATTTTCACATTTGTGGCCATTGGGGTACTTATACTTTTAGAGTTATCCATTTTAAATTTCTTAATTAGTTCTTTAGCATATTTAGATTGATGTACATAATTTCCATCCTTAGTTTGTTTGATTTGTAACCCTAGGAAAAAGTTAAGTTCCCCAACTAAACTCATTTCGAACTCATTTTCCATTATTGTTACAAATTCTTTTAGAAATTTAGAGTTAGTTGATCCAAATATTATATCATCTACGTAAATTTGGGCAATAAATATATCCTTTTCTAAAATTTTAACAAACAAGGTTGGGTCAATTTGACCTTGTTTGAATTCTTTAGAGATTAGGTAATTGGATAATCTTTCATACCAGGCCCTGGGTGCTTGTTTTAGTCCATAAAGGGCTTTACTAAGTTTGTAGACATGATCGGGTTTTTCTATATCCTCAAACCCTGGGGGTTGTCCTACATAAACTTCTTCCTTAATAAGCCCATTTAAGAAGGCTGACTTTACATCCATTTGGTATAATTTAAATCCTTTATGGGATGCAAAGGCTAGTAACATCCTAATAGACTCAAGTCTAGCTACAGGGGCATAGGTTTCATCATAATCCAACCCTTCTACTTGACTGAATCCCTTAGCTACTAAGCGGGCTTTATTTCGGACTATTTCACCTTGATCGTTTAACTTATTCCTAAATACCCACTTAGTGTCAATTACGAATTTGTCCTTAGGTTTAGGTACTAACTCCCAGACTTGGTTTCTCTCAAATTGGGCTAACTCTTCTTGCATGGCTAAGATCCAGTCAGGATCAGGTAGGGCTTCCTCAATAGTCTTAGGTTCAATCTTTGAAATCATGGCTATTTGACTAAGATTTCTATAGGAAGCTCTAGTTCTGACTCCTAAGGTTAGATCACCTACAATTTGGTCAGTTGGGTGACTTAGTCTGGGTTTCTTGGTTTTTCTAGTACTTGGCTCAGCTTCAGGTCCAGCTGGTATAATAGGTTCAGTTCTGGGTTCATTGGTTGGTTCAACTGATTCAGAAGTTGGTTCAATTGTTAAGTCATTAAAGGGATCAATTGGGGTTTCAGAGTTATCTTCTTGATCAGTATTTGATGAAGTTAAGTCAGAATTATTAGATTTTGGGTTAGTTTCTTCATCAAATATTAAGTTGGTTGTTTCTTCAATTCTCTTAGTTGTTTTGTTGTACACTCTATAAGCTCTACTTGTTGTAGAGTACCCTAAAAAGATACCTGGGTTTGACTTGGATTGGAATTTTCCAAGATAGTCTTTGGTATTAAGAATATGGACTTTGCATCCAAAGACTCTAAGATAGTGTAGGTTTGGAAGTCTATGATAGTAAAGTTCATAGGGTGTTTTATTTAATCTTTTATTAAGCAGAATCCTGTTTTGGATATAGCAAGCTGTGCTAATTGCTTCTGCCCAATAGTGGTTAGGTAGGTCAAATTCATTGAGCATAGCCCTAGCAGCTTCCTGTAGGGTTCTATTCTTCCTTTCTACTATGCCATTTTGTTGGGGGGTCCTAGGACACGAAAATTCGTGTTTATATCCATTTACTTTGCAGAATTCTTCGAATCTTTGATTCTCGAATTCTCCCCCGTGGTCAGACCTAAGTCTTTTGATTTTGATGTCATTTTGATTTTCAATTAATTTACAAAAGTTGTTAAACAGGTTTAGGGTTTCATCTTTGGTCTTTAGAAACCTGACCCAGGTAAACCTAGAGTAGTCATCAATTATCACTAAGCAATATCGGTTTCCACTTAGTGACTTGGCTCCATGTGAATCAAGTAGGTCAAGGTGTAGGAGCTCAAGTGTGGTTTGGGTTTGATCAGATTGGATCAATTTGTGACTAGACTTGGTTTGTTTGCCTTGATTACAAGATTCACATATTAGGTTTTCATTTTTGATTTTGGGGATACCTTTGATTAAGCCAAGTTGGGTAATTTTTGAGATAGTTTTTAGATTGGTATGACCTAATCTCCTATGCCAGAGTTTTGATTGTTCTAATTGTGTTAACATGCATTTGGGTACACGGGGAAGATTTATAGTATATACATTATTTCTCCTAGTGCCCTTAAGCATTATTTCTGAGTCTTGTGCATTTCTAATCAGGCAGTTAGAATTGTTGAAGGTAACTAAATAACCAGAGTCACATAACTGACTTATGCTAAGTAGGTTAAAACTAAAGTCTTCAACCAATAGAACTTTCTTAATAATGAAATTGGACTTAAGTTCAATATTACCTGACCCAATTACCTTGCGTGTAGCATTATTTCCAAATGCCACTGAGCCCAGGTTTTTGAACTTGAGTTTGGTGAACTTCAATTTGTCTCCAGTCATGTGTCTGGAGCATCCGCTATCTAACATCCATTGGTCCAAATCTTTATGTTCCTACACATAAAGGATTTTCGGTGATTTGGATCCAATTTGAGTTAGGGATAGCTTAAATTGAGTTTCACTTCCTAGTCTGTCTCACCCCAGTCTAGGGTTTTCAATCACGTTAACCTTAAGGTTTTTATGAGACAGGTTTGAGGGTCAAAATTAATTTTGAAAATGAATTTTAATTTATTTTGAAAATGTTATTTTAGTTTTGAAAACAGATTTTAAAACAAATAAGTTTAGAAATTTTGAAAGATAGATTAAGTGATTTTGGAAAAAGAAATAAGTTTAAGAAGTAGAAATTTTGAAGACAGATTAGAATCTATAATTATTTGAAATTTGAGTTAGATTCGAATTTGACAAACGATAATTTGAATTTGAATTTCAGAAATTGGCTTCCAGGTCTTGGCGAGGCACAAGGCCTTCTTTGGCCGTAGCCTTATGGGATCATCCACCCTTTCCTTGACAAAGCCTTTTAATGAAATTTCATTTTCAAATTAAATTAGGTGATTTTCTGGTCTAACTAGCTTGGGTCTTGGATCGGTAGCTTCGGCTGGTTTCACCAGTCTAAAGAGACCAAGTAGACTTGATCTTATTAGAGTTGGTTTCCCCAACGTACTATCATCTCACCTCCTCCCAATACTATGTTTTCAAGTTTCAAGTAATCTAGTCCTTAAATCTAAGTATTCCTTAAATCTAAGCATGGCAATTTGCAAAAATTAAATAAACAAACAATCAATCAATTAAAAAATTATCTAAGTATAAAAATTGTTTTGATTTTGGCTCCCCCTGGACTAAAGCCTCTGTATGGGTTAGGCAAGATGTGAATCTTGTCCTTGGGGATCCAAAATTGATTTGAACCAGTTGGTTTAGTCAGGCACAGTTTTGGCACCCATGCCTGAACCTTAGGTCTTGACTGGTTCAGTACAGCAAAGTAAGATCTTTGCCGAGATTTGGTTCTATAGCCAAGTCCGGATCGGTTTAGAACAGACTTCTGTTTTCCCAGAATCAGATCAAGATTCTTGGAACCAGAAGTGAATCGTTCTAAAGCTGTTCTTAAGTCCTTAACTTGAGTTTTCAGGGAGGAATTCTCTGATTCAAGTTTTTCAACTTGATCAGGGGTTCCTTCCTGAAGTTTCTCAGTTAAGGATTTAGAATCAGCTCCCTCTTTCAGAAGTTTTACTTCCTGTCGGAGGGACTCGATTCGGAGTTTGGCTTTCGCCAAATCTCGGGATAGATAGGAAATAAGCGAATTCAATTGTAATTTCGAAAAACCCGTTACCCTTATTTCGCCGTCGTCGGAGAATGTCAGCTTGCCGTCGTCCCGGTCTGAGTCTGAGTCAGTCTCGATTTAATCTGAAGCGGTCAGGGCTAGAAGATTGGACTGGGGTGCTTCTTCTTCTTCTTCTGAGGAAGACTCGTCCCAGGTTGCTTGGAGTGCCTTCTTCTTTCTGGTCTTTTTGGACTCCTTTAGACTTGGACACTCAGTCTTGTAGTGGCCCTTCTTCTTGCATTCGTAGCAGGTTACGTTGGGCTTGTGTTTGTCAGTTGCTGGTTCAGCTAGTTCATCCTTTCTTCGGCTTGTTCTCCGTGTGTTGGTTTGGTTCTTCAACTTTTTGTAGTAGCTTCGAGCTAGCCGGACCAGTTCAGATTGATCTTCTTCTTGATCTTCTGTTTCTGAACCTGAGGTAGACTCGGGTTCAACTTGAGTTTTCTTCTTAGTCATTCTTCCTGTTTTTCCTGCAAAGAAAGCTATACTTTTCTCGGCCAAATTGCAGTTAGTTTGTTCATGCAATTCAAGTTCAGAGAATAACTCATCTAACTTAATTTTTGAAAGATCTCTAGAGACCTTGTATGCATCTACCATAGATGCCCACAAGGTTGTCCTAGGGAACGCGTTTAGGGCATACCTTATAAGATCACGGTTTTGAACCTGGTGACCTATTGCGTGAAGACCGTTCATTAATTCCTGGATTCTGGCATGGAGCTGGGCTGCTGTCTCGTTATCTGCCATTTTGATGGTGAAGAGCTTGTTCAGTAGCAGGTCCCATTTGCTGATCCTCGTATCTGAAGTTCCTTCGTGGAGCTCGATCAGTTTAGCCCATAGCTCCTTTGCACTGTTGAATGGGCCTACGCGGTTCAGCTCCTCTTTTGTCAGTCCGCATTGAAGAGTCTGAGTTGCTTTGGCGTCAGCTTCAATTTTGCGTTTGAGGGCGGTGTCCCACTCTGAGTAGTTCTGCGGTACGCCTTCAGCATTTGTGGGAATCATCAGTCCAGACTGGATGATTATCCACATATCCACCTGAGTTTTCAGGTGGACCTCCATTCGACTTTTCCAGTAAGGAAAGTCTTCTCCACTGAAAAGTGGAGGTCTGGCGGTGCTAAAGCCTTCTTGGATGGCCATTTGTTCTGAAATTGTAAACAACAAAAAAAAACAAGAATATTCCAAGACTTGGTCTTGGATTAGTAGTGCGGGAAGAAAAGAAATAAAAACAATTTCAAGGGGTGTTGCACCAACCTTGAAAGAAAAATTCGAACGAAAATTTAAAAAAAATGAGAGAGAAAAACGAAAGAAATCCGAAAAATTTTCAAACTGGTGGTTGCACCAAGTTTGAATTCCCCGCTCTGATACCACTTGTTGGATCGAGAGATGCGAGAGAGGGGGGGTGAATGTCGCAAATCGTTCAGATTTAAAAAGAGTAAGTGCGCAGCGGAAATAAGACACAAAAACAATGCTAACACGGTCGTTTTACTTGGTTCGGAGCCTGTGTCGACTCCTACTCCAAGGCCCACGGTCATTGACCGTTTTCTGCGGGCAATTCAATAAGTTCGTAAACCAGTTTACAATTATTGAATACAGAATAAGTGCAGTAAACTTTATATAATAAGAATTATGCTCTTCTTTTACCGACGCCCGGAGTAGATCGAAGATTTCGGGGTAGCGGGACGTCGTCGGCTCGAGTTGGGCAGTATCTGGAGCAAAGCACGAGAGCAGAAGAGCGTGGAAGTGTCCGAAGAATTGATGATTTGAAGAAGGAGGTCGAGGGCCCTTTATATAGGGCCTAGGGGCGCCCTGGTCGACGGGGGCGCCCCCCACGTGGCAGCCGATCCGGCTGTAGCTCGGTCGCCGTTTGATCCCATTATCCTAGGGATCCGGTTTGACTGGGGCGCCCGGAGGACTCGGGGCGCCCGGCTTGACCGGTCAAAGGCCTCATCTCTTCGGCTTCGCAGGGATGCGCTTCGACAGCTGGCAGTGGGGGCGCCCGCGACACGCGCGGCGCCTGCGACAAGCGGGGCGAAAACGCGTCGAGGTTGTTACATACTTGGGTTGACCTTGGGGGCGCCCTGGTCGTCCGGGGCGCCCTGCTCAGCTTCTGCCTCACTCCTTCGAGGCTCTCTGAGCTGCAGATACTCAGTCCTTCGATCCTGCATCCAGGGTTAGTCCAAATAACAATTATATTATTATTTTATACAGCCTTAGCTGTCTTGGTTCTGACTTTGGTCTCCAAAATGGAGCCCTAGGTCGAACCGACGCCTAATGTTCCCTCAAGGGGAACGCGTCCTCACCTACTCCTCTCGGGAGAGTTTTACCTGGTGCCAACCGGATCCTCCAGTTGGACTTTTGCCCGGCAGTCCTTCGCCAGGTCTTGAGGTACCAAGCTGTCTTTCGCTTGGTGCCTAGCAGCCCTTCGCTAGGTCTTTACTTCTGGCAGCCCTTCGCCAGTGCCTAGCATTCCTTTGCTAGGGCTTTGTCCATTCTGGCAGTCCTTCGCCAGTGCCTAGCATTCCTTCGCTAGGACTTTGTCCATTCTGGCAGTCCTTCGCCAGTGCCTAGCATTCCTTCGCTAGGACTTTGTCTAGTCTGGCAGTCCTTCGCCAGTGCCTAGCGAAGGGCATTCCTTCGCTAGGACTTTGTCTAGTCTGGCAGTCCTTCGCCAGTGCCTAGCATTCCTTCGCTAGGGCTTTTCCTGTACACTCAAGAAACTTGTTAGACACCAATTAACCCTTAACTTTTGAACCCTTTTGTCAATATCAAAACACAGGTTTGACTTGGGTGCAATCTGCCCCAACAACTACTTCTTCCAGTCTTGGTACCTGCAAGATATACAAACACAAAGCATAGATACCTATAATATTAAGCTTAAGGACTTGGCTCAGACTTCGGATTTACATGAAACCCTAGGTCGAACCGGCACGAGTTCCTATCCCCTAGAACTCGCCCTTCACCTACTCCTTTCAGGAGACGGTTGCCACCCAGCCCTTCGGGTGGACTTTTGCTTAGCCTCCGATTACTACGGATCTCGAGACGCCCAAACCCCGACCCGTCTCTACTCCTGTCCTTAGTCATCGCTCAGCTAAGTTGCTCAGTCCCTTGGACCAAGACTTCATTACCTAGCAATCCTTCGCCAGGTGCCTAGCAGTCCTTCGCCAGGTCTTCTATGCCTAGCAGCCCTTCGCTAGGTGCCTAGCAGCCCTTCGCTAGGTCTTCTATGCCTAGCAGCCCTTCGCTAGGTGCCTAGCAGCCCTTCGCTAGGTCTTTAGGGTATTGATACCTAGCAGCCCTTCGCTAGGTGCCTAGTAGTCCTTCGCTAGGTCTTGGGGTTTCGATACCTAGCAGCCCTTCGCTAGGTGCTTAGCAGCCCTTCGCTAGGTCTTAAGGTTACGATACCTAGCAGCCCTTCGCTAGGTGCCTAGCATCCCTTCGCTAGGTCTTAGGGTTATGATACCTAGCAGCCTTTTGCTAGGTGCCTAGCAGCCCTTCGCTAGGTCTTAGGGTTTCAATACCTAGGTTAACTAGGATATTTCTTCAACTTAGGTTACTTCTCCTTTGCTCCCCTTTGTCTATTCAATTATATCACTGACTTATGTGTATTGTCAAACATTAAAACACTTAAAGAAGAACATCATTGATGCAACTTGCACCAACACTAATCTTGCTGGATACAAAATTCAGAAATCAAAAGGAACTGATACGAATTGCTGAGAAAGCAACTGATATGCAAACAGGTTGAACATCAAAAAAAATGCAGAATTGAAACACAGTTCAGAAATGATTCAATGTAGAGTAACTGATCTGATTTCAATCATTCACTACCCAATCAATCTAGCTAACTAAAGTGCAGAATTGGAAAGCTAACAACTAAAAAAAATGATCCAATAAGCTGATTCAGAATTTAGAAATAGAAATGGCACGCTGGCAGCTAGGTTGCAGAAATTAGATTGGTACGCTACTAATGAGAACAATTGCAGCAATTGAATTCAATAACTATGCAAATGAAGCGATCTTCAAAGTGAACTCAAAAAATAGAACTACAGCTAGCTTGATACAAACATTCAGAAACTGAAAGTAACACCTGATAAGCAATGAAGGAACTATCATGCTGAAATTGACTGATACACAAGACTTAAATCTGAAACAGATTGAATTTAACTGGGGATGTTTACTAACAAGCAATAGGTCTAGTTTACTTGTAGAATTTAAACCTAACTAAAGTAGAGGCAATTCAGAAATGAAACTAACAGCTAAAACAATGACAGAACAGAAACTGTTTTGCAGAACTAAAATTACAGCTAAAGCAAAAGAAAATGCATTACGAAACTAAGCCTCCATCATTCCCTTGTCTCAAGACCTCCTTGCCGTCACACAAGAGCAAGCCAAGAACCCCCTTCAGCTCCGCAAATCAATGGGAAAACAACTTCAATTTCGACTATGCTCACAGACTGCACTCGGCTGGAGAAAACCAATCCGATCTCCTCGATCTCGCGATGCCGAGGTGTCGTGATGATTTGGTGATGATCAAAGAATACCAGAGGACCCTCCAGTAAGCTCTGATGGACGAAAATGGCACGCGATCGCGATTAAATCGATCAGATCACAGAAATTGACGAAACCCTCAATCAACTCTGCTCCGGTGCGAATCCGCGCTTGAATCTCCTCGGAAACCTCCTCCCGATGATCCAGATCTTGTTCCAAGGTTGTGATCGAGATGGCCACGCCTTCAGATGGAAAAAATCGCAGTAGAAATGAAGAACAGTAAGGAAAAACGAAGCAGCTGGCGAAGACGCGACGCGATCTAAAACAGAGGAAGCAGTTAATATAGTTTCACAGTGAATGACTAAGATCATTTCAATTCCATCCAATGGCTGATGTTCGTCTGATTTGGATCAAACTTTCCAGATCTTGATCAAGGGTCAGGATCTAACTATAAGTGGCTCAGATCTTCCAGATTTGCAACGTATGATTCAGATCACCTTGAACTTTGAATGGACGGTCTAGAGCCCTCTGAGCTTGATCCAACAGCTGGATCTCCTTGGATTTGGATGAAAATCTTAGATCTTGACCTAAGTGCTTGATCAGCCTTAATCCCAGCTCGGATTGATCAGAAGTTCTTAGATGGTCTAGATCTAACCGTCTTTGCATCGGATGGTCCATATTAGTCGACGCTTGATCACTTGATCCAGTCCACTCTTGACTCAACTTTGACCCAACATGACCTAGGTCCATGATCCTTCCATGTCTACAAAAGTAGATCAACAATTTAGTGACAAAACAATTCAAATATATCAAAATTTGTAATTAGGTCCAAAATGAATGTAAATCCTAGAACTTAGGGTAAATCCACCATTAAGCGAGTAAAACATGAGTCAAAAATATATCCTAGAACCTTAAATGGTCAACAAAATGATATTTATCAACTCCCCTATACTTAAGCTTGAGAGTCTCGCGAAAAGTACGAAATATATATCCCCTAGTTTTTTTTCTCATACATAAGTAGAAGCAATTGAAAAGAAATTAACTAGGGTTGTCAACTCTCAAAAATCTAAGCTCTATGGATTAGTATCTCGTCCTTAAATCAACAACTTAGCCTTTTCATCCTTCATGATTCATTGAGATGAATTTAACTCACTAGCCCTTTCAAAGGAAATTTTTGGTGGCTCTCTTCTTGAATTCTAAGTTCATGATGAAAATGGAGCTCACTCATACATACATACTTTTTGCACTACCATAGGCTTGCTTGTTATCTACTCTCCACCATTATTCATGATTAGGATCAACATCTATAAAAGTTTATTCAAACAATTGAAAGACATGAAATGGTGAAAATGAAGTAAAAACTAAGAAAATAGCAAATTTGATAAAGTGGAAGACTTGAATGCTCAAGGATATTTTCAATTCACTTTGCCCTCTTGTCAGTCTTCATAATGAAATCAAAAGTGTGGTGGAGTAAGTCTTGGATAATACTTTTGATTCGGATGTAAAGAACCCTTTTTATCTCAATGTGCCAATTTGGTTTTTGTGTGCCACTTGTTTTCTTTTTCTCTTTTTTTCCTCTTCTTTCATTCTTTTTTTTTTCAAAATCCTCTAGCAAGGTCAGATGTGTAACGGAGCAAACAATTGATTTGGATGAAAGAAACTTCACTTTCTTCATGGTGCCACAACTTCACTCTTGTCACTTTGTTCCTTTTGTTTTTCTATTTTTTTTTTCAAGCTGTTCTTTTTTTTTTCTTTTTGGTCAGCTGCTGATTTCCTGCTTTCGATTTCAGCTTCTTTTTGCTCAGTCATTATGTGCTCAGCTCCAAAATTCTTATCAGAATGAGCTCCAATTCAACACTGCCATGAGCTTCAAATGAATTGCTATTCTCTACTTGACTTTGCATTTAATTTGTTGCTGCCCTTCTTTAGTTTCTGACTGTTTTGTTTCAATTTTTAGCACCATGCACTTAATTTCAGAATCCAAAATCATCCAGTTCTTCATCCTTGCAATTCTCGGATTTCTTAACAGCAATTAGCTCAGCTAGTAGTGGAGGATTAAATCCAAACTGTATTGGATTCCAGCTTCACTGCAAATTTTTCCTTCATCTGTTCTGATCTAAAACACCCAAATAGCCACAATTTTTTCTGTTTTGATTAGCAGTGGATATACTGAACACCTTTTAATACATTTTTGGTACTTCATTCCGTGATTCACAGCCTTGAAAACCCAATCTCAGCTTCAAGTTGATACAAACCTTGTGCATAAACTGCTTATATGGAACACAATCTTTAGTCCTAGCAGTCCACTGATTTTTTCTGTTAATGCACTTGTTTCTTTACTTGATACTCCCTGTTTACTTCAAATTTCAGCAACCCCTGCATTGGTTTCAGAAATGGATAGCTAAAATTCAGCTCTTAGAAGAGTGGCCGACACTCCTTCATATCATTTTTTTTTCTTCAATTTGGCACAGTTTTTTTTTCATTTGTGTGCCACTTCACTTTGTTTTGTTTTGTTTTCAACTGAATAAAATGATGGTTGCCATTTGAGAACCACTTCACATCCAATTCGCAACTGAATTCCCATTTATCTTGATACCAAGCTCAACTCAAATGGCCATTTTTTTAAAAAATGAAGTACATCCTTGATGCGAATTGATTCCAAAGCACTAACCACCTCCCCCACACTTGATCTTTTGTCCGTCTCGGGCAAAGTTGTAACGCCCTACCTTATATCTACCCTTAAGGTGGGGTTACGGTCCATACAATCATATCATTCATCAAATAAAGCATGTATATTCCAAAACTAAATAATTACATTACATGTAGTGTAGTAAGCATGCTTATTAAAGACTAATTTACCAAGCAAGATTTTTCATTTCTTTTATATCTACATGCATTTACAACCTAATCGGAAAATCATTTAACACACTATAGCATGGAATCCTAAGTAAGAATATAGTATGAGTTGTCTAGTCTTAGATACATGTCAAAGAAACATTCAAAGAAACAGACATAGGAAATCTATAGCATTTCACCTAATATGCATACAATAAAATTAAATATTATTTATCTAGCATGACATAGGTTTCATGTCACTACTTAGTCATCACATGTTCAGAGTATAACAATACAATCTCATAGGGAAGCAGTTTAGATTCTAGATAAAACAAGGTAGATAGAATCTTTTATTCTTTCCCGAGCCATCACCACACACATCCTCTAGCCTTCCCTCTGCCTTTTCCTTTAGTTTGAGTATTTCTTACCGCTATCTGCAGCATAAGACAATACATAAACTAATAAGCAAAACATGCTTAGTAAGAATCCGGGCCTACTCGCAAAACCATATCAATACATCATATCATGTACTCAGTAATCAAAATAGAACAAGATTATACGCATCATAAGCATCTCATCAAAGCATCATGCATCATAAGCATCTTATCAAAGCATCATGCATCATAAGCATCTCATCAAGCATCATAAACATTACATCAGATATCTCTAAGTACTTACAGAACAAGTTTATCTCATAAAGAGAACAGTATGTTTTTCAAAAAGTTCCATAATGGTAAGTACTTAAAAATACATATCATCATTTAGGGCCCAGTTGTAGTACCACCATATCATGCGCGTTCTCTAATAAATTGGGGTAGCGAGCCACCAATCTAATTAGAGCAGGACCCTTCCGTCCTACCAACTGCCATGACCTTAACATGTGCATTGGATTTGTTTAACGACCCCCTTCCGAGTCGGGTACACAACTTTTCAAAGTAAAGTAATTTATCATGCAATTACTCATATATGTATATGCCTAAAGGTACTCTTTAATCACTTCTCAAAGGGACACACCACGCATTCGGGTGCTCTTGATCCCCTAGGGACACACCACGCATTCGGGTGCTCTTGATCCCAGTTTCAATAGAGTATCCTTTTAAAGCATATTATCAACCACATCATGCTCATATCATCAAGGTGCCCCATGGGCTACAAGGCATGCTTTTACATCCAACAAAATAAGTCACATAAATTATACACATATCACATATGTATTAGCATGCTTCATGGTCTCATTAGGTACTTCCCAACCCTAGAACTAGGGTTGGCCGAAATATACAAATAAAGAATTTGGTTTTCCCACCAAGCATTCATTCAAGCATTCTTACAAACACCTCTAGTATATTTCATGTTAACAATTTAAACATGGTTTAACCCTCAAGTGAGGTTAGCATCCACTAACCCTATTTTCCTAGGTCTTGGCCGAAACCTACACAAGGGTAAACCCTAGAATTTGTACATAACATCATTAAGAAAACACCTACACATATACCTTAAGGTTTAAGGGATATAATCATGTAACAAAAGGAACCAAGGCCTCCCCTCAAGGGGGTGGCCGAAAGTTGTAGTGGCCTAAACCCTATTTTTTTTTTGTCCTTCCAAAAATTTGGAAACAACACATATATGTATAAAATCCCTAGGAGTACTAGCATGCATCAAGGTGTGATTAAAATCCTTCTCTTGGACCTTTTTCCTAGGGTGGCCGAAAGTCCTCTAAAGGAGAACTCCCATTTTTTCCAAAACAAGAACACAAGGAAATCATGCATAAACCATTATACTGCAGGCGAGAGGATTCTTACATCCTAGCGCTGGAATTTCGCCTTCTCTTAATTGTAGGGTACCCTACACTTGAAGGGTATGCGAAGATCCTTTTTCTTCAAATCTTTCCTCTAAGACTCCTTGGTCTTGGTAGAATGAGATGGTACTTGGCTTCCCTTCCTTGCACTTGCCCTAGGGTTAGAACCCTTAGGTATTGGTTTCGAAAATGGCAAAGGGGAGAAAGGGGTTTTCGGCAAGAAGAAGAAAGGAGGAAGAAAGAGTGAGTAACTTCCTCTAACTTCCTTCTCTTTATCCTATTTATACACCTCTTGTGAAGAAGCATGTCTCTTCACTCTTACACACTTAACAAGCATGTTCCTTTCTCCTTCTACATGAAATATTGCTTGGTTCATTGGTTATGACATGGTGAGTGCAACTAGGAGGTCCAAGGTTCAATCCTTGCTTCCTCCACTTTGCACTTTCTTTTTAGCACCATTCATTCCCAAGCCCAATAAACCAAGCCCATCATGAAATTTCATAATATGAATAATATTTTATGAATTCAAAATATTTCATAATATTCCAAAAATATTATTTCATAATATTTTTAATATTCCATATTCATGAATATAATATTTCATGCTAATATTTCATGATAATAATATTTCATGAATATAATATTTCATGCATTCATAACATTTCCTGGCATGTGATTGCATGAAATTCATATCATTTTATTATAACCATTTTCATACATTGTCATGATTTTACATTGACAAATTTGGGGTGTTACAAAAGTAACATCAAGAAACATCCCAAACAACAAATCCATAGAGAAGTATGGTTAAGAATAGGAATATAGGAAAGAAAATAGAATGAACTTGATTATTTGCCAAAAATTTATATGAAAAGGAGAAACAAATTGATTAGCCTCTATAGGTGTAATCCAATCTTAGAAATATGGTTTTGAAAGAACCTAAGCAAGTTCTAGAGTACAATCACATGTGTGTGTCACAACAATAAGGCTAATCCTCACTAGGTACAAATAATTCATCTCAAGTCCTCAATCAAGAATCCATAGCCAAGTAGTACTCAAGCATCCAAGATTTCATCCATAAGCTCAAACCCTAAGTTTTAACAACCAAATTTAATTTATTTTCAAGAGACTCTAAAATGACATGAAGACAACCTAGAGGGATACATTTATTCCTATTCATTAAGAAAAAGTGCCAAAAGACATAAAATGGTATTTACAACGTCAATTTATTCATTCTACTCTACTCACTCATTTATTAGCAAAAACTCATTTTAAAAGAAAATTCTACTTCTAGAAGTCATAAAAGTGAAAAATGCGATGAAGGAAAATGCAAAAAAGAACAAACTCCCCTTTATTTCTGACGGTCGGAGTCTATCAAGAAATAACCTCCATCTTGGTAGTGGAGGAGTATGGGTAATTGGGAGAGTTTCCTTCCTTTGTTCAATTTTATGATGCATTACTCCCCCACACTTAGACTTTACATCAAAACATTCAGGTGGCCGAAGGTGATTTAGGTACAAGAGCCATTTAAGAGGTAGAGTGCTTCGAATTAAAGTAAGATCATCTCTTCCCTCTTTATTCTTTTTGTAAAACCTTCCAAGAGGTTGAAGACTGTTTAGATGGAGTACCCACTCAAGAAATCTCTGGGACCCTGCAAAACCATGTAAAACCTTCCTCATGTGTGTAGGGTAAGAAAGTAGTGTAACACCATCAATTTCTACATAGAATGTATCAAAAAATGCATCACATCCAATAAAATCAATTTTTGGTACCTTAATGAATTTTTCACAATTAATATCCACCAAAGGTTTATCAGGAAACTTATCACCACCCATGAAATCTATTTTGGATATTTCAATGGACTTTTCACAATTAGTTCCCACCAAGGATGTATCAAGCAATGCATTACAACCAATGAAATCAACTTTAGGTACCTCTATCGAATTTTCACAAGCAATTTCTACATAAGGTCTATCAAGAAATGTTTCACAACCAATAAAATCAATCCCGGGTACCTCCATAAGTATTTCACACTCAACTTCAGCATAAGATATAGCAAGAGATTCATCATAATAAATAATATCAATTTCAGGCCTTTCTAAAATTTTTTCAAAATCCATATCCACAAAAGATGTATCAAGAAATTCATCATAACAAACAACATCAATTTTAGGTGCTTCTAAAAATTTTCCACAATGCATATCCACAAAAGATGTATCAAGAAATTCATCATAACAAACAACATCAATTTTAGGTGCCTCTATGGAATTTTCATCATTATTTTTCACAAAAGATATATCAAGACATGCTTCACATGCAATTCTAGACACCTCTCTGAAATTTTCTAAAGGAAAAGGAGAAATACTTACCTGATCATGCTCAAGTTCTGGTGGACACTCAACTGGAATTGGTGATCCTTGGGTTCTTGCTCCCATCATGCAAGTCCCTACACTTTCTGGCAATGTTGGTGGTCCCTGGGGCTCTGTCCAATCCCCTACACCAGTAAAATAATCTCCTGTGAATATTTCCACAGTAATATCTGCAACAACCTTATTAAAAAGATTAGGACTATCAATAACAATATCACAAAATACAAGATAAGAAGAGTCCTGTACAGCTTCAGTTTCGAATTCAAGGCTGTCACGTGCTTTTCCATCCATCTCCTCAAATGCCTTCACAACTAATGCATCCTCAGCTTTCTCTGAAATCAAATCTCCCACCACTATGTCAAATGCAACATCATTAGCAATTAACTATGCCTCAACAGTCTCATCTGGGGTGTCCATGCTCATAATAGAGTGATCTCCCCTAGGGTCCTTCATGGTATCGAAAATACTAAACTGGACTACTGTGTCCCCCACTTCCATCGAAAGTGTACCAGCATAAACATCAATTTTTGTTCTGGTAGTCTTCAGAAAAGGCCTCCCAAGGATTAGCGGGGATCTTTGTGCAAGATACTCTCCTTCCATGTCTAGAATGTAGAAGTCTGTAGGGAAAATCAACTCTTTAACTTTTACTAAAACATCTTCAATAACTCCTGCTGGATGAGTCTGGCTTCTGTCAGCTAACTGAATTACAACTCTAGTGGACTGTAGAGGGCCAATGCCAAGCATCTGGAAGACCGATCTGGGCATTACATTAATGGAGGCTCCCAAGTCTAGCATAGCGTCATGAAAAATAGTCCTCCCTATCTCACATGATACAGTAAAAACTCCAGGGTCTTCAGACTTTTGAGGTATGGTATGGATGAGTGATGAAACATTCTTCCCCAGGCTGACCAACTCATTTTCCTTAAGCTTCTTCTTGTGAACACACAAATCTTTCAGAAATTTTGCATACTTAGGAATCTGTTTAATCATAGTCAACAAGGGTACATTAATCTCTATCTTACTGAACAACTTCACTAGCTCATTGTACTCCTGAGATTTCTCCTCTTCCACTTGCTTCTTAGCTTGAGTTTTGCGATGAGGGAAAGGTAAGGGAACAGAAATTTCCTCCTCTTGAATCGAAATGGAAGGGGATGAATTTTGAGTTGCTGTCTCTCTTGAATGAGCTGCTGTAAAATCTGTTTCGGGGCTGATTTCTCCCTCTTTTTCCACCAAAATCACAGGATTGCTTGATGAAGGAGTTGAGCACAGACTAGGGGTGGAACCAACTGATTTTGAAGTGGTTTCGGGGCTGATCGGTGCTGAAATTGTAGTTGCTGCCTTGTTTCCAGGAAAATCTGCTCTTGGACTCTTTGGAGATGAAGTAACCTTCCCACTCCTCAAATAAATAGCACTAACGTTTCCCTTTGGGTTAGGAATAGCTTGAGAAGGTAGTTGGCTTGATCCTTGAGCTTTACTTTGATTTATTTCACTAGCCATTTGTCCAATTTGCCTTTCAATGTTTTGTAAAGCGCCAAAAATATTTCCTTGCTGCATTTGTTGGAATTGGGACTGTTGGTGCTGATAGGAGGGCTGATATTGTTGTTGAAAGGGCTGATAATTAGGCTAGAATGATTGTTGAATTTGCTGAGAAATATATCCTTGAAAATTTTGATTTTGAAATGGAAATGGTTGTGGTGAAGATTGAAACTGAGTGGGCTGAAATCCTTGATTTTGTGGATGAAAATTTTGGTTCCAAGGCTGTAATCCTTGCTGTGGCTGCTGGCATTGTTGCTGGAAAGGTTGGTATTGTTGCTGAAAACTCAAATTCTCTTGGAAACCTTGTTGAATCCCTTGAAATGGCTGCTAAAATGTTTGCTGGATTTGCTGATTTGGAGGCTGAAATTGCTGATTTAGCAGCTGTGATTGCGGTTGTTGTGGCTGAACTTGCTAGAAAGTTTGTTAGGGTTGCTGAAATTGTTGTTGTTGTGGGCTTTGCTGGTAAAATGAATTTCCATACCTCAGATTTGGATGATCCCTCCAACCAGGGTTATAAGTAGAAGAGTATGGGTTATTCCTAGCTTGAAATTGTCCCCTAACCAAAGCTGCTATTGACTCATCTTGTTGGAGGTTGGGACAAGAATCTGAATTGTGTTCCTGGCTAGAGCAAATACCACATACACTCATCACTTGGCTTGATTGTGGAGGTACCGAAGGAGTTAAATTTTGACTTGCATTATTAATACCCATTTGCTTAATCACTGATGTGAGCTCTACCAATGCATTCTTAATCTCCCTTTGTTCATTAGAAGCCACCTGGACTTCATTAACTCCTCTAGTAGATAATGCTCTGCTTCCAAATTGCTGAGAATTTTCTTCCATGTTTGAAATAAGCTCCCTAGCTTGATTTGGCATTTTGTTTACTAGGGCTCCTCCAGCTGCAACATCTATCATGATTCTATCCATCTGCAATAGCATCTATCATGTTTACTAGGGCGTTTTGATTTGGCGTTTTGTTTACCTCCGAAGTGCCGCTCACTTCCTCCTGGAGCCTCCCGGTCGTAGAGCTTCGTCTCTAGCGTGTTGTCGTCGGTCAAATGCTTGGAATCGATCTTGGAAGGTGTTGTTGAAGCAGAGGGGTCGAAGCCCCTTATATAGGCCTCCTGGGGGCGCCCTGGACGCTGGGGGCGCCCCGGAAGACTCGGTCAAATCTTATCCCTGCGCCGACCTCGCCGCAGCTGATAAGACCTTTGACCAGGGTGCCTCGGACTCTCCGGGTGCCCCTGTGAAGGCTTATCCTGTGTTTCGACTTGAAATTGCAAAAACAGCTTTGAACCAGGGCGCCCCGGACGCTCCGGGCGCCCCGCTTGACACCTGTTCAGCCTGCTTCATCATAACACTATTTTTAGCTTTGGCTTGGGCGCCCCCACTGCTGGGGGCGCCCTGGATGCATGGGGGCGCCCTGCTTAGGGCCTCCAGCAGTTTACTACTTCTTCCAGTCTTGGTACCTGCAAGATATACAAACACAAAGCATAGATACCTATAATATTAAGATTAAGGACTTGGTTCGGACTTCAGATTTGCACGAAACCCTAGGTCAAACCGGCACGAGTTCCTATCCCCGAAAACTCGCCCTTCACCTACTCCTTTCAGGAGACGGTTGCCACCCAGCCCTTCGGGTGGACTTTTGCTTAGCCTCTGATTACTCCGGATCTCGAGACGCCCGAACCCCGACCCGTCTCTACTCCTGTCCTTAGTCATCGCTCAGCTAAGTTGCTCAGTCCCTTGGACCAAGACTTCATTACCTAGCAATCCTTCGCCAGGTGCCTAGCAGTCCTTCGCCAGGTCTTCTATGCCTAGCAGCCCTTCGCTAGGTGCCTAGCAGCACTTCGCTAGGTCTTCTATGCCTAGCAGCCCTTCGCTAGGTCTTTAGGGTTACGATGCCTAGCAGCCCTTCGCTAGGTGCCTAGCAGTCCTTCGCTAGGTCTTGGGGTTTCGACACCTAGCAGCCCTTCGCTAGGTGCCTAACAGTCCTTCGCTAGGTCTTGGGGTTTCAATACCTAGCAGCCCTTCGCTAGCTGCCTAGCAGCCTTTCGCTAGGTCTTAAGGTTACGATACCTAGCAGCCCTTCGCTAGGTGCCTAGCAGCCCTTCGCTAGGTCTTAGGGCTATGATACATAGCAGCCTTTTGATAGGTGCCTAGCAGCCCTTCGCTAGGTCTTAGGGTTTCAATACCTAGGTTAACTAGGACATTTCTTCAACTTAGGTTACTTCTCCTTTGCTCCCCTTTGTCTGTTCAATTATATCACTGACTTAAGTGTATTGTCGAACATTAAAACACTTAAAGAAGAACATCATTGATGCAACTTGCACCAACACTAATCTTGCTGGATACAAAATTTAGAAATCAAAAGGAACTGATACGAATTGCTGAGAAAGCAACTGATATGCAAACAGGTTGAACAGCAAAAAAAATGCAGAATTGAAACACAGTTCAGAAACGATTCAATGTAGAGTAACTGATCTGATTTCAATCATTCACTTCCCAATCAATCTAGCTAACTAAAGTGCAGAATTGGAAAGCTAACAACTAAAAAAAATGATCCAATAAGCTGATTCAGAATTCAGAAATAGAAATGGCACGCTTGCAGCTAGGTTGCAGAAATTAGATTGATACGCTACTAATGAGAACAATTGCATCAATTGAATTCAATAACTATACAAATGAAACGATCTTCAAAGTGAACTCAGAAAATAGAACTACAGCTAGCTTGATACAAACATTCAGAAACTGAAAGTAACACCTGATAAGCAATGAAGGAACTATCATGCTGAAATTGACTGATACACAAGACTTAAATCTGAAACAGATTGAATTTAACTGGGGATGTTTACTAACAAGCAATAGGTCTAGTTTACTTGCAGAATTTAAACCTAACAAAAGTTGAGGCAATTCAAAAATGAAACTAACAGCTGAAACGAAGACAGAACAGAAACTGTTTTGCAGAACTAAAATTACAGCTAAAGCAAAAGAAAATGCATTACGAATCTAAGCCTCGATCATTCCCTTGTCTCAAGACCTCCTTGCCGTCACACAAGAGCAAGCCAAGAACCCCCTTCAGCTCCGCAAATCAATGGGAAAACAACTTCAATTTCGACTATGCTCACAGACTGCACTCGGCTGGAGAAAACCAATCCGATCTCCTCGATCTCGCGATGTCGAGGTGTTGTGATTATTTGGTGATGATCAAAGAATACCAGAGGACCCTCCAGTAAGCTCTGATGGAAGAAAACAGTACGCGATCGCGATTAAATCGATCAGATCACAGAAATTGACGAAACCCTCAATCAACTCTGCTTCGGTGCGAATCCGCGCTTAAATCTCCACGGAAACCTCCTCCCGATGATCCAGATCTTGTTCCAAGGTTGTGATCGAGATGGCCACACCTTCAGATGGAAAAAATCGTAGTAGAAATGAAGAACAGTAAGGAAAAACGAAGCAGCTAGCGAAGACGCGACGCGATCTGAAACAGAGGAAGCAGTTAATATAGTTTCACAGTGAACGACTGAGATCATTTCAATTCCATCCAACGGCTGATCTTCGTCTGATTTGGATCAAACTTTGCAGATCTTGATCAAGGGGCAGGATCTAACTATAAGTGGATCGGATCTTCCAGATTTGCAATGGATGGTTCAGATCACCTTGAACTTTGAATGGACGATCTAGAGCCCTCTGAGCTTGATCCAACGGCTGGATCTCCTTGGATTTGGATGAAAATCGCAGATCTTGACCTAAGTGCTTGATCAGCCTTAATCCCAGCTCGGATTGATCAGAAGTTCTCAGATGGTCTAGATCTAACCGTCTTTGCATCGGATGGTCCACATTAGTCGACGCTTGATCACTTGATCCAGTCCACTCTTAACTCAACTTTGACCCAACATGACCTAGGTCCATGATCCTTTCATGTCTACAAAAGTAGATCAACAATTTAGTGACAAAACAATTTAAATATATCAAAATTTGCAATTAGGTCCAAAATAAATGTAAGTCCTAGAACTTAGGGTAAATCGACCATTAAGCGAGTAAAACATGAGTCAAAAATATATCCTAGAACCTTAAATGGTCAACAAAATGATACTTATCAAAACCCGCTGGCAGTCGACTGCTCCCAGGGCAGTCGACTGCCCTCACTTGAATTCGACCGTTGACACCCCCAATGTTCGAATCCAGCTGTACACCAGTCGACTGCCCAAATGGGCAGTTGACTGCCCCACTCATACACCTAGGGTTACACTCCCCGAATACACTTCACTCCGCACTCGAACCCTAGGATTTCGCAGTACAATCGCACAACACTCGTACCCTTACGACTCGACTGACTCCTCCTCCGTAGCCTCCACTGTTGCCTTCGCGCCCTCTTCATCTTTGGCTCCCGTCCCTCGAATGCACGCAAGCCTCCAGCTTGCCTCCATGTCATCCTTCACACATGCCTCAAAGTCTGCGCCCATCAGCTCATCATCCCTGCTCTCCAAGGTCCCTCGGATGCGCACGCAAGCCTCCAGCTTGCCTCCATGCCACCCTTCACCGTACTGAGGCCGTCCAGTCGAGTCTATATGTGTAACCTGTACAACCTGCATACTCAACATACACATATAAAAACACAAGGGTAAACCTAACTTAAAGCCTTTGCCCAAACATCAAAACTCATGATCACTCCGGATCACGGATTGCCTCAAGAATCTGTCCCTTTTTGATGTTTGACAATACGTTTAAGTTAGGGAAACAAATAGTAATAGAATAGCACCACAATGCTAAATAATGCATATGCAATGCATGGATCCTATCCCAAGGCATCCTATCCACCTAACCATCCAAGTTAGGAATTTGCACACCTAGCCCTCCAAGTTAGGACTTTTCCACACCTAGCCCTCCAAGCTAGGACTTTCTCACCAAAACGGATTTTTAAAGCTTCTCCCAAGCTCCCCCTACATTGGACTTACAAAAGCTTTTTAAGAACCTCTCCAAGGTCCCCCTTACGCCAAGAATAGAGCAACCATGCCCCCCTTAATCTTAGCTCCCCCTAAACCTAGGGTTTCTTGCAAAGGTAAGTTTGGTTTCCCAATTTAAACCCAAACTTCTCCCCCTTTACCTAACATCAAAAAGAACCCAACAATATCCCAATTATTGGTTCTTTGAATCTCTAATGATCATAAACAATGTGTACGAACCTCCTATACACTTGTTTTCCATCATTTGGACCTAAGTCAGCTGCTGGATACCCACACCAGTCCTGACCAGTCGACTGCCCCTGTTGGTAGTCGACTGATACTCTGAAATATCAGTTTTCTGGCCAATTTTAGAATTACGCCAGAAATTCCATAAATCTCCAAAAATTTCCAAATTTCGTGGAGAACTTTGTGGTACCTATACCTACTTGGGAAAAATATATTTCACCATGTATCTATCACAGTTCCCAAATTGGACACAAAATCCAAAAATTTTTCATGAAAATTAAGGCAAACAAGGAGGCAACCTCCCCCTTAACCTATGTCTTCTCCCAATCTTCAATTTTCCTAGGTGAAGCTCTACCCAACTTAACACCATAGGCTCAAATTAGGTTATACCCAACCTAACAACCAAGTTCTTCTCCCTTGGTCACCATTAAAGGATTTTCCCCAAGCAACCTTATCCCTAGTGCCAAAAAGAACTCTACAACACTCTGAAAACTCTAAAGGTTTGCAAGCACAAGGATGGACACTTTGTATCAATCTTGAACTCCATTTACGATTCCTTGTGTTTGTCAATTCTAACCATCATCAATTTACACAAGGAATTGTCCTTAACTCTTTCTTTTCAATATTAAAAGATCTCCTTCTTATCTCTTATCAATCTTCCTTGAATTATCCATAATATTCATATAGTCTCATTTCATACAATCACCAATAAACCATGAGACAAACCCTTGTTCAAGGAATATAATCAAGGATCTTAATTTTAAGGTCATATCCTATTTCCCAATATCCATTTCTATCTCACTCAAATGAATCAGTCGACTGCCCAAATGGCAGTCGACTGCGAAAACTTACAGAGAGCTTCTGGGCTGAAAATTCACTCAGATCAGTCGACTGCCAAAATGGGCAGTCGATTGATACTCTGAAATGCAGAATTTTAGTCTTTTCTGATGAATTTCAGAAATGCCTAGATAATTCCACAAATCTCTAAAAATTATGAATTTCGTGAGGAGATTTGTGGGGCCAATTCTTACTTGGGAAAAATACGTTTCCAAACAAATGTACTCTGAATCCCAAGATTGGCACGAAACTCTAATTTCTCTAAATTGTATCATTTTAACTCCTCCAAATGTTCTAATTTAGGCTTCCCCTTGATGTATTTTCTCATTTCTGACCATGATACATTTCTATCATTGAGTTATATGGTGTTCACACATCAAAACCTAATTTTACCCAATATAACATTATTTTCACCATTCTCTCCCTAATACTCAATCTAATGTGCCAAAACCTAGGATTAAGACTTAGCCAAGTCTTCCAACCCTTTTTGGCACATTTCACCTAATTTCCTAGGAGAAAAACTCTTGAGAGCCATTTACCATGGACCCCAAAAGCTCCTAGAGCTCCCCCTTGAGCTTTGAGCCCTAGCCACCTCCCTAGGTGACTCAACCCACATTAAACCACACCGGTGTGCCACCGGTGATTCTTAGCCTACAAATATAACCTTTTTAACCTTGGACACCTTGTCCTTGGTTAAGTCACTTTCTTTCCCTTTGGATGGCACCCCCTTGCCATCCTTGGACTTCTCCTTCTTGTCATAATCATATGCCTTTCCAGCATATTTCTTTTTGTTGACCTTGGAGACTCTAGATCGGTAACCCAAACCCGATCTATTATAGTTGGGTTTTAAGCTACCCAACACCATGTCTAAGCCCTTAGATCCAACCGTGAATCTCTCTAGGGCCTTTTCTAATGTGTCAAGCCTTGCCCTCAAGGCTTGATTTTCCCTCTCTAGACCTTTATCTTTGGAGTTCATATGTCCACTTTGGACATTCCTAGACCTACTCTCCTTTCTAAGCACATTCCTTCCCTTCTTGGGATTAGTGCCTTGATCCTTAGGTACAAAGATCCTAGATTTACCATGATGCATGCTTTTCTTAGAGTGTTGATCTACCTTGTTACTCCTATTCCTATCATTGTACTTAAAACCAAAATTGTGCACAAGTAGGCAATTTTCATTAATCCTAGCATGCATGGATGAATGATTACCATGATTTTTAATATGCAAAGAGGAACTTGAAATTGAATTACACTTTAACCTAGGGTTAGGAATTACCTCCCTTACCCTTGTAGTTCCTACTTGTTGTGATCTTTGCTTCCTCCTTTCTTCTTTCTCCCATCTCCTCAAGTGTCCCATTTTCTTGAGCTCTTTCTTCCTTGGACACTTGGTGTGGTAGTGCCCTAGCTCACCACACGTGAAGCATCGAATCTTCTTTTTCTTTTTTGGGTTCCTCCAATCCTACAACTCATGTCATATTTTAAAGGAATTGAAATAAGTTTAGAATTTATCCCCTTTTTATCTTTCGGGCACTTGTCCTTGTAGTGCCCCTTTTCGTTGCAACCAAAGCATATAATATGTTGTTTTGATTTGGCTTTGGTGGAGGTTGTAGCTTCTTCTTCAACTTTTGATGATGTGGATGCCTCCTCTTGATCCGGTACGGTTGAGGGTCTCTCCTCACCCTCAATTCTTGAAATTGATACCTCCTTTTCTTTTTCTACTTCTTGACTCATTTGACTTTTCTTCTTGGGCTCTTAAAGTTGTGTAGGACTTTCATGATATTCTTTTAAATTGCTCCACAATTCACATGCATTTTGGTATACACCTACACAACTCAAAATTTTGTTAGGCAGAATATCAATCAATATACCCATTACCTTTTCATTTGGCCTTGCTTGTTCTTGTTGCTCTTGATTCCAATGCATAGGTCTAAGCCTCTTCCCATGCTTATCCTTTGGAATCTCGAAGGGCTCTTCAAGCACGATCCGAAGGTCCCACTCCATTCCGAACCATGCCTCCATTCTCGCTTTCCAATATCCGAAATTCTCATGATCGTAGGCCGGCGGAGTGTAGATGTTGTCCCCCAACTTATCTTCCATTTTCTTTTCCCTCTAGCGTGTGCTCCCTCGGTGGTTAGTCAGATCAAGAGCGGTCCTCGCTCTGATACCAATTGTATGATCGATTGTGTTTGCTAGAGCGGGGTGAATAGCAATTTTCGAACCCTTTTCTTCCTACACGGTTAGTTGCACAGCGGAATATACAACTAAATAAAACTAACAATGAAGAACAACGCTAACAACCTGATTTACTTGGTATCCACCCCGGACGGGTGACTAATCCAAGAATCCGTCGGTAGATCAATCCCCGGATAACCTCCGGCTAGCCCTCGTCGCTCCTTGTGGGTGGAGAAACCTCGCCACAACACCTTGGACACTATCTGGGCACAAAAGACTACTAACTCACTTTAACTAAGCGAGTTTCGTCAAGAAACCCCAGCCCAAACCGAGTTCTCTTTAAATAAAACTCAGGCTGGAAACCCGCTGGCAGTCGACTGCTCCCAGGGCAGTCGACTGCCCTCACTTGAATTCGACCGTTGACACCCCCAACATTCGAATCTAGCTGTACACCAGTCGACTGTCCAAATGGGCAGTCGACTGCCCCACTCACACACCTAGGGTTACACTCCCCGAGTACACTTCACTCCGCACTCGAACCCAAGGATTTCCCGAGTACAATCACATAGCACTCGTACCCTTACGACTCGACTGACTCCTCCTCCGCAACCTCGACTGTTGCCTTCGCGCCCTCTTCATCTTCGGCTCCCGTCCCTCGAATGCACGCAAGCCTCCAGCTTGCCTCCATGTCATCCTTCACGCATGCCTCGAAGTCCGCGCCTATCAGCTCATCATCCCTGCTCTCCAATGTCCCTCGGATGCGCATGCAAGCCTCCAGCTTGCCTCCATGGCACCCTTCACCGTACTGAGGTCGTCCAGTCAAGTCCATATGTGTAACCTGTATAACCTGCACACTCAACATACACATATAAAAACACAAGTGTAAATCTAACTTAAACCCTTTGCCCAAACATCAAAACTCATGATCACTCCGGATCACAGATGGCCTCAACAATATCTACTTGGGAAAAATACATTTAAAAAATGTATCTATCACCAATCCCAAGATTGACACAAACCCCAAAACTATCTAAATGGTTCAATTGAAACTTAACCTAACATCCTAGTTTTGACCTCCTCTTGATGTCTCTGCCCATACCAAACCACAATGTATCCTTAGCATTGGTTTATATTGCATCTACACATCAAAAACCAACTTCCATGCTATATAACCCCCAATGTCATATTTTATGCATGATACTCAAACCCAATGTGTCAATCCCCTAGGATTGAGACTTCAAATCCGTCTCCAACTCCTTTGGCACACTCCATAACCATCTAGACTTGCAAGAGAAATCCTCCCGGGATCCTTAGACCATGGGTCCCAACTTGGCTCCTAGAGCTCCCCCTTGAGCTCTTAGCCTTAGCCACCTCCCTAGGTGACTCAACAAACACTAGGTCACACCAGTGTACCTCCGGTGACTCTTGGCCTACAACCCTAACCTACTTAACTTTGAACACCTTATCCTTGGTTAAGTTCTTCTTCTTCCCTTGAAATGGATTTCCTTTGCCATTCCTTAATCTTCCATCCTTGGCATAATTATATACTACCCTAGCATATTTTCTTCCATTTTCCTTGGATGCACCCAATTTGACATTTTTGGGTTTTTGAACACCCAAGCAAAAGTCAAGTCCCCTAGGTCCAATAATGACCCTACCTAGGACTTTTTCTATTTCTTCAAGTCTTGCCCTCAAGACTTGATTTTTCGAGTTCTAACCCTAGAATCAACATGTCTACCTTGGACATTCCTAGACCTACCCACCTTTCTAGGCATATGTCTTCCCTTCTTGAGATTTGTGCCTTGATCATTAACCACCTTCCTTCCCTTAGGCATGGTAGTTTGGGTCTTTCTTGGTCTAGCCTTGGGTAATGATTTCTTAGAATTATCTACCTTGTTAACCCTATTCCTATCATTATACCTAAATTCATGATTATTCTTAACAAGCATATAAGAATTAGAAATTGAATTTATTTCGAATAAGGGATTACGTTCCCCTTTACCTTTGAATCTCCCCCTTGACTTGAGCTCCTCTTCTTTTCCAATTCCTTCAAATACGCCAATTTCTTAATTTCTCCTTTCTTTGGGCACTTGGTGTGGTAGTGTCCACGCTCACCACACATGAAACAAATTATATGCTTCTTCTCCTTCTTTTCCCTACAAGCCATGTTAGTTTTTGAAGAAATTGACTCAGGTTTAGGGTTTACCTCCTTTTTCTTACCCAATGGACACTTGTCCTTGTAGTGTCTCTTTTGATTGCACCCAAAGCAAGTTATGTGATCCTTTGACTTTGCTTTGATGGAGGTGGCCACTTCTTCTTGCTCCGACATTGAGGATGGTCTTTCCTCCCCCTCAATCCTTGACGTGGAGACTTCTTTGATTTCTTCCTCACTTGAGGATGTGGGTGATTCCACTTTCTCCTTCTCTTCGGATGTTGAACTTGATTCAGCTTCCGATTGGTTCTCCTCCTTCTCTTGGACCAATGTGTTAGTGCATGTTGCATCAGTGATGTCCTCCTCTAAATGTTTCAATGTTTGACAATATACTTAAGTCAGTGATACATTGAACAAAGGAAGGGTTAGTTAAGAAAGGTATAACAAAGTGAACCAAAGTCCTAGCAAACCTAGGCACGAAGTCCTGGTTCAAGGAATTGGGCACTAAGTCCTGGTGAGTGAAGCTGGGCACTAAGACCTGGCCTAGGGTTGGTCACGAAGACCTGGTTCGAGGAATTGGGCACTAAGTCCTAACCGAGGGTTGGGCACCGAAGTCCTGGTTCGAGGAATTGGGCACTAAGTCCTGGCCGAGGGTTGGGCACCGAAGACCTGGATCGAGGAATTGGGCACGAAGTCCTGGCTGAGGGTTGGGCACCGAAGTCTTGGACCTAGGGGTTGGGCATGAAATCTTGGTTTGAGGGATTGAGCAACTTAGCTGAGCGATGACTAAGGACATAAGTAGAGACGGGTCGAGGTTCGGACTTCTCGAGATCCGAGAGTATCGAAGGCTAAGTAAAAGTCCACCCGAATGACTGGGCGGCAATCGTCTCCTGAGAGGAGTAGGTTGAAGGCACGTTCCCGGGGTGGGAACTTGCGTCGGTTCGACCTAGGGTTTCGGGGAAATCTGAAGTCAGAACCATCATGTTAAGGCTAACATTGTGTTTGTATTTGCTTTGTATTTGTATATCTTGCAGGTACCTAGAATGGAAGACAAAGCAGGCAAACAACGCACTAAGCGGCTGGAAGGCTGGCTGCTAGGCACCCCCATTGAATGAGGCGCCTAGATGAAGCAAGGCGCCCCCATCATCCAGGGTGCCTCCATGAAAGGAGGCAAAACATGCTTTCATTCAGGCGCCCCATATGATACAGGCGCCCTGGTTGAAAGCTGTATCTGCTACTGCGAGTTCGAAGTAGAGATAAGCTTTGACTGGGTTCATTGAGGCGCATGGGAGGTCCAGGGTGCCCTAGTCAAGAGTGTTATATGCTGCGACGAGTTCGGCGCGGGGATAAGCTTTGACCAAGCCCTTTGAAGCGCCTCGGTGATCACAGGCGCCCTAATGAAGGCTATAAAAGGGGCCTCGACCCCAAGGCTCATCACACAACTTCTGAGATCAATATGAGTCTTCTGACTGACGACAAAGCACTAATAGCGAAGCTCTGCGACCAAGGAAGCTCCGGGAGGAAGTGCGCGGCACTTCGGAGTTCCAGATCGGCTGAGTCTTCGACTCAATTTGAATTTACAATTCTGCAATTATTTCTTTACATCTTTTTTATTGTAATTTATGCACTGTAAGACGAGTTTCTTCGCCTCCAGAAAGTTCGGAAAGGAGACCATTAGTGGACGAGCATTCCCGTGCTTAGGCCTTGGATGTACTGACCCTGGGGGTTGGGAACCAAGTAAAAAATCTCGTGTGCACTTCTTTTGTTCGTTCTTTCTGTTTTCCGCTGCTACTAACTCTGTCTCTAGAACGAACCTCGAAAGTCAACGAAATGATGAATTTCCGCGAGAAAATTTTACAGTCGATATTCACCCCCCCCCTCTATCGATGACACTTGTCCTACACAATGACCCATTTTTCATGGGCTACTCTTCTCCTTGTCTTTGTGTCAAATTTTCATGTAGAGCTATCACCTTTCTCCATAGCTCATATGCATTCTTGTATTCTCCTATATTTGACACAATATATGGAGGTAATAAATTTAATACAATTCTAGTTACCTCCTTATCCGCCTCCTCTTCCTCTGTTTGATCCTTGGTCCAATACCGAGGTCGAATGCGTTTTCCCTTCTTATCCGTTGGAGTTTCAAATGGAACCTCCAATACAGTCCAATGATCCCAATCTATTTGGAACCACATCTCCAACCGCTTCCTCCAATAATCGAAGTCATCTCGATCATATGGAGGTGGGATCCGAATATCCCATCCAAGCGGACCTTTCGAATCCATCTTCCTCTAGCACCTTTGCTCTTTTAGCGGTTATTCCAACAAGAGTGAATCTCGTTCTGATACCACTTGTTGGGACCTTGACGAATGGCTAGAGGGGGTGAATAGCCAATCACCCACTTCTATTTCGATTTTCTTCCTACAATGTTAGCGTGCGCAAGCGGAAATACTAATAACATGAGTAAACAAACGCTAACACAAACCGTTTACGTGGTTCGTGTTAGATGTGTATACTGAATGACATGACTTTTATTATATGAATATCTTTTATGAAAAGAGAATCACACTACACTAGGTGTCTGTTTATAATAGTACAAACACGAAGTCCCATTGCTTAGCATTGTAGATAACATGGTGTGTGGTGTCACACGGAAGATCATGTTATTATTTCCTTACTTAGCATAAATAGAGGCTCACAACCTAGATGGAATTGGACAATCCATTGGGATGGTTATAGTGTAGTCAGGTGTGGTTGATCATGACCATAGGACTATACTAGTGTGCTATGAGTACATTGAGCAGGACCGAAACCCGAGGTTATCCGATTTGTACTGACTAGATAATTGGATAGGACCTCAGTTGTTATTATGGAGGACGATCCCTTAATCCTGAAATAATATTAGGCATATATTATTATTTATTATTTCTTTGATTTATCAAAGGGCGAAATCTATTCTGTTAGATTGACAGACCCGGTAAGTTGGGAAATAATATTAATAATATGATGTGCCGATGATTATTGACGAAAACCGTGTCCTGGTGAGTCAGAATGATGATGCCCCCTTGATAAGCTCAAAAGGTTCATCGTGCCAAACCCTGCAGGTGGATTTGATCCGACATGCTAATAAGGTTGAGTGGTACTAATCAAGGATCCAGAAGTTAATTAATTTAAATTGTCAGTAATTTAATTAATTAACGGGCATACATGATTTTAAACACGGGGGGATGGATGACTCGTAATATGTGGAGCCCATATGAAAATATGGGGGTTGGTGAGGTGAGTTTAATTAGGATCCTTTAGTGGAATGGATCCAAATTAATGGATTGTGTTTGGAACGATTAGCGGGTCAAGAACCAACTCCTCCTCTTGGTCCCTGCCTTAGCCCTATAAATACCCTATGAGATCAAGAAACCAAACCAATTAATCAAACCCAAGAGTCAAGGAAAAAACCCTCTCCCTCTCCCTCTATCTTTCTCTCTCGGCACCGAATAGGGAGAAGGGTTCTCCCTTCGGTTTTCTCTATTCCTCCTCCACCAAGCTTCGGCCGAGACTCAAGGAAGCAAGGTAGGAATCTCTTCTACCTTGTTTGAGGCTCGGGAAGGGTAGAGGAGGCGCTGTCAAGGAGAAGAAGGCGACGCAAGGGACACCTTGCGGCAGCGGCGCAAAAGGGAAGAAGAAGGAGTTTGAGGGCTTTTGTGGCTGAGAAGAAGGCTGTTCCTTGTCTTATTCTTCTTCTTCTTCTTCTTCTTCTTCATCTTCCTCTCAAGGTGTACCGCTGATCCGGAGGGCTTGGAGCCAACTCCGGCGGACAGTGGCGCAAACTCTAGGGTTTAGGGTTTTGCGGGCGGTTGAAGAAGGGGTTTGGTTGGGGCTTTTGGTGATCTCAGATCACGGTAGATTGTCACCCACACGACGTCCGCAAAGGGAGGGACATAAGGTAGAAAACCGCGAGGTGATTGGAAAGGTTTAACCTTCCATAAACTCCTTTGTATTTCCTTATGTCTTACATGTGTTGTGTGGATATGTCTCGTCATTTTATGTGTAAGAATTTTATGTTTTGCTTGCAAAATATATTTAATAAATTCGTAACTAGACCCCGACCATAAACACAAAAGCCGGCGATCAACTCGTTGCCTTTTCCGTGGTCGAACGATTGAGCAAAGTGGAAGGCCAATTTTGGTAATTGGCTAAGTTGCAACTTTGGATCATTCGATACGGCACGAAACGGTCAATGGGAAACGTCTCTCTATTCCGATAATTTTTTAATTCGTAGGCATAGAGAGGTCTCTCGGATTGATCAGGTATTCGCTTAGGAAACCCGCCAAGCCATACCCAACAATTGGTATCAGAACTGAGGTTTCCGGCTTTGTGTGTTTAAGGATTGGTTATTTTTGCAAATTTTCATACATTTTTATTTTAATGATGCGTGGATGTGTGTGACCTAACTTTGTGTTGCAGGCGTGAGATTCCAACTTCATGGCCAAAAAATTATTTGTGTGAATGTTTGCAATTTTTGTAATAATTTAATCCTTGGGGTTGACGAGGCTAGGTATTTAATTTTTGTAATTAAATACGGCACATGTTTAGCCAAGTTTTTTTATTTTACAGTTGATCTAGATTTCATGTACACTCCCTTGTGGAGTATAGGATCAATGATGTAAATAATTAACTCTTCATTTCGGCACGGAGAACCCTCAAGGTAGCATGCGCAGAAGGAAGAGAGGAGTGGATGAAATGACAGCATGACTGGAGGCACATGAGAGACCAAGGGGCCATGAAAGTTGGAAAATCTAGTATTTTTCACTATTATTGTTTTCATGATGTTGGTTCTGTGCTTGGTTGTGTGGTAGTGCTAGAAAATTCCTCGAGATAAATTACTAAGTGGGAGAGGGACCCTAAGGGTCCCACGGCTTCCATTACAATTCGATAAGTGATGTGAACAAGTCTGCGCGTCGGCTTTGAGTGCCTTCCTCCCCATCGGATGGACTTATTCTGCGGATCACTGGGTCGAAAAAGACTGTAGAAAATTACTGAAGAGCGTGTGGACTTCCACATCGGAAGGCACATAATCCAAAATAATTTTCTTGGTGTCGTCTAATGGTGCACACTTAGATGCGAATAATAGTATCCTCCCCATCGGAGTCACTGCTGTTATTCTGCAGAGCCGAAGGAAACCAACTATTGATCTTATTTGTCAAAAAGTTAGGTTGACAAGATAGTAAGATCAATGGGTAAAACCTCCTCTTACGAATGAAGGGATTCGTATACGTCCACACCATCGTGGCATGCGAATTTCTCGGTGTATAGAGGTGTTGGTGAAATTCGAAAATTAATTGTTTTGAGGAATCAATTTATTTTCGATTTCTAAAGTAGTGTATGTTGTGATTCTCAGGTTTTTCATAAATGGCTTTTACTCCACTTGCAACCATTCTTAAGGACAATTAACTTACTGGCCCTAATTATATTGACTGGAAGAGGAACCTAGACATAGTCCTCACTGCTGAGGAGTACAAATTTGTACTCTTCGAAGAATGCCCGGAAAAGCCTAGAGAAGACTCTGGTGAAGAGTTGAGGGAGCGTTATAGGAAGTGAAAAAAGACAGATGAGATGGCACAGTGTTACATTCTGGCATCGATATCGAATGTGCTGAAACATCAGCATCAGGCCATGCCCACTGCCAGTGACATGATGCTGAACCTCAAAGACCTCTTCGGGCACCAAGGTCGAGCTGCTAGGAAAAGTGCGATGAAGAGTCTGATGTCAACCACTATGGTTGAAGGGACACCCGTTAGGGAGCATGTCCTAAAGATGATGGCTCATCTCAATCAGATTGAGGTCCTGGGAGCTGAAATCGACGGGGAATCCCAAGTCGATATCATACTTCAGTCTTTGCCGAAGAGTTTTGAGCACTTCAACCTCAACTATAATATGAATAAGAAGAATTATACGTTGGGTGAATTGCTAGGAGAACTCCAGGCGGCAGAGGCACTCTTTCAGAAGAACTCACATGCCTTAGTAACTCAAAAGGTTTCTACTTCTGAGCCAAAAGGTAGGAAGAAGAAGAAACGAGGAGGGTTCAAGAAGGCAGGTGCATCGCAAGGACCCCGGACTGGTGTGAAGAAGCCAAAGGGCAGGTGCTTCACATGCAAGGAAACTGGGCACTGGAAGGCGGACTGTCCCCGTCGTAAAAGCAAAGGTATTTCTTCAGTCTTAGTCGTTGAAACATGTTTAGCGGTGCTATCTACCAGTACCTGGTGTGTAGATACAGGAGCCACTGACTATGTCTGCAATACTCTACAGGGGTTCCAGGAAACTCAACAGCTGGCGAATGAAGAAATAATGGTCTTCATTGGCAATGCTACAAGGGTAGCAGCAGTAGCAGTGGGAGTCTTTCATTTATCTTTTGAGAGAAATAAAGTGCTAGTTCTGAGAGATTGCCTTTATGTACCTTCATTTAGAATGAATTTAATTTCAGTTTCTAAGTTATTCAAGGATGGATATTCTGTTACTTTTGATAATAAAGTTGTTATTAAGAGAAACAGGGAGATTATCTGTTCAGGTACGTTAGTAGGCAATCTGTATACTCTAGAACCAAAACCTCCCACGATGCACACTGAAGTAAATAGCTCATCATCTAACTTGAATAAGAGAAAGGAGCCTTCTAAGATGAATTAGACATATCTTTGGCACCTTAGGCATGGTCATATTAACCTTAGTAGGATTCAGAGGTTGATAGTGTTGGTGCCGGAAGCACCATATCGAACCTTGTTTTGATATTGGCAAAGGATTCAAAGTTAAGTACTATTTGTGATCTAACAATGTTACTTGAGTTTGCAGAAAGAAGTCCTGGTGAAGGGCTGCTGGGCACCTAGCGAAGGGCTGCTAGGCATCAAAACCCTAAGTCCTGGCGAAGGGCAGCTGGGCACCTAGCGAAGGGTTGCTAGGCATCTAAGACCTGGCAAATGATTGCTAGGAACCTGGTGAAGGGCTACTAGGCATCTAAGACCTGGCGAAGGACTGCTAGGCACCTGGCGAAGGGCTGCTAGGCACTGAAGACGTGGCGAAGGACTGCTAGGCACCTGGCGAAGGGCTGCTAGGCATCTAAGATCTGGCGAAGGACTGCTAGGCACCTGGCGAAGGACTTCTAGCCACTGAAGACCTGGCGAAGGGCTGCTAGGCACCTGGCGAAGGACTGCAAGGTACCGAAGACCTGGCGAAGGGCTGCTAGGCACCTGGCGAAGGGCTGCTGGGAAAAAGTCCAACCGGAGAAGCCAGTTGGCAAAAGGTAAACTCTCCTGAGAGGAGTAGGTGAGGACGCGTTCCCCGTCGAGGGAACAGTAGGCGTCGATTCGACCTAGGGTTCCATTTGGGAGACCCGAAGTCAGAACCAAGACAGCTACGGCTGTAAAAACCAACTAATATTCTTGCCTTGTTGTTTTGGAACTAACCTTGAATGCAGGGACCAAGGGAACGTGTTTCTGTAGCTCAGAACACCCTAAAGTAGAAGGGCAGGAAGCTGGGCCAAGTGCCCAGGAGGTCCCGGGCGCCTAAGGTTAAAGACAAAACAAAGGAATCAAGAAGTGCTTCGAAACAGGCTTAGGTAGGGCGCCCCGGAGGCCCCTGGCGCCCAAGGTCAAAGCAATCGAAGCAAAGTAATATGAAGCCAGCGGACGAAATCAAGGAGGGCACCCCCAACGTCCCGGGCACCCCATTTAGCTCCAGAGCTGATTCGTAGGGGATAAGCGCTGACCAAGCTTCGGATAAAGGTTTTCAGATCCGAAGGCACGTGTCAGGCGCCCCCGATGTCCCAGGCAACCCCACGAGCACTATAAAAGGGGGTCAACCCCTAAGTCTTCAACAACAATCTTCCAACGCCTCTAAGCTCTTCGGTCAAGCGCTCTGCTCTGGCAAACTCTGTTCTCGACATTCCAGCGCCGACGAAGACCCTCTGCTCCGAAGTACGATCCACACCGGGCGTCGGTAACGAAGAGTATACTTGTTTTTACTGCACTACTATTGTAACAATCTCTGTAAACCTTTTGCGCTACTATAGAATTGCCCGCAGTAAACGGTCAAGGACCGTGGGCCTTGGAGTAGGAGCCGACCGCGACTCCGAACTAAGTAAAACCACTTGAGTTCTATGTGTGTATTTTGTTTAAATTCCGCTGCGTACTTTCTCTTTTCTAAATTCGAAATATTTTCACGATATTCACCCCCCCTCTATCGTGGTTACTCGATCCAACAGATAGCCGACGGGCCCTTGGGTTCATTGGTGGTGGAGGATCACCCTACCTGTGAGTCCTGCTTGGAAGGGAAGATGACTAAGAGGCCTTTTAAGGCTAAGGGGTATAGGGCAAAAGAGGTATTAGAATTGATTCATTATGATGTATGTGGCCCTATGTCAATCCAGGCTAGAGGAGGCTTTGAATATTTCGTCACTTTCATTGACGATTATTCAAGGTATGGGTACATTTACCTGATGCGCCGTAAGTCTGAATGCTTTGATAAGTTCAAAGAATTCAAGGCTGATGTGGAGAAACATCAAGGTAAAAGTTGTTGGAACTTGGATGGCTAGAGAGGGGGGGGGGATGAATGTAGCCAGACACCGAACTTTAGAGCTTTTGAAATTTCTGCGACTCAAGGATCAGTAGCACAGCGGAAGCACAAGAAAACAGAGTATGCAAAAAACTAAACCCTAAACTAAGCACAAATGCAAAACGCTAACAAGAGGATTTACAAGGTTCGAGGATAACTTGCCCCTACTCCTTGGCGTGCCCTTAAGGTGGGCGATCCCTTGATCGTCGGCAGATCAAGCCCCGGAAAATCCGGATAGAAAGCAACCTCCTTCTCAGTGGAGTAACCTCTCAACAGTGTTTCAACAAAGATAGAGTATTAAGCATAATGAAACAAAAGAAGGATCTTACAGAGCACTTAGGACAGCAAGAACTCAGACAAACTTCTCCCAAGCTCCACTCAGCGCAGATCTCACACAAGAATCCCCTTCTTTGTGTCTTCTCGCTGATGGACTCACCAAGCTTTCTGACTCTTCTTTCCAATGCTCAAGTAACAGATAGTTGCTTCAAAGATCGCAGTTGCTTGCTCAAGATGATGGAATAACAGATCGCACAAGCAATGTGAGAACTGATCGCGCGTATGTAGTATAGCTGTTAGAATAAGAGTTGTTTCCTTGAGTTGCTAAGAGTTCTTCAGTTGTGGAGACTTCTTCGCCACCAAGCGCTTAAGTCCCTCCATTGATCGCAGGTCACAGCCATCTCACTGCAGCCTCCAGCTGCTCACCTGCAACACCCAGCCTACCACTGATCTCACCTGGACTCCCTGAGCTTCCCTCAGACTAGCCCCAGTCAGCAGCCAGTGCCCGTTGCAACCTGAGATGGCAAATGGACAAACCTGCTCCAAGGAAAGGCCTCCATTGACTCTCCTTGAGTGTTTGAATCCATCCCTATCACCTGTAATCTTGATCAGATCATTAGCACAACATATCACACAGAGAATCAAGGATCAGGTATTAAGCGCAGAGAAATCAGATCTGTTCAGACGTGCTCAGAGCGTCTGACAATGCATTTTGAATTAAAGTGATCGGTCACCGGACCGATCCACCTCTTTGCTGGGGCTCCCAACTTTCGCGGCCACACGGGCCTGATCGGTCACCAGACCGATCAGGTTATGACCCGATTGGTCACCAGATCGATCAGGCTCCTCTCTAACCGATCAGGCTCCAGCCTGATCGGTTATAAGACGGAGTCCGTGACACTTGATCGTTCTCCAGAACGGTCTGAACAGTGTTCTAGATCGGTCACCAGACCGATCAAGAGCAGATCAGTAAGGTTCCCAAAAACCTACTGGATGCTCCCTGATCGTGTTAGTAGGAGCCCTAGAGCTAATTATGTGATGATTGACAAGGGGCATTTTGTATCATATTCTATTATTAATAAAGACATGTTTGGTTATTATACTTACTTTGTATTTTGTGCCGAATGACAGTATAATAATGTCCTTGTGTAGTAGGTTCTTATCTACATTATATCGATTGGTTGAATCGATAGTAAGATAATGTAGAGAATACTACACTAAATTATTCCTAGTCAAGCATCAATTATTCAGGGACAATATTGATGCATGGAGACTAGCATGTAGGTCAACTGATGACTTGAGCTCATAAGTCATGAATATGTGATATCAAGTTGACACATGGGTATACATTGGAGAATTTGTACTGAATGACCCGCCATGAGAAAGGTTCATAGATTGTCATATGAGTGTCATAGACTTTCTCATGTGACTATTGGTATGAATAGTCCTTAGACTTGAAGTCACTACGGTTCCCTACATAAGGAGTTATGTACTTTGGTATCGTCAAACGTCACCCGTAACAGGGTGGACTATAAAGGCGATCACTGGGTATGTAATGAATTATGCGGAGGGATGTGAGTGATGTAGATGGGATCTATCCCTCCTATATGACGGTAGTGATATCTGTGGGCCCCTTGATTGAGTAGGACTATTGAAACGCATGGCCATGCTCAAATGAGTCAATATGAGATATTGAGCTCATTTGTTTGAGTGAGTCTACTCGGGGATCAAGAAACACAAGATTGATTGAGGATGACACGGTCTATGCCTCATTGGTCAATCTAGATATCAAGGATAGAAGGACAAGGTCATACATTATCATAGTCACAGAGGTTTAGTCGGATCTCAACTTTTCTTGTTACTTGGGTAGCAATGATGCATTGTTAGATACCGCTCATTGCTTATGTGTCTAAAGTGTTTAGGCGCATTGCCAACGTCACGAGAACCTATTGGGTCACACACAAAGGACACAATACTTAGGGAAAGTTGATCAGCAGATCTGAGCCCGAGTTGGGAACTCGGGAGACCTGAGCCCGAGTTCCCAACTCGGGAGACCTGAGCCCGAGTTGGGAACTCGGGAGGTCAGTTCGGGAGACTCGAGTTGGGAACTCGAGAGAGACCGAGTCGGAGCTCGGCGGGCCGAGTCGGAGCTCGGCGAACCGAGTCGGAGCTCGGCGGACCGAGTCGGAGCTCGGCGGATCGAGTCGGCACTCGGCAGACTGGGTCGGAGCTCGGCAGACTGGGTCGGGAGCTCGCCACTCGGGAGACTTGGTCGGGAGACCGAGTCGGAAGCTCGAGAGGCCCGGTCGGAGTTGCATGAAGGAAAGAGAAAAGTCTCTCTTCATTGGATGAAAAGATTCTTTTCTTGCATGGAAAATGATAAAGAGCCACATAAAAAGATGTGCTCTTTATTGGGAAGCCAAAGAGACACAAACCTCTTCATATTCATGGGATGATTATAAAAGAGGGCCTTATGACTTTGGATGGGGTCTTCTTCTTGCCATAGCTTTTCCCCTTCCCTTCCTCTCTTCTTCCTCTCCTCTACTCCTAGTCGAAACCTTATTGTAAGGTTCTTGGTATTTTCGAGCTACCTTAAGTTGCTAGCACAACTAAGGTAGTTCTCCCGAAGTTGAGAGATTGTGTCCGTGTGGATACGAATAGAGGCACAGACGTTTGAACGTGCAAGAGATCCGACCCATCTTAGAAGAGCGAGATAACCGAAGGGCACGCTCCAAAGGTATATCTTCTTTAGAAGTAGATGTAGATCAACTTTGTACGAGTTTTTCTTTCGCATGGATCGCTAGTGAGTTCTTGTTTCCGCTGCGTTTTTATTGTCATATGCCGGGAGAACCCAACAGATCAGTCACCGGACCGATCAGGAGCAGAGCAGCAAGGGAACTGAACTCACTTGTGGGCTTCCTGATCGGTCACCAGACCGATCAGGAGCTGAGCAGTGAGTGAAACGCATACTCCCTGATCGGTCACCAGACCGATCAGTCATCGCTGGATCGGTCACCAAGACGATCCACAAGGAGCACCGTGCCAATCTCCCTGATCGATCACCAGACCGATCCAGGGGCTCCAACCTAGCCCAACAAGCTAGGGTTTCACCCAACCTAGCCCTCCAAGCTAGGACCTGACCCTCCAAGTCAGGATTTCATCCAACCTAGCCCTCCAAGCTAGGACCTAGCCCTCCAAGCCAGGATTTCATCAACCTAGCCCTCCAGGCTAGGACCTGACCCTCCAAGCCAAGACTTTCATCAACCTAGCCCTCCAGCCTAGGACCTGACCCTCCAAGCTAGGACTTTCATCAACCTAGCCCTCTAGGCTTGGACTTTTCACCTAACCCTCCAAGTTGGGACTTTTCACCTAACCCTCCAAGTTAGGACTTTTCACCTAGTCCTCCAAGCTAGGACATTTCACCCAACCCTCCAAGTTAGGATTTTTTCACACCTAGCCCTCCAAGCTAGGATTTTTCACACCTAACCCTCTAGGTTAGGACTTTTTCACACCTAGCCCTCGAAGCTAGGATTTTCTCACACCTAACCCTCCAGGTTAGGACTTTTCCACACCTAGCCTTCCAAGCTAGGTTTTTTTACACCTAGCCCTCCAAGCTAGGATTTTTCCTACCTAACCCTCCAGGTTAGGATTTCAATCATTCTGTGCCTAATCCTCGATCAGGACTTAATCATAATCATAATCATCAACCTAAACTAAAATCGATGTCAACACCAAAACAACAATCAGGGTCAGACTGCATCAACAATCTCCCTCTTTTTGTTGTTTGACAACCCGATTTTAAGTTTAGGGATTCGAAATTAATTTTCTCAAATTTCACAATCATAGGGGAATCAGGATCCTCCCCCTACAACATAGTTATCCCAAACTTAACCAACCACACTCTCCCCCTTTATCAAACACCGAAAAGGGTGTAGACGGGTTGTTAAGTTTAATTATACTCCCCCTCAATCGTAGGGGTCTCCCACAACATCAAAAGAATTGATTGAATTTTGAAAGCATATGAAAACATACGATAAAGATAAGTTATGACAAAGCGATCATATGTATCATATAAACAAAACATCATAAGCAGAATCATAGCAATGCATAATATCAGATGAATAAAGCATAAGCAAAATCTAGTGATAGAAGTAAGGCATAAAACATAGCCTGAAGAGTCAAGTGCATCATACATCAAAACCAGACAACTAATTAGATGCATATCAATGCATCAAAGTCAAGGCAAATGCGGCACAAGGCCATAAAAGTCAAGTCATGAGGCATACAGCCCGAAAGTCATACAATCCAAACAGTCAGATAGTCAAATCACAAGCAGATGCATAGTATATCAACCATCGGCGGGGGGGGGGGGGGGGGGTCATCATGCATAGGGTCATCCATCGTGGCATCATCAGGAGCAAAAGACCCAGGTGCAGCACTGCCGGAGGGCGCATCTCCCGAAAATGTGTGGCGACGCCACTCATCATACCAAGTCTGCTGTAGCGTACGGACCCCGGAGACATCAGACTCCACCGCGGTCAGTCTGCGATCGAAGGAGCGAAAACCTGAGCAGACCTCCTTGAGATAGAGCTCACTTAAGTGAAGATCATGCTGAATCATCCGATCCAGCTCGAAAATCTGCCAGCGTAGGTCCGGGTCCGGCTCATAGTCGTAGTCAGCAGCAGCAGCAGCGGGAGCCTCCGGAGGTGCAGCAGCATCTGCTGGTGCCTGAAAGTGTGGACCTCCCCCAGGTAGATCGCCAAGACCTCTCCCGTCCTTCCAAACCAGTGCCTGATCGTGATCCCGAATGATGATACCAGACTTGGCGAATGCTCGCCTGCCAAGTCAGCAATCTTGTCTAACCATGGGCACTGTCCAGCCCTTGGTTACATCAACTCCCACTGACATAAGCCAGTCGGTGATGACGTGACCAAACGACATATAGACAGTGCATTGGCTCGGCTCTCTATAGGATAGGATGGACTAAAAAATACTCTCCATGATGTCAAAGTCCATGCGGCGGTGCATACCATAGAGCATCAGGCAATGATAGGGACGGATCTCGGTCAAGGGCTTTGAAGTGATAGGCAAGATGCAATTGGTGATTATCTTGAAGAGGATGTAGTCAACAGGAGAAAGTCGTAGAGCTGCAAAAGTCAGAAAATCGGGCCCTAACTCGTCAAGACCAGTTGGTCGTGGATGGCCAAAGAAATGCTGATAGATGCTGTCGGGGTTGATGTCCGCAAAAGGAGCCAACAAGGGGTCAGGGAGCTCAGGATAGATAGAATACAAGTTAGGCGATCGATGACCGCCCAGATACTCTACCAGAATCTCATAAGAAAAATCAAGATTTCTCCTGGCGACCCGAGTAGTGAACTCAAAGCCCCCTTGAGGTCCTTGCTGAAGGTTGTTGTCAAACTCGGAAACAAGGTCATAATTTATCGTTCACTCCAGGGAGAGGAGAAAGCCAAGGTTGTAGAAGGTGACTATCTCCATGATGGAGGGACAGTGCTCGGATAGAAAGGGAACATCAATTGATCTGCAGGAGAGCAACTTGAAGGTCCTGGACTGAAAGGCCTGCTCACAGGCAGCATTAGGGAAACGAGAACTTGAAGAAGGCTGAGGCCTTCGGGAGGGCGCGGAAGAAGAAGAGCCTTTGCCCTTTGCGCTTCCCTCCACGGGTTCTTTTCCCTTAGATGACTTTCTAAAGGTTTGAAGAATTGATCATACCAACAATTTGAATCAAATGAAGTGAATCAAGTGAACATAATCGTGACACAAATAAAGGATCACAAAATCAATACAAGAATTGGTCATGGTATAGAATAATCAAGTGAACATAAAGCATTGATCAAGTGAGATGGGGTTTAATCAGTCAAATTGAAAGGTCATGGCAAGAAAGGGTTACGGCAAAATCATAGGGTCATGGCACAACAGAAGAACACCAAAAGAAAGACCATGGTTAGCGCAAATACATACACTATGAACTGATCTGTAATGAAAACTGACAAAAACGCTTACTTAGGTGTCATTGATGTTGATTGACTTCGAAAACTTGCTCACAAGAGGAAAACCACAGAAGCATGATAGGAAGCCACGCGCAGGAAGGAGGAAACGCAGGAAGAGAACTCACGCACAGCAAGTCACACGCGCACGAGGAGGAGAGACACTCACGAGGAAGGTCGCTCGGGCACGGTAGGAAGGTGTTTCGGCGCTAGGGTTTCGGAAGAAAGGGTTTTCGCGAAGTTATTAGGTTGGTGGATCGGTCCACCAACCGAAATTTAATGTGATCGAACGGATCACCGTTCGATCTGGTAGCTCCCAGACCGATCAGGCTTCGACCTGATCGGACTGGCCTGGTCCTGATCGGTCGGGTGACCGATCAGGCAGGCTCCTGATCGTTCGGCTGATCGATCAGGAAGCGAATAGTAGGTTTGGAGGTTTTTCCGTGAGCCCCCTCATCGGTGCGGTGACCGATCAAGCTTCCTGAAATTCCTGATACGATCTGAAACTTTTAGTTTCAGACTTCCAAGTGATTTTTGATAAGATCTGATAAAGAATATCGATCTTCGAAGTGGTCCCTTGACTAAAATTGATCCCTTAATAAGGATCAAAGGTCCTTATGGGTTTAACAATCACTTTGCTCCACTCAAGTGGAGTCAAACTCAATCAACAAACATCCACTCAATTTCAAACAAGTTTATATCAAATTCAAGTTTCCAATCAAGTTTCCTTGAATGAAATGTCCAAGTATGATCATGGAACCAAGTACACATGTGTTATGCATTGCTTTTCCCCATACTTGGTCACCAAAGTGATTTTTATCTCGTCAACCAAATTTCTCAAGGGATGCATTGACATTTCGAGAAATTTAGTTGATCCTAGTATCTCACCCCATATCTAGCAAACAAAAATATTTTGTTGAACCTTATAGTTTGTGTGAGATGTCCCCAAGTTACCCAATTGTTACCCAACAATTCGAAATGATCATCAAGGGTTTTGAATGCATTTTGATGTCTATGAAGCGCGACACATTCCCAACTCCCTTCTTAAGAAGCTAAACTCATTTTCGGGGAGTGGTTTAGTGAAAATGTCCACTAGATTTGATTTGGACTCTACATATGATAATACAACATCTCCTCTAGAAACATGATCCCTAATGAAGTGGTGACGCACTTTAATATGTTTAGTTCTAGAGTGATGGACTGGATTCTTTGTTAGGTCAATTGTGCTTATGTTGTCACACAACACTTGCACACCCTTGTAGCTTAATCCATAGTCCTCTAGAGTATGAATCATCCACAACAATTGTGATATGCTCTCTCCCATAGCAATATATTCTGCCTCGGTCGTGGAGAGAGCAACACAATGTTGCTTCCGACTTGACCAACTAACTAAAGATGATCCTAAAAATTGGCAACCCCCACTCATGCTTTTCCGATCCAACTTGCATCCAGCATAGTCGGAATCAGTGTAGCCAATTAGGTCAAATGATTCGGTACGGGAGTACCATAGACCAACACCAATTGTGCCCTTGAGGTATCTCAAAATTCTCTTGACGGCAATCAAGTGAGATTCCTTGGCACAAACTTGATACCTAGCGCACATACCCACAGCAAAAAGTATATCAGGTCATCTAGCTGTAAGGTATAGCAAATACCTATCATGCTTCGATATTGAGTCAAATCAACAAGTTTACCACTCTCATCATTGTCTAATCTTGTGTTTGTAGCCATGGGAGTGGTTACCTCTTTTGAATCACTCATGTTGAATTTTCGAAGCATTTCTTGAGTATACATTGATTAGTGCACATGGATTCCATCTCGGGTTTGTTTGATTTTAAGTCCAAGGAAGAAATTCAACTCTCCCACTAGACTCATTTCAAATTCACTCTCCATGTGTCCAATAAACTCATTTAAATAGCCCTTGTTGTTTGAACCACAAATAATGTCATCGACATAAACTTGGGCTACAAATATATTGTCACCATCTCTACGTAGAAATAGTGTATGGTCTATTTGGCCTCTTACAAAGCCTTTTTCAATTAGGAACGTCGACAACCGCTCATACCAAGCTCGGGGTGCTTGTTTAAGGCCGTAAAGCGCCTTCTTGAGCTTAAATACGTGATTTGGGAATTCGGTACTCTCAAACCCCGAAGGTTGTTCGACATAGACCTCTTCTCTAATTAAACCATTTAGAAAGGCCGATTTGACATCCATTTGATATAGCTTGAAACCCCGATGTGCCGCAAATGCAAGCATCAATCGGATGGACTCTAATCGGGCCACGGGAGCATAGGTATCATCATAATCAAGGCCTTCAACTTGACTGTAGCCCTTGGCTACTAAGCGTGCCTTGTTTCTTATGATTTCTCCCTTATGGTTCAATTTATTTTTGAAGACCCATTTGGTTCCAATGATGGTGGTCTTCTTGGGTCTAGGGACTAAGTCCCAGACTTGACTTCTTTCGAATTGACCTAGTTCATCTTGCATAGCAATGATCCAATCGGGATCATTTAATGCTTCATCAAATTTTCTAGGTTCAATTTCGGAAATTAGGGTAACTTCATTAGCCTCATTCCGAAAGAATGATCTAGTCCTAACCCCATGGTGGATGTCTCCAACAATTTGGTCTTGGGGATGACTAGAGGCTAACCTAGTTTACCTTGGTGTTGGTGGTGCTTCTTGAATGGTTTCACTAGACACCAGCTCAGCCTCAGGGTCCGGCTGATCAATGGGTTGTCTAGGCTCACCGTCATCAGACTCATCACCATCAACAACACTTGGAATTTCATTCAAACTTAGTCTCCAAAGTTCGAGTTGAACTCCTTCTACATTTTCTGATTGGTCATTTGCTTTTGGAATTTCTTCAAAAACCACATCAGAAGACTCTTCAACCAATCTAGATTTCTTGTTGTAGACTCGGTAGGCTTTGCTAACGAGGGAGTACCCGACCAGTATCCCTTCATCAGCCTTTGTCGTGAACTTTCCAAGGTGGTCCTTGGTGTTTAGGATAAACACCTTACAACCAAACACCCTACGACGTCTAACCGTAGGTGGTTTTCCAAACCAAAGTTCATGAGGAGTCTTTTCTAAGAACCTATGGATGAGGACTCGGTTTTGCACGTAGCAAGTTGTGTTTACAGCTTCGACCCACAAGTAGCTCGGTAGTGAGTACTCATTAAGCATGCTTCGTGCAGCCTCTTGTAAGACCCGGTTCTTCCTCTCTACAACACCATTTTGTTGTGGTGTTCTAGGTGTGGAGAACTCATGTCTATACCCTCTATCTTGACAAAACTCTAAAAATCGTTGGTTTTGAAATTCACCTCCATGATCACTTCTTATTGTCTTAATTGTTGATGATTTTTCATTTTCAACTCTTCTACAAAAAGAAATGAAAACATCTAAGGTTTGATCCTTATATTTAAGAAAATAGGTCCATGTATATCTAGTAAAATCATCAATGATAACAAAACAATATCTACTTCCATTCAATGATATAATAGTGCTACAATCAAACAAGTCCATATGAAGTAAATCTAATGCGGTAGAAGTACTTACAGTGCTTTTACCTTTATGTGTAGATTTTGTTTGCTTACCCATTTGACATGCATCTCAAAGTTTGTCCTTTTCATACTTGATGCTTGGTAAGCCACGAACTAATTCCTTGTTGGCCAACTTCCGGATATTCTTCATGTTCACGTGTGATAGTCTCCGGTGCCAAAGGGTGGATTCATCTTCTCTTGACATAAGACACTTAGCAAAAGCATTAGTAGCACTTTTAAAGGAAACTTGATAAATGATATCTACTCTTGTTCCTACTAGTACTGTGTCAAAGTTGTCATGTTGTCTAATTAGACATTGACTTGATTTGAAATCAATTGTGTAACCCGCATCACACAATTGACTGACAATTAGGAGATTAAATGTCATCCCCTTGACTAGAAGGACATTCTTAATCCTAAGACATTCGGATATTTGAATGTCCCCTATTCCTATGACCTTAAGACTACCATTGTTACCAAATGAAACATTACCTCTACTTCTTCTTTGAAGTGTGGTATGTTGGAAATGAGATGGCTAAAGAGGGGGGGTGAATATAGCCAATCACTTTTCACTTGCGATTAACAATTTTCCTGCACTTAACTTATCAGTAGCACAACAGCGGAAGAAACAAAAGAAACGGAAAGTTCAGTAAGCTAAAGCAGAGACAAGATCAATACAAAGACAACTGCCAAGAACGCAATCAAGAGGGTTTACAAGGTTCGGGGATAACTTGCCCCTACTCCTTGGCGTGCCCTTAAGGTGGGCGATCCCTTGATCGTCGGCAGATCAAGCCCCGGTTTCACCGGATATAATGCAACCTCCTTCTCGGTGGAGAAACCTCTCCACAGCGTTTCAGACAGAATAGAGTTTAAGCACAAAGAAACTACGAGAAAGATCTTACTCAACCACTTAGCAAGGACAAGAACACAGCTAGCTTCCCTGAGCTCCACCCAGTGGCTATCTCACGCAAGAACCCTTCTCCCTGTCTTCCCACTGTCGGACTCCAAGCTACTTGTTCTCTCCTTCAAGCACTCAAGTAAAGACTGGTTGCTTCTCGATTGCTTGCTCAAAGTGATGACAGCTTCAAGAACGCAGCAAGCAAGCAGATTATGGAGAACACTAGGCGCGGCAAGAACACAAGTTTCAGAACCCTGCTTCTACGAAGCTCACTTCCGCGCTTTTGATCCTCCACCCAGCACCAGGTGACAACATCCTCCATAGCCTCCAGCTATCTTGCTGCCAACACCAACTACCACTGAGCCCTCTCTGGTCTTCCTGAGATCCCCTCAGCCAAGCCCCAGTCTCGGCTCCAGTCTGCAGCTTGGCCGTTGCAACCTGAAATGGAGAATCGGACAAACCTGCTCCAAGGAAAGCCTCCGTTGACCTCTCCTTGAGTGTTTGAATCCTCCCCTGTCACCTGCAGCTTAATCAGACTGTTAGAGCAGCAAATCATCCAGTAAATCAGATATCAGAAGCAAACATCAGCGAATCGGATGTGATCAGACGCTCTGACCACGTCTGACAGTGCAATTTGAATTAAAGTGATCGGTCACTGGACCGATCCAGGATTTGTGGATCGGTCACCAGACCGATCTACTGTAGTGGTGGGATTCCCAGCTCTTATGGCAACACAGGCCTGATCGGTCACCAGACCGATCAGGATGAAGCCTGATCGGTCACTAGACCGATCAGAGTGAAGCCTGATCGGTCACCTAGACCGATCAGGACATATGAACAGTGATTTTTTAATCAGATCCAAGATCCCTGATCGGTCACCAGACCGATCCAGGACTTTGATCAGCAAGGGAACTCACTCACTTCCCACTCCCTGATCGGTCACCAGACCGATCAGGAGTAAGGTAGTGAGGAAGCAGCCTGCTCCCTGATCGGTCACTGGACCGATCAGGAGCCACACAGTAGGTTCCCAACCTCACTATGTGCTCCCTGATCGGTCACCAGTCCTATCAGACATAGCTGGATCGGTCACCGGACCGATCCACTAAGGAGCAGCGTGCCAATGTCCCTGATCGGTCACCAGACCGATCCAGAGACTCAACCCTAGCCCTCCATGCTAGTGGCTTCATCCACCTTAGCCCTCCAAGCTAAGGATTTTTCCATCTAACCCTCCAAGTTGAGAATTTGCACCTAACCCTCCAAGTTAGGACTTTTCACCTAGCCCTCCAAGCTAGGACTTTTCACCTAGCCCTCCAAGCTAGGACTTTTCACCCAACCCTTCCGAGTTAGAACTTCATCCAACCTAGCCCTCCAAGCTAGGCACCTGACCCTCCAAGCCAAGACTTTTTCACCTAATTCTCCGGGATGGGAATTTGCACCTAACCCTCCAAGTTAGGACTTTTCACCAGCCCTCCAAGCTAGGACTTTTCACCCAACCCTTCCGAATTAGGACTTTTCCAACACCTAACCCTCCAGGTTAGGATTTTCCAACACCTAGCCTCCCAGACTTGGATTTTCCAACACCTAACCCTTCAGGTTAGGGTTTTCCATATCATGCCTGATCCCCGACCAGGACTTAATCATAATCATAATCAACCTAAACTAAAATCGATGTCAACACCAAAACAACAATCAGGGCAAGACTGCATCAACAATCTCCCCCTTTTTGTTGTTTGACAATCCGATTTTAAGTTTAGGGATTCTCAATCAATAGCTCAACCTTGGAATCATAGGGGAATCCAGATCCTCCCCCTACAACATGATCATCTTAAACTTAACCAATCCACACTCTCCCCCTTTGTCGAACACGAAAAGGGTCTAGACGGACTGTTAAGTTTTAAACAGGCTCCCCCTCAACCCTAGGGGTATCCCAAATCAACAAAGATGTGATAGGTTGTTGGATAACCATACGAACACATGTGAAAAAGGTATAGCAAGATATAGTAATCACATGCATCATATGAACACGAATTATGAACTCGCAAAGCATGCCATAACATGTATATGTATCAGGTAGACATGGCATTACAAGCATGAACATGGCAATTGAGCAAACATGCAGATAAAACTCATGGCATCAACAATAGATATACTAATATCAGATAAGCATGTGAAGAAAAGTCGGCAAGTCAAAGCATAAGACATCCAGACAAGTAGCAAAATACATGTGACACAAGGCCACAACTATCAAGTCACAGAGCATACAGCCCAGAAGTCATACAACACAGGAAATCATTAACCGTCAATGATATCGTCATCAGAATCATCAATATATATGATATCCCCGGGTGAAGGGCCACTGGGGGACGCACCATCAGGAAACGTATAATGATACCATTCTTCATACCATCTGTCCTGGAACGCGCTCATCTCAGAGACATCAGATGCCAGGGCATCAAAACGGCGATCAAAAGACTGGAACTCGGAGCTGACCTCCTGTCGCCAAAGCTCGAACATGTGTAGTTCGCATTCTATCTTTCGCTCTATCTCCGCAACCTGCCAACTGAGGTCAGGAGCCCACTCATCATAGTCTGCAGTAATAGCTGGCGCCCCCTGGTCAAGAACTGCTTGCAGTAGCTCCCCCACGCAGTTGCGATCCTTCCATCTCAGCCCCTCGGTCCCGAGAACAATGCCGGACTGAGCAAGCATACGACGATCTAGGCGGCAGTCTTGTCGAGTCATCGGCACAATTTGGCCCTGTGAAACGTCGATGCCAACCAACTCCAGCCAGGCAGTGATGATATGGCCGAATGGCATGTAGACTGACTGGGATAATGGCATACTGTGGACGATGATAGAAAGATAGACCGAAACCACTGGGTCAAAGTCTAACTGCTGATGCATCCCGTAAAGCATTAAGCAGTAGAATGGATGAATCTCATCAAGGTGTTTCGAAATAGTAGGTAGGAGACAATTTGTGATGATTTTAAACAACACATAGTCAGCAGGGGAAAGACGAAGAGCAGGGAAAGTGGGAAAGTCACGGGTGCGCTCACCAGAACCCCCTGGCCTGGGATGGCCTAGAAAGTACTCGTAGATGGAATCAGGAGTCACTCCATCGAAGGGAACTGGAAGGGGATTAGGAGGAAAAGGGTAGAGAAAGAAATCATTGTTTGATCTGCGACAGCCGAGAAAATTAGTTAAAATAGATCGATTGAAATCAAGATCAATACCGGCAACACGGGTCCGCCATCCCGTGCTCCACCCAGTGCCCTCTCCACACATCATGTTGTTATAGAATTCAGAGACCAAGTCAAGGTTGATTGGTCTCTCAAGATAAAGAATAGATTGGAGATTATAATGTGTGATAATGTGTTGGATGGTTGGGCAATGTTCATAGATGAAGGAATGGTCAATAGTTCGACATGGCATTAACTTGAAGTTGTGCCACTGGTGTAACACCCCAAATTTGTCAATGTAAAATCATGACAATGTATGAAAATGGTTATAATGAAATGATATAAATTTCATGCAATCACATGCTATGAAATGTCATGAATACATGAAATATTATATTCATGAAATATTATTATCATGAAATATTAGCATGAAATATTATATTCATGAAATATTATTATCATGAAATATTAGCATGAAATATTATATTTATGAAATATTATTATCATGAAATATTATCATGAAATATTAGATTCATGAAGTATTATTAATATTATGAAATTCCATGATAGGCTTGGAAATGAATTATTAAGAGGTAATAAAAAAAAAGTGCAAAGTGGAGGAAGCAAGGATCAAACCTTGAACCTATCACTTGCACTAACTCCTTCCTAACCAGATGCTCTAATGGGTGTTTCGTGTTAGGAGAAGGGGAGACATGCGTGTTAAGGCTTGGGCAAAGAAGAGGCATGTATTTTCACAAGAGGTGTATAAATAAGAGTAAGAGAAGGAAGTTAGAAAGAAGTTTCTTTTTTTTCATTCTTCTTCCTCCCTTCTTCTTCTTCCTTGCCGAGCCTAGCCTTCCCCCTTCCCTTTCGAAATTTAACCCTAGGGCAATTACAAGAAGGAGAGTCCAAGAGCCATTGCTCTCTACCAAGACCAAGGAATACTAGAGAGAAGATTTGGAAGAAAAGGATCTTCGCATACCCTCCAAGTGTAGGGTACCCTACGATTTAAAGAAGGTTAAATTCCAGCGCTAGGATGTAAGTGTCCTCTCGCCTGCAGTATAATTGCTATTAAATGTTTGTTTGTGTGTTTCTTTTGAAAAATCACAAGGATCATCCTTGTAGAAGTTTCGGCCACCCTAGGATTGGGGGTCCAAGAGAAAGGTTTGATCCAACTTTGATGCATGGGAAGACTTTGGGACTTAGGTATACATGTGATGGATTTTTCTTCATGGTGTCAAGAACAAAAACCTAGGGTTGTCCTTGTGTGGGTTTCGGCCACTTCCTAAGGGATGTGCTTGGCAACTTTTCATTACATGAAAATAACCCTTAAGACCTAGGGTATACTCATATGTGATGTTTCCAAATTTTTGGAAGGACAAAATTAGGGTTTGGTACCCTACAAGGTTTCGGCCAAACCCTTGTAAATTAGGGTTAGTGGATGCTAACCCCACTTTGAGGTTTAAACCATGTTTAAATTGTTACATGAAATGTACTTGAGGTGTTTGTAAGAATGCTTGAATGAATGCTTGATTGGAAAACCAAACTCCTTTACTTGTGAGTTTCGGCCAACCCTAGCTCTAGGGTTGGGAAGTCCTTAATGAAACCATGAAGCATGCTACACTTATATGATGTGTGTATAAATTATGTGACCTATCTTGTTAGGTATAAAAGCATGCCTTATAGCCCATGGGGCACTCTTATGACATGAACATGATGTGGTTGAGATGTGGTGGATAATATGCTTAAAAAAAAAGGATACTCTATTGAACTGGGATCAAGAGCACCCGAATGTGTGGTGTGTCCCTAGGGGATCAAGAGCACCCGAATGTGTGGTGTGTCCCTTTGAGAAGTGATTAAGAGTACCTTTAGGCATATACATATATGAGTAATTGCATGATAAATTACTTTACTTTGAAAGTTGTGTACCCGACTCGGAAGGGGGTCGTTAAACAAATCCAATGTGCATGTTAACTGAAGGTCATGGCATTGGTAGGACGGAAGGGTCCTGCTCTAATTAGATTGGTGGCTCGCTACCCTAATTTATTAGGGAACGCGCATGATGTGGTACTACAACTGGGCCCTGGGAGATATTGTATTTTTAAGTACTTACCTTTATGGAACTTTTTGAAAAACATTTCTAATTATGTGATAATCTTGTTCTGTAAGTACTTAGAGATATTTGATGTGATGCTTATGATGCTTTGATGAGATGCTTATGATGCTTATAATCTTGTTCTGTAAGTACTTAGAGATATTTGATGTGATGCTTATGATGCTTTGATGAGATGCTTATAATGCTTATAATCTTGTTCTATCTTGATTACTGAGTACATGATATGATGTATCGATATGGTTTTGCGAGTAGGCCCGGATTCTTACTAAGCATGTTTTGCTTACTAGTTCATGTTGTTTTCTTATGCTGCAGATAGCGGTAAGAAATACTTGAACTAAAGGAAGAGGCAGAGGGAAGGCTAGAGGATGTGTGTGGTGATGGCTCGGGAAAGAACGAAAGATTCTATCTACCTTGTTTTGTCTAGAATCTAAACTGCTTCCAATGAAAGATTGAAATTGTATTGCTATACTCTGAATGTGTGATGATCATGACTACTCTACTGTGATTAAGTTAGGGATATGGAACCTATGTCATGCTAGATAACACTATCATTAATGTCTAAACTTTGTAGTATGCATGCTAAGTAAAATGCTAGATAATTACTATTTTCTGTTTCTTATGAATGCTAATTTCTTATGAATGCTTCTCTTGCATGTATCTAAGACTAGATAACTCTTGCTATATTCTTACTTGAGATTCCATGCTATAGTGTGTTAAATGATCTTCCTATTAGGTTGTAAATGCATGTAGATATAAAAGAAATGAAAAAAAACCTTGCTTGGTAAATTAGTCTTCAATAAGCATGCTTACTACATTTCTTTTATTGTAACTGTTTTGTTTGGATATACATGCTTAAAATGATAAATGATTTGAATGTATGGACCCGTAACCCCGCCTTAAGGGTAGATATAAGGTCGGGCGTTACAACTGGAATTTGAAAGCAAGACCAGGACTCTGAAACCGAGTAAGTTGAGGTGGTGGATGCCCTTGAGAAGATGTAGATGACGAAGAAGTTTTCCCTCTTGAACTGCCCTCTAAAACCTCCTTTCCCTTAGAAGGCTTTCTAAAGGGTTGAATTGATCATGACACAGGATTCAAATGATAAGATCGATCACACAAAACAAGAATTGATCATAAAAGATGATACCCAATCATTAGATCAAAAGGAAATTTCGATCATAGACATAAGGTGAAAAAGTAAGGTCACGGTAGGCAAAATATGATCACGATACACCAGCAAGAACAAGAACAAAAACCATGGTTAGCTTCATATCCATATAATCCATGAAGAGATTTGTAGAAAAACTTAAATCAAGACTTACTTAGGCACCATGGGTGAGGTTGCGCAAGGGAGGAAGAAGCTAGTTCCTCAAGGTTGAGAGAGAAAGAGGCCTGCGCAATAGAAACTCTCGGACGCAGAGAGCTTGGAATATGTGGGGAGCTTGGAATATGTGGGGAGTCCACAAGAAATCGCATGCACGAAGTGGGAGAGACGCAGGAGAGTGCTCTTGCTCAAACAAGGTTGCGCAGATGAGGAGTTTCGGCGCTAGGGTTCGGCGCTGAAAAGGGTTTTGCGAAATTAATCGGTTGGTGGATCGGTCCACCAACCAGAATTTAGTGTGTTTGAACGGATCACCGTTCGATCTGATCGCACTCAGACTGATCAGGCTACAGCCTGATCGGACTGAGCGTATCCTGATCGGTCGGGTGACCGATCAGATGCGCTTCTGATCGATCGGTTGATCGATCAGGACACGAACAGTAGGGTCTGGAGAAAAACTGCTGGGCTCCCTGATCGGTCTGTAGACCGATCACCATAGGGTGCCAGATCAGTCCAGGGACCGATCCAGGCTAGCTCAGTACACTTAGTCAAATTCGGGAAGATCACGGCTTGCCTCGCTGATCGGTTTGTGGACCGAACACCACAGGAAGAAGCCAGATCGGTCCAGGGACCGATCAGCCCTATGCCTGATCGGTCTGGTGACCGATCAAGGTTCCTGGTAATCCCTGATACGAACTGAAATGTTCAGTTTCAGAATTTCTGAAACTTTCCAACGAGATCTGATGAACTTTATCGAACTTGGACATGATTTCCTGACTAAAATTGATCCCTTAACAAGAATCAAAGGTCCTTATAGGTTCAACAATCACTTTGACCCATACAAATGGAGTCAAACTCAATCAACAATCAATCAAGCAAATTCATTCAAGTTTGAGTCAAATCCAATGTTCCAATCAAGTTGCCTTGATTGGAATGTCCAAGTATGATTATAGAGCCATATACACATATGTTATGCAATGGTTTTCCCCATACTTGGTCACCACCGTGATTATTATCTCGTCAACTTAATCTCTCAAGGGATGCATTGACATTTTGAGAAATTGAGTTGATCCTAACATCTCACCCCATGTCTAGCAAACAAAAACATTTTGGTAAACCTTATAGTTTGTGTGAGATGTCCCCAAAGTTACCCAATTGATTCCCAACATTTCGAAATAATCATGAAGGGTTTTGAATGCAATTTGAAAATCATGAAGTGCGACACATTCCCAATTCCCGTCTTAGGAAACTAAATTCATTTTCGGGAAGTGATTTTGTGAAAATGTCAGCTAGGTTTGACTTTGACTCTACATGAGAGAGTATGATGTTCCCCCTAGCTACATGATCCCTAATGAAGTGGTGTCTTACTTCAATATGATTTGTCCTAGAATGATGGACTGGATTCTTGGTTAAGTTAATTGTGCTAATGTTATCACATAACACTTGCACACCCTTGTAACTCAATCCATAGTCCTCTAAGGTATGAATCATCCACAACAATTGCGATACACACTCTCCCATGGCGATATATTCTGCCTCGGTAGTGGAAAGAGCAACACAATGTTGCTTCCGACTCGACCAACTTACTAAGGACGAACCTAAGAATTGGCAGCTCCCACTAGTGTTTTCCGGTCCAACTTACATCCAGCGTAGTCGGAATCCGTATAGCCCATCAAATCAAAAGATTCGATACGGGGATACCAAAGACCTACACCAATTGTGCCCTTGAGATATCTCAAAATTCGCTTTACAGCAATTAAATGAGAATCCTTGGCACAAACTTGATACCTAGCGCACACACCTACAGCAAATAGTATATCTAGTCGACTGGCTGTGAGGTATAGCAGACTACCTATCATGCTTCGATATTGAGTTAGATCAACGGGTTTACCACTCTCATCATTGTCTAATCTTGTGTTTGTAGCCATGGGAGTGGTTACCTCTTTCGAATCACTCATATTGAATTTTCGAAGCATTTCCTGTGTATACTTTGATTGATGCACATGGATACCATCGCGAGTTTGCTTGATTTCAAGTCCAAGGAAGAAGGTCAACTCTCCCACTAGACTCATTTCAAACTCACTTTCCATGTGTCCAATGAACTCATTTAAATAGCCCTTATTGTTTGAGCCACAGATTATGTCATCGACATATACTTGGGCTACAAATATATTGTCACCATCTCTTCGTAGAAATAGTTTAGGGTCTATTTGGCCTCTAACGAAGCCCTTCTCAACTAGGAATGTCGACAACCGCTCATACCAAGCCCGGGGTGCTTGTTTAAGGCCATAAAGTTCCTTTTTGAGCTTGAACACGTGATTTGGAAATTCGGTACTCTCAAACCCCGGAGGTTGTTCGACATAGACCTCTTCTTTAATCAAACCATTTAGAAAGGCTGATTTGACGTCCATTTGATATAATTTGAAACCACGATGTGCTGCAAATGCTAGCATCAATCGGATGGACTCTAACCGTGCCACGGGAGCATAAGTCTCATCATAATCAAGGCCTTCAACTTGACTGTAGCCCTTAGCTACCAAGCGTGCCTTGTTTCTAATGATTTCTCCCTTATGGTTCAATTTGTTCTTGAAGACCCATTTGGTTCCAATAATGGAGGTCTTCTTGGGTCTAGGGACTAAGTCCCAAACTTGACTCCTCTCGAATTGACCTAGTTCATCTTGCATTGCAATGATCCAATCGGGATCATTTAACGCTTCATCAATTTTTCTAGGTTCAATTTCGGAAATTAGAGCAACTTCATTAGCCTCATTCCGGAAGAATGATCTAGTTCTAACCCCTTAATGGATGTCTCCAACAATTTGGTCTTGGGGATGACTAGAGGCTAATCTAGTTTGCCTTGGAGTTGGTGGTGCTTCTTGAACAGGTTCACTAGACACAAGTTCAGCCTCAGGATCCGGCTAATCAGTGGGTTGTCTAGGTTCACCGTCATCAGACTCATCACCATCAACAACACTTGGAGTTTCATTCAAACTTAGTCTCCTAAGTTCGAGTTGAACTCCTCCTACATTTTCTGATTGGTCACTTGATTTTGGAACTTCTTCAAAGACCACATCAGCAGACTCTTCAACTAATCTAGACTTCTTGTTGTAGACTCGGTAGGCTTTGCTAACGAGGGAGTACCCGACTAGTATCCCTTCATCAACCTTTGCCGTGAACTTTCCAAGGTGATCCTTGGTGTTTAGGATGAACACCTTACAACCAAACACCCTAAGATGTTTAACCGTAGGTGGTTTTCTGAACCAAAGTTCATGGGGAGTCTTTCTTAAAAACCTATGAATCAGGACTCTGTTTTGCACATAGCAAGCTGTATTTACAGCTTCAGCCCATAAGTAACTCGGGAGTGAGTACTCATTGAGCATGCTTCGTGCAGCCTCTTGAAGTACACGGTTCTTCCTCTCTACAACACCATTTTGTTGTGGGGTTCTAGGAGTAGAGAACTCATGTCTATAACCCTTATCTTGACAAAATTCTAAAAACTTTTGATTTTGAAATTCACCTCCATGGTCACTTCTAATTGTCTTAATTGTTAATGATTTCTCATTTTCAACTCTTCTACAAAAAGAAATGAAAATATCTAAGGTTTGGTCCTTATATTTCAAAATGTAGGTCCATGTATATCTAGTGAAATCATCAATAATCACAAAGCAATATCTACTTCCATTCAATGATATAATGGTACTACAATCAAATAGATCCATGTGAAGTAAATCTAATGCATTGGAAGTACTTACAGTGCTTTTACCTTTATGTGCAGATTTTGTTTGCTTACTCATTTGACATGCATCACATAATTTGTCTTTTTCATACTTGATGCTTGGTAAGCCTCGGACTAGTCCCTTGGTGGCCAACTTCCGGATGTTCTTCATGTTCACATGTGCTAACCTCCGCTGCCAAAGGGTGGACTCTTCTTCTTTTGACATGAGACACTTGGCAAAAGCATTAGTAGCACTTTTAAATGAAACTTGATAAATATTGTCTACTCTTGCTCCTACTAGTACCGTGTCCAAGGTGTCATTTTGTCTAACTAGACATTGACTTGGTTGGAAGTCAATTGTGTAACCCGTGTCACACAATTGACTGACACTTAGGAGATTAAATTTCATCCCCTTGACTAGAAGGACATTTGAAATTCTAAGACATTCGGATATTTGAATGTCTCCTATCCCTATGACCTTAAGACTACCATTGTTACCAAATGATACATTACCTCTACTTTTCTTGTGAAGTGTGGTAAACAATGATCTATCCCCGGTCATGTGTTTGGAGCATCCACTATCAACGAACCAAGTTGATAGGTGCTCCCCCTCAATCATAACCTACGCAATTCGAAAAATAGAAGTCTTAGGTACCCAAACCTTGGGACCTAAAGCATCAACTAAACATGACTTAGGCACCCATGCCTTGACCACTTTCTTTTGAGTCTTGGGTGTCCTAGATTGTCTCATGTCAGTCCTAGACATGAGAGACACAAATGAGGGTTCTTTAGGGTGGTAACCAATATCGACCCTATTGTAGACTGCCCTTTGGGCATTTAGGATCATATCTAGGGTCTTAGAGCTATTTGAGAATTTCCCAAGAATATTCTTGAGCTTCTCAACTTCACTCTTCAACGATTGGTTTTCCTCTACTAACAAGTTATCATGCAAATCACTGATTTCCTCAACCTTAGAGGACTTCAAACTTACAATCTCATGTTTCAACGATTTAATTTCATCTTCTAGTAATTCAACATGCAAATCATCAATGTTATCATCTCTAGATGCCTTCAATTGATCAATTTCTAATTGCAATGCTTTAACTTTGTTTTTGGATTTCTTAAGCATACTAGTTAAACATGCAATTGCTCTATAACACTTTTCAAGCTCGGGAGAAGTTACCTCTTCATCATCCGAAGATGATGAAGCCGTGTTTGCGGAGCTTGAAGATTCATCACTGCTCTCCTCTCCAAGAGCCATGAGAGCCACTTGCCTTGTGCTCTTCTCCTCCTTTTCATCATCGGATGAGCTAGAGGATGACTCATCCCAAGAAGCTTTCAAAGCTTTCTTCTTCTTCTTGGATTTTTCTTCTTTTCTTTTGGATTTCTCCTTCTTCTTAAGCTTCGGACATTCATTCTTGAAATGCCCTTTCCTACCACACTCAAAACAAGATGCATTATTCTTATCAAGTTTGGATTCACTAGTGTTACCTCTACTTTTGAAACGTCGATCCCTTCGCATCATCCTCCTCACAAAGTTTGTCATCTCAGATGAAGAGGAGCCACTGCCATCTTCCTCAGAATTAGACTCGGATTCGGAAGAGGATGAAGATGATGAGACCTCCTTCTCCTTCTTCTTCTCCTTCTTCTTCTTGTTGGTCCGGTCCCCTGCAACTAAGGCAATCCCCTTCTCCTTGGGGCCTTTGTAAGCCATTTCATGCAACTCCATCTCACAAAATAAATCATCTAATTTTACAATAGATAAATCCTTGGATACTTTGTAGGCATCCACCATAGATGACCACAAAGCATTCCTTGGAAATGCTTTCAAAACATACCTCACAAGGTCGCGGTTCTCGACCTTTTCATCAATTGAATGAAGCCCATTGAGGACTTCCTTGAAACGACTATGAAGCTCACTTACCGACTCATTCTCCTTCATGGAGAGATTTTGAAGTTGGTTGAGGAACAAATCCCTCTTTGCGATTCTAGAGTCCCGGGTGCCTTCGTGAAGCTCAATGAGTTTGTTCCACAGGTCCTTGGCACTTGTGAAAGGACCAACTTTGATAAGTTGATCTTTGTTCATGCCACATTGTAGAGTGACAACCGCCATCGTGTCGGCTTCACTCTTTCTTGTTTGTTCGGCAGTCCACCGTGAAGGCTCGAGTTCATTGCCTTCGTCATCCTTAGGAGGAATGAATCCTTCCTTCACCGCGAACCAAGTATGGATATCCATCTTCAAATAGTATTCCATCTTTGATCTCCAATACTGAAAGTCGGCGCCATCAAAGAACGGAGGTCGGGTGGTGGAGAAGCCTTCTCTCAAAGCCATCTTGTTGATAACTCTTGGATGTTAAGCCGTAAACAGAGCCCCAAGCTCTGATACCACTTGTTGGAAATGAGATGGCTAGAGAGGGGGGGGTGAATATAGCCAATCACTTTTCACTTGCGATTAATAATTTTCCTGCACTTAACTTATCAGTAGCACAGCAGCGGAAGAAACAAAAGAAACTGAAAGTGCAGTAAGCTAAAGCAGAGACAAGATCAATACAAAGACAACTGCCAAGAACGCTAACAAGAGGGTTTACAAGGTTCGGGGATAACTTGCCCCTACTCCTTGGCGTGCCCTTAAGGTGGGCGATCCCTTGATCGTCGGCAGATCAAGCCCCGGTTTCACCGGATATAATGCAACCTCCTTCTCGGTGGAGAAACCTCTCCACAGCGTTTCAGACAGAATAGAGTTTAAGCACAAAGAAACTACGAGAAAGATCTTACTCAACCACTTAGCAAGGACAAGAACATAGCTAGCTTCCCTGAGCTCCACCCAGTGACGATCTCACGCAAGAACCCTTCTCCGTGTCTTCCCACTGTCGGACTCCAAGCTACTTGTTCTCTCCTTCAAGCACTCAAGTAAAGACTGGTTGCTTCTCGATTGCTTGCTCAAAGTGATGACAGCTTCAAGAACGCAGCAAGCAAGCAGATTGTGGAGAACACTAGGCGCGGCAAGAACACAAGTTTCAGAACCCTGCTTCTACGAAGCTCACTTCCGCGCTTTTGATCCTCCACCCAGCACCAGGTGACAACATCCTCCATAGCCTCCAGCTATCTTGCTGCCAACACCAGCTACCACTGAGCCCTCTCTGGTCTTCCTGAGATTCCCTCAGCCAAGCCCCAGTCTCAGCTCCAGTTTGCAGCTTGGCCATTGCAACCTGAAATGGAGAATCGGACAAACCTGCTCCAAGGAAAGCCTCCGTTGACCTCTCATTGAGTGTTTGAATCCTCCCCTGTCACCTGCAGCTTAATCAGACTGTTAGAGCAGCAAATCATCCAGTAAATCAGATATCAGAAGCAAACATCAGCGAATCGGATGTGATCAGACGCTCTGACCACGTCTGACAGTGCAATTTGAATTAAAGTGATCGGTCACTGGACCGATCCAGGATTTGTGGATCGGTCACCAGACCGATCTACTGTAGTGGTGGGATTCCCAGCTCTTATGGCAACACAGGCCTGATCGGTCACCAGACCGATCAGGATGAAGCCTGATCGGTCACCAAACCGATCAGAGTGAAGCCTGATCGGTCACCTAGACCGAACAGGACATATGAACAGTGATTTTTTAATCAGATCCAAGATCCCTGATCGGTCACCAGACCGATCCAGGACTTTGTTCAGCAAGGGAACTCACTTACTTCCCACTCCCTGATCGGTCACCAGACCGATCAGGAGTAAGGTAGTGAGGAAGCAGCCTGCTCCCTGATCGGTCACTGGACCGATCAGGAGCCACACAGTAGGTTCCCAACCTCACTGTGTGCTCCCTGATCGGTCACCAGTCCGATCAGACATAGCTGGATCGGTCACCGGACCGATCCACTAAGGAGCAGCGTGCCAATGTCCATGATCGGTCACCAGACCGATCCAGAGACTCAACCCTAGCCCTCCAAGCTAGTGGCTTCATCCACCTTAGCCCTCCAAGCTAAGGATTTTTCCATCTAACCCTCCAAGTTGGGAATTATACCTAACCCTCCAAGTTAGGACTTTTCACCTAGCCCTCCAAGCTAGGACTTTTCACCTAGCCCTCCAAGCTAGGACTTTTCACCCAACCCTTCCGAGTTAGAACTTCATCCAACCTAGCCCTCCAAGCTAGGCACCTGACCCTCCAAGCCAGGACTTTTTCACCTAATTCTCCGGGATGGGAATTTGCACCTAACCCTCCAAGTTAGGACTTTTCACCTAGCCCTCCAAGCTAGGACTTTTCACCCAACCCTTCCGAATTAGGACTTTTCCAACACCTAACCCTCCAGGTTAGGATTTTCCAACACCTAGCCTCCCAGACTAGGATTTTCCAACACCTAGCCTCCCAGACTAGGATTTTCCAACACCTAACCCTTCAGGTTAGGATTTTCCATATCATGCCTGATCCCCGACCAGGACTTAATCATAATCATAATCAACCTAAACCAAAATCGATGTCAACACCAAAACAACAATCAGGGCAAGACTGCATCAACATGGTAAACAATGATCTATCCCCAGTCATGTGTTTGGAGCACCCACTATCAACGAACCAAGTTGATAGATGGTCCCCCTCAATCACAACCTACACAATTCGAAAAATAGAAGTTTTAGGTACCCAAACCTTGGGACCTAAAACACCTACTAAACAAGACTTTCGAGACTTGCTTCCACGCTCCTCTGCTGCGGTTTTTAAGAATTAATAGTTAAACCTGAGTTAAAATTGACTTTTCAAATTTTTGAAATCAAGGCAATTTGACTAAGGTTCCTAAAGGCTGATCTGGTCTGAACCCTTAGCTCTGGATCGCCTATGATCTGATCAGTTGGGTGGGCTGAGCTAACTCGAATAGTTCTGGGTTGGTTAGGTTCAGATTCAGGTGCAGGTTCAGTCAGATCATGGTCTCGGTCCTCAAATTGGCTTTCATTTGGGTCAGTACTAGACCTAACAAAATCAATTGGTTGGTAGGTGGTTTGATCAAGGTTATTTGGGCTAGACTTTTCATCAAATTTTACATTTGTAGTTTCTTCAATTCTTAGGGTAGTTTTATTATAAACTCTATAAGCTCTACTGGTAAGGGAATAACCTACAAAGATACCTTCCTCAACCTTAGAGGTAAATTTTCCTAAGTATTCTCTAGTGTTTAATATATACACTTTGCATCCAAATACTTTAAAATACTTAATATTAGGTTGTTTTTCATAATAGATTTCAAAAGTTATTTTTCCTAGATTTTTATTTATAGTTATTCTATTTTGTACATAACAGGCTGTACTAACAGCCTCAGCCCAAAAATATTTAGGTAGATTGTATTGATTTATCATTGTTCTGGTTGCTTCTTGTAGTGTTCTATTTTTCGTTTCTACTATTCCATTTTGTTGAGGTGTTTTAGGACAAGAGAATTCGTGATGGTAGCCATTTTCTAAGCAGAATTGGTTAAATTTTTGATTTTTGAATTCCCCGTCGTTATCGCTCCTAAGTCTTTTAATTTTAATCCCTTTTTCATTTTCTACTAATTTACAAAATTGAGTAAACATATCAAAAGTTTCATCTTTATTTTTTAAAAATTTTACCCAGGTAAATCTTGAATAGTCATCTATGATTACTAAACAGTAAAGGTTTTCACTAATTAATTTTACCCCATGTGAGTCAAATAGGTCTAGGTGAAGTAATTCAAGAATTGACTTAGTTTGAGTTTGACTAGTTGGTTTGTGGGTTGACCTAGTTTGTTTTCCTTGTTGACATGCGTTACATAAGGTTGACTCAAGGTTAGATAACTTTGGTAGGCCTCTAACTAAACCTTTTAGTTTAGGTAGTTTTCTGAAGTGAGTGTGTGAAAGTCTCCTATGCCAGAGCCATGTCTCATCCTTATGGGTTAAAAGACAATTTTCTAAGGGACAGGTTAACTTAATTTCATAAATGTTATTGTGCCTAAGTCCTCTAAGTGTGATGTTTGGGTTGTCATTGTGTTTGATCAGACATTCATTGGATAGGAACCTAACCTTATAACCAGTGTCACACAATTGGCTAATACTCAGTAAATTGAAGTGAAAATTTTCAACAAGTAATACATTTGTAATTATAAAATCAGACTCAAGTTCAATATTACCTAGGCCAATTACCTTAAGTTTACCGTTATTTCCAAAAGCAACGGTCCCTAGTCTTTTGTACTTGAGTTCTGTAAATTTGGTGGGATCCCCAGTCATGTGTCTGGAGCACCCACTGTCAATAATCCATTTATTTACCTACAGTTAAGTAAAAGATTTAGAACTTAGGTTAAGTTTTTGAATTTTTTTTTTAAAAAAATTTAAGAAAATTTTAAACATCCTAAAGAATTTAAAACTTGAATTTGAATTTTGAATTTTATTAATTTTTGAATTTAAATTTTGAATTTGAATTTTATGAATTTTTGAATTTGAATTTTGAATTTGAATTTTATGAATTTTTGAATTTGAATTTTATTAATTTTGAATTTTGAATTTGAATTTTAAATTAATTTGAACTTTATTAATTTTTGAATTTGAATTTTGAATTAATTTGAATTTTATTAATTTTGATTTTGTTTATTTGAATTTTGAATTTTGAATTCGTTAATTTGAATTTTGAATTTTGAACTTTGATTTTGTTAGTTTGAATTTTGATCTTTGATTTTGTTAATTTGAATTTTAAATTTTGAATTTGTTAATTTGAATTTTGAAATTTGATTTTGTTAATTTGAATTTTGAAATTTGATTTTGTTAATTTGAATTTTGAAATTTGATTTTGTTAATTTGAATTTTGAAATTTGATTTTGTTAATTTGAATTTTGAAATTTGATTTTGTTAATTTGAATTTTGAATTTGATTTTGTTAATTTGAATTTTGAATTTGATTTGATTTTGTTAATTTGAATTTTGAATTTGATTTTAGTTGTCCTTATTCATCTCACTTGATCTAAGTTGTCAATCAAAGGGATGCTATGATTTGTGTGAGATAAGTTTGAGTTTGATTTATAAAAGTTAATCTGGCCTTTTGTTAGATTCAGGTTTGACAAGAAGCAGTTTAAAAGTATACTCTCATAATTGGTTTCCAGGCCATGGCGAGGCACAGAGGTCTTCTTTGGCCGAAGCCTTATTGGATCAACAACCACTTTCTAGGCAAAACCGCTTAAGGAAGTTGTACTTTTAACCTACCTATTGAAACTCCTTGGTCTAACTAGTCTAGGATGTGGCGAGGTAGCTTCGGCTAGTTCCACTGGGCTAAGAAGACCAAATAGAGGACGCCTTCCCCTACCTGACTCATTAGATCAGCTTCCCTAACGTACTATCAGCTCGCCCTACCCTGGTACTGAGTAGGTCAAGTGTCAGACTAACTTTTGAAACTAGTCCTAGGTACCCAGACGAGTAAAGGGTGACTTTGAGGTGCCAACTAATTTGGAGCTTCCCCCTAAATTGTAGACTGGGTGTCTAGGGTCAATGTAGTGGATGTCCCTTTTTGGGACATAAAGTTGATTCTGACCTACTTGCTTTGTTAGGTAAGCTTTCGGAACACACGCTTTTCGTTGATTTTTGCGGGGGTGGATAAAGGAGATAAAGGATCTTTGGGCTGATCCTGATTTATATCCTATCCCAGATTTATTGTACATGCCCTTTTGTGATCCAAGAATGAGGTCAAGGTTCTTGGATCGGGTTGTGAAAGTTGCTAGTAGATCCTTAAGTTTTAGGACTTCACCCTTTAGAGTGGAGTTTTCAGTTTCAAGCTCAATTGTCTTTTGATTTTGAGTTTATTCAGTTAATGTTCTGGTATTAATTAATTGCTCCTTAAGGTCTTGATTTTCCTTAAGGAGCTGGTCATTCCTAGATTCAGATGCAAGTAATTTTTTATTTAAAATGGAAATAATCTTAAAAAAATTTTCATTAACTGAATCTAAATATACCTTAGTCGAGTCGTCCGAAAAGAGTCCGATCTCTTGACTCGACTCGTATTCGGAATCTTCGTCGTGCTCCGAGTCTGACCCGGGTCCAGTTGCCATTAGCGCGAGGTAGCTTGTCTTCTTTGGTGGTTCATAGTCAGAGTCATCCAAACTCTCGTCCCAGGTGGCTTGAAGAGCCTTCTTCTTCTTGCTTTTCTTTGATTGGTCCTCCGTTTTGTAGGGACATTCATGTTTGAAGTGTCCTTTTCTGTTGCAACCGAAGCAGGTTATTTTGCTTTTGTCTCCATAACTGGTTGGCTTCATTATCTTTTGGAAATCTCTTTTCGAGAATTTGCTTTTCTTTTTGGCGAGGACTTTTCTTACTAAGTTAACCATTTGTTCCTCGTCATCTGAGTCTGAGTCTGACTCTTCTTCTGATTCTTGAATTTTCTTCTTCGACTTGACTTCTTTTGAAGAACCTGCAAACAAAGCAATTCCTTTCTCGGCCTTGGCGTTAGTTTGTTCGTGCAGTTCTAATTCACAGAATAGTTCATCTAAATTTATTTTGGAAAGATTCCTAGAAATTTTATAAGCATCTATGATGGATGCCCATAAAGAGTTTCTAGGAAAGGCATTTAGTGCATACCTTATAATATCTCTATTTTTTTGTTTGTGCCCAATGAGGTGGAGTCCATTTAGTATGTCCTTGATCCGGGCGTGGAGTTGGCTTGCAGACTCACCTTCCTGCATTTTTATGTTAAATAATTTATTCAATAACAAATCTCTTTTTGTTACCTTCGCATCTGAGGTGCCTTCATGCAGTTCAATCAGTTTGTCCCAAAGTTCTTTGGCAGATTCAGTTGGGCTGATACGGTTCAATTCCTCTTTGGTTAGTCCGCATTGGAGTGTGTTCTGTGCTTTGAACTCAATCTGAGCCCTTTTCTTCATTTCTAGGTTCCATCTGTCATGCTTCAGTAGTGCATTGTTTCCCTCGTCCATTGGTGGTTCGTAGCCAGATTGCACCGCGAACCATTGATCCATATCAGTCTTTAGGTACACCTCCATTCTTCGTTTCCAGTAAGGGAAGTCTTCCCCATTGAAGAGCGGAGGACGGGCAGTACTATATCCTTCACCTTGAGCCATCTGAAATAGACAACAACAAAAACACTTGTTCCAAGACTAGGTCTTGGATTAGTAGTGTGGTAGGAAAAGGAGAAGAAAGGAACAAAAAACGACTCGAAATGGTGTTGCCCAAATTCGAGTAAAATCGATAGAAAATATCTAAATTTAGGCAACAATACCTAATTTAGATCGTGCAGCGAAAACACAAAAACAAACGAAAAAGAATTGGATTTCCCCCGGCTCTTATGGTGGTTGCACCGATACAGAGCGAACTTGGCTCTGATACCACTTGTAGGACCGATGCACGTGAGAGGGGGGTGAATCACGTGACTTTTAAAATCTTCGTTATAAAATCAGAGTCGATAGAAAATTGTACGATGCTTTTTATAACGTGCGCAGCGGAAAAATTAAAACGAAATGCGAAAGCGAAAAATAAAAAAAATTACACGAGGAGTTTTACTTCGTTCGGAGCCTTCGCCGACTCCTACTCGAAGGCCCAGGTTCCTTGAACCTTTCCTGTGGGCAATCCACTAAAAACCTCTATCGACAAACTACCAATAGAGTGATTTGAATACAAGATTGGGCGGAAGTGTAACAGCCCTACACTTCCCCCTTAAATAATTTAAGTGCAGACAAAAAAAAATTCGTTACCCAACACTTAGATTTATCTGAAGCAGCTTGGGTGTTGGGAGCGATCTTCCAGCAGCGGTCGGACAGCGTCGAGTCAAAGCACAAACCGCAGCAGAGGAGCGTGGAAGCAAGAGAGCGCCAAAGCTTGAACCAGAATCAAATTTTCTTATGTGTTAGAGGGGTTGCTTGCTTCTATTTATAGTGCCTCGATGCATGATCTTCTCAGCTCAAATTTTATCCATCAACAAGATAAAATAATTAAAAAAAAGATAATGTTTCTATCCTTTGCTTCAATTAAGAAAATAATTTAAATAAAAAATAAATACAGAATATTGAAAAGTTAACCGAGAGGTTTTATCCTCTTAAATTTTATTAATAATTTAAAAGGAGATTTTATCCTTCCAACTAAGCTTTACGTGAGAATTTTAAGCATTAGTAGGGATAATTTTATTCTCTAAAAAGAAGGAAATACGAATAATTTAAATGATAATTTATCCTCCACCAAGGCTTTAGATAAGGAATAATTTTATAAAATTCAACTACAAAATCTAATTAAATAAATTCTGTAAAATAGAGTTAATGCATTTAGAATCTAATTAAATAAATTCTGTAAAATAGAGTTAATGCATTTAGAGTTAATTAGACTCCGTCCAAACCTGGATAAGGATCTAACCAGGACTCAACCGAGGTCACCAAAATGGGCCTAAGTTGGACCGCGCCTACAGTCCTAAAATAGGACCCGTCCTCACTGGTTCGCTCCTCCAGTGACTTACCTCACTTACCTCATGCAGCTCTACTCAACTTCTTAACCCACCAGGTCTTCCTGCCAGGGCTCAACCACCCTGGTCTTTTTGCCAAGTTTCAACCAACTTGGGCTTCAGCCAGTTGTCAGGCCCCGTGAACCCAACTGGACTTCTCGCCAGGACTCAACCACCCTGGACTTCCCGCAGGACTCAACCACCCTGGACTTCAGCCTGGTGTCAGGTCCTAAGTCTTTCAACCCTGCACACTTAGTAACGAGGTCAAAACCAAAAGCAAGTCTAACTTTAACCTATTTGTCATTCATCAAAACTCAGGTTTAACTATTACTGCAAATTGCACCAACTATCTCCCCCTTTTTGATGCAATGACAACCTGGGTTAAAGTTAGAAAATACCAGATAAAGCAATGAGTCCAAGAATAATATGCAAATGACATGCTCTAAGATCAGAAATTTTTAATTTTCTAACTCAACCCTTAAACCCTCCCCCTTTGGCATTCATCAAAACAAAAAAATAATAAGTGCGCAAGCATCAGAAATAAAACAAGCAATCAAGTAATATGCCAGCCAAGTAAAAAATACTTTAAGTATTTGGGGAAGAAAAAATGCTTAACAAGCATTCTAAGTTTCTGAACTGATTCAGAGGGGTAAGTCAAATTCTTAATTTAACACAAACAATCTGAGAGCATAAATGTTAAAGGAAATGACTAGGTGTAAATTTAGAAATGACTTTTCGAACACCATTTTCAAAAATTAAAAAGGCTACCTTCAAAATCTTAATCTTTTCCAAAATAAAGAATATCTCAAGGCAAATTAATGAAAAAGAGAAGATTTTCCAAAATTTTCTTTTCAAAGGATCATTTAGAATATTTTCAGGATTAATTTGAGAAAAAAATTTCAAGATATTTTTTTTAAATCCTTGTTCAATTAAAGAAGATATTTTCTAAAACAGTTTTCACTAAACATTTTTGAGAGTTAGAATACAAAATATAAACTCAAGCTCCCCCTGAACCAAATAAGAATGTTTAGCCCATTTTGAATGTCTAACCGTAGTTACTAGCTAACTATCTATAGGATAGTAGTTTTCACTAGGTTAGTCAAGTCAAGTACTAGTGTCTAGCTTAGCTTTACAGAAAGACTACTTGACTTGATCAATATGAAGTTGGTATTTAACGCCCAGACTTGCTACGATGCACAGGTTTAAGCATTCTGAAGTCCAGGCAATACCCTATGCATCTCACCCCGTTCTAAGTTTTAGCATACACAAACATGTTATACCTAATGTGCTTTGTGAGATGCGGCCTCTAAATCTATAGGAACATGCATCTCTAGGGGTCAAACTTAGGCTAAGTCCACCAGTCTCGAAAGTCAAGTTTGAAATCAAAGTTAATTTTTTTAAAAAAAATTAAGTGTGAAAATCAAAGTCAATTTTGAAAATCAAGTTTAAAAAATACACATTTTAGAGAGTACAAAAAATGCAAGTACAAAAATTAACTCTAACTCAAGCTATGTGTCAAACAGAATTTGTGAGTTGAGTAAAAGTGATTAGGTCAATCCTAGTCTACAACACACATTCCTATTAACCTTCTTAAATTGCTAAATTCGGATTCAGGAAGTGGTTTAGTGAATATGTCAGCTAGGTTAGATTTGGATTCAACATGATTAAGTTCTATTTCCCCTTTATTAACATGATCTCTAACAAAATGGTGCTTAATTTCTATATGTTTGGTCCTAGAGTTGTGAATTGGGTTTTTGGTTAGATTAATTGAACTTAGATTATCTATAAAAGTTTTGACTTTCTTAAAATCTAAGTTAAAATCTTTTAAGGTATGCATCATCCAGAGTAATTGGGCTACACATTCACCCATTGCTATGTATTCAGCTTCAGTGGTGGATAGGGCAACACAATGTTATTTTCTACTGAACCAACTAACTAGTGAGGGTCCTAGAAGTTGGCATCCACCACTGGTACTTTTTCTATCTAATTTACAGCCAGCATAATCTGAGTCAGAAAATCCAATAAGTTCAAACTGGGCTGTTCTAGGGTACCAAATTCCTAAACTTTCTGTCCCTTTGAGATACCTAAATATCCTTTTAACTAGGGTTAGATGTGATTCTTTAGCACATGTTTGATACCTAGCACACATACTAACTGCAAAGAGAATATCAGGTCGACTTGCAGTTAGGTAAAGTAAGCTACCTATAGCACTTCTATAATACTTAAGGTCAACAGGTTTGCCATTTGTGTCACTATCTATAGTTTGATTGGTAGCCATAGGTGTCTTAATTTCTTTAGCACTATCCATTCCAAATTTTCTAAGTAATTCTTTAGTGTATTTTTGTTGATAGACAAAAGTACCCTCACTAGTCTGTTTTATTTGTAACCCTAAAAAGAAAGTTAATTGACCTACTAAACTCATTTCAAATTCATTTTCCATTACCGTTATAAAATCTTGTAAAAAATTTGAGTTAGTTGAGCCAAATACTATATCATCTACATATACTTGAGCTATAAAAATATCAGTTTTTAGAGTTTTAACAAATAGTGTTGGGTCAATTTTGCCTTGGTTAAAGCCTTTAGATACTAAGTAGTTAGACAATCTTTCATACCAGGCCCTAGGGGCTTGCTTAAGTCCATATAAGGCTTTCTTAAGTTTAAAGACATAGTCAGGATATTCTAGGTTTTCAAAACCTGGGGGTTGGCCTACATAGATTTCTTCCTTAATCAGGCCATTTAGGAAGGCTGACCTAACATCCATTTGATACAACTTGAATCCCTTATGGGCTGCATAACTTAAAAGCATCCTAATGGACTCAAGTCTAGCTACAGGGGCATAGATTTCATCATAATCAAGTCCTTCTACTTGGCTAAACCCCTTGGCTACTAACCTAGCCTTATTCCTGACTGTTTCTCCTTGTTCGTTAAGTTTATTCCTAAAGACCCATTTAGTTTCAATAAATTTCTTGCCTTTAGGTAAGGGTACTAAGTCCCAGACTTGACTACGTTCAAATTGGGCTAACTCTTCCTGCATGGCTATGATCCAATCAGGGTCAAGTAAAGACTCTTCTATAGACTTGGGTTAAATTTTTTAAATCAAGGCAATTTGACTAAGGTTCCTAAAGGCTGATCTGGTTTGAACCCTTAGCTCTGGATCGCCTATGATCTGATCAGTTGGGTGGGCTGAGCTAACTCGAATAGTTCTGGGTTGGTTAGGTTCAGATTCAGGTGCAGGTTCAGTCAGATCATGGTCTCAGTCCTCAAATTGGCTTTCATTTGGGTCAGTACTAGACCTAACAAAATCAATTGGTTGGTAGGTGGTTTGATCAAGGTTATTTGGGCTAGACTTTTCATCAAATTTTACATTTGTAGTTTCTTCAATTCTTAGGGTAGTTTTATTATAAACTCTATAAGCTCTACTGTACATGGAATCCATTTCGGACCTCATGGCTTCTAGCCATTTCTCAGAATCTAGATTCATCACAGCTTCTTGATAGGATATAGGCTCGTTCAACTCAACAAGCATAACATCATCATGGTTAGATAAGAGGAATGAATATCTCTCAGGCTGACGACATATCCTATCAGATCTGTGAAGAGATTAGTCTACTTGAACAGGTTGATGCTCCACAACTTCTTGTGCAACAATCTCATGATCCACAACAACTTGTGGTGCCTGTTCAATGTCCATCAAGACCTCCGTGCTATCTGCATCTTGAACTTCTTCAAGATGGATTTTACTCCCATTATTTCTTCTAGAAATAAACTCTCTTTCTAGAAAAACGTCATTTCTAGCGATAAACACTTTGCCTAGAGTTGGATTGTAGAAGTAATATCCCTTCATTTCCTTGGGATATCCTACAAAATAGCACTTATCAGATTTGGGTCCTAGTTTATCTGAGACTTGACGTCAAACGTAAGCCTCACAACCCCAAATCCTCATAAAAGACATCGTGGGACTCTTCCCAGTCCATGTCGTATATGGTGTCTTTATTACGGACTATGATGGAGCTCGGTTAAGTGTGGAAAGAGTCGTCTCTAGAGTGAATCCCTAGAAGGAAGTAGGAAGATCTGTCTGACTCATCATCGATCGTACCATATCTAATAGGGTACGATTTCTCCGCTCGGACACACCATTCCACTGTAGTGTTCTAGGTGGAGAGTGTTGGGATATGATCCCACACTTAGCTAGATGGTTACAAAACTCTTGGCTAAGGTATTCACCACCTCGATCTGATCGAAGCATCTTAATATTCTTGCCAAGTTGGTTTTGTACTTCACTTTTGAATTCTTTAAACTTTTCAAAGGATTCTGACTTGTGTTTCATGAGATACACATAGCCGTATCTACTGACATCATCAGTGAAAGTGATGAAGTATTGATAGCCTCCTCTAGCTGTGACATTGAAAGGGCCACATACATCAGTATGTTTGAGTCCTAACAAGTCTGTCGCTCTTTCGTTGTGTCCACTAAATGGAGTATTGGTCATCTTGCCTAGAAGACAAGATTCACATGTCTCATATGATTCAAAATCAAATGAGTCCAGTAATCCATCCTTATAGAGTTAGGATATGCGACTCTCATTTATATGACCTAAGCGACAATGCCAGAGATACGTTTGATTCAAATCATTTGGTTTGAACTGTTTGGTATTTATGTTATAGATTGGGTTCTCTAAGTCTAGAACATAGAGTCCATTCATAAGTGGTGCACTACAATAGAACATGTCATTTAATATTATAGAACAACATTTGTCCTTTATGATAAATGAAAAATCTTTCTTATCCAAACAAAATACAGAAATTATATTCTTAGTTAGTGAAGGTAGATAAAAGCACTCCTCTAGTTCTATGATAAGCCCAGTGGGCAAAAATAAGGAATATGTTCCTACAACTATAGCAGCAACTCTTGCGTCATTGCCTACTCGTAGGTCCACTTCGCCCTTTGTCAACGATCTAGCTCTTCGAAGGCCCTGCACATTAGTACAAATTTGAGATGCACAGCCGGTATCTAATACCCAAGAAGAAGAAATAGATAGATTGACTTCTATAACAAAAATACCCGAGGCAAAAGTCTCACTTCTTTTCTTCTTTACTTCCTCTAGGTAGATTTTGCAATTCCGCTTCCAATGTCCAGTCTCACCACAGTGGAAGCAGGTCCCTTCCTAAGACACCCCGCCTTTGGCCTTTAGTGCAGTAGAGATGACCTTGCCTTTGGCTTGGGTCTTACCCTTGCCCTTAGGCTTCCATTTGCCATTGCCCTTCTGTACCATCAATAAATTACTGGTCTTGGTTTTCTAGAGATTGAGTTCAACAGTTCTCAACATGTTGAGCATCTCAAGCAATGGCTTGTCAATTTCATTCATGTTATAGTTTATGACAAATTGGTTGTACCCTTCCGGCAACGATTGTAGGATAAGGTCCGTGGACAATTCTTAGCCTAGTGGAAATCCCAATCATTCAAGGTTCTCGATATACCCAATCATCTTGAGTACGTGAGTTCCTACGAGAGTTCCTTCTTGCATCTTGCATGCTAATAGGGCCTTAGACACCTCAAACCGCTCGTGCCTAGTTTGCCCTTGATATAGTTGTTTTAGGTGCTCAACCATATCATGTGCATCCATGTTCTTATGTTGCTTCTGAAGCTCAGAGTTCATGGTGGCAAGCATGAGGCATGATACATTGAGTGCATCATCCTGATGCTTCTTGTAAGCATCTTTTTCTGCACTAGTAGCGGTAGTGGCGGGTGCTTCTAGAAGAGGTTGCTCTAGGACGTACAACTTTCGTTCTTGCTTGAGGACGATCCTCAAGTTTTTGTACCAGTCCAGGAAATTAGCTCCGTTGAGCTTGTCCTTCTCAAGGACGGATCGCAGACAGAGAGTATTTGACATGTTAAATGACATGGTGATCTACAATAGTAAAACATACAAAAATAAGTATCATATCTAGATCATTTAATTAGGTCTTTAATTAAATGATATTCCCATTGAATCATAGAGCTTTGATAGGAGCTAGTCATGGATGTAGGCAAACTCAATATGCCCATACTACTAGCTCCAAATCAAAAAGCGACCATATTCATGTGGGACAAGATCCATATTATACCTCATCTTGAGTTAGCTTTGGCTAATTGCCCAAGACTTGGTACAATTAGGTAGGTATATTTTACCAATTACATCTTATACAACTCTTGGAAACAAAGGGTCAAGATCTACATTACACATCATCTTGAGTTAACTTTGGCTAATCGCCCACGACTTAGTATACTTGTTCTATTACCCAATTTTCCCAACTTTTGGGATATGCCTCTAAGTTTCTCAATCCAATTGAGGTAACTTAGTTAAGTCTCACCCAAAGTTCGATAGCGGGACATCACAATTATCCTCTCACACTCTACCAAGATAAAATGTGTCACTTTACTTTGGAAAACCCAACAACAAATGATTGAGGTAGTTTATGAGTACCAAACATTGGTTGGCATATCGAGATGACTTAATTAACATAAATATTTATCTAATCATGCATCACATACACACATTGTATCAACATATAAGCGATAAATGTGACATGATTATTGTAGTGCCGGTGCCGTCGATAGAGGGGGGGTGAATATCGACCGTAAAAAACATTCACGGAAACTCGTAAACTTAAGAGTAATCGTTCTAGATAGAGCGTTAGTAGCACAGCGGAAAATAAAACAAAAAGAATAAAAGCCAACACAAAATGCACACAGGATTTACTTGGTTCCCGACCCCCCAGGGTCAGTACATCCAAGGCCTAAGCACGGGAACGCCCGTTCACTATTGGTCTCCTTTCCGGACTTTTCGGAGGTGGAGAAACCCGTCTTACAGTACACAGTTAGAATCACAAGATATAAAAATTAAGTGCGGAATATTAAAAGCAAACCAAAACAACGAAGGTCGAAGACCGGCCGATCTGGAACTCCGATGCCGCGCACTTCCTCCCGGAGCTTCCTTGGTCGCAGAGCTTCGCCGTTAGTGCTTTGTCGTCAGCCAGAAGGCTCAGAATGATTCTGGAAGTTGTGTTCTGAGCCTTGGGGTCGAAGCCCCTTTTATAGGCTTCATTCGGGCACCTGTGTTGATGGGGCCGCCTACACGTGGCCTTTCCTGCGCGATCTCTTATCCGCAGGCTCGGTCAGCGCTTATCCATCTTCACAAGGGCACCTGAGCTGATGGGGGCACCCGTATGGTCCCGGGCGCCTGAATGAAGGCCTATCTCTACTTCAAACTCGCAGCAGCAAATACAGCTTTCAACCAGGGCGCTTGTATCATCGCGGGCGCCTAAATGGAAGCCTTTTCTGCCTTCTTTTAATGACACTATTTTTCTTCTTTGACTGGGGTGCCCCTATTGATCGAGGCTCCTGATTCCATTAGGGCGCCCCATTGATGGGGGTGCCTAGGGCCTCCTCTTTCCAGCCTTTTGCCTGCTTTGTCTCCCCTTTTAGGTACCTGCAAGATACATGAAAACAAGGAAAATACACATACAATCTTAACCTTAAGGACTTGGTTCTGACTTCGAATTTCCATGAAACTCTAGGTCGAACCGACGCAAGTTCCCACCCCCGGGAGCGCGCCTTTCACCTACTCCTTTCAGGAGATGGTTGCCACCCAGTCCATTCGGGTGGACTTTTGCTTAGCCTCCGATTCTCTCGGATCTCGAGATGTCCAATCCTCGACCCATCTCTACTTCTGTCCTTAGTCATCGCTCAGCTAGGTTGTTTAATCCCACGAACCAAGACTTCGTGCCCAAACCCTAGGTCCAGGACTTCGGTCCCCAACTCTCGGCCAGGTCTTCGTGCCCAATTCCCCGAATTAGGACTTCGGTGCCCATCCCTCGGCCAGGACTTAGTGCCTAATTCCTCGAACCAGGTCTTAGTGCCCAACCCTCGGTCAGGTCTTAGGTGCCCAGCCCTCAACCAGGACTTAGTGCCCAATCCATGATCAGGACTTAGTGCCCAATTCTTCGAACCAGGACTTTGTGCCTAGGTTAACTAGGACTTTGGTTCAACTTGGTCCAATTTTCTTCACTCACCCTTTCCTTGTTCAATGTATCATTGACTTAAGTATATTGTCAAACATTGAAACATTTAGAGGAGGACATCACTGATGCAACTTGCACCAACAATCTCCCCCTTTTTGATGTTTGACAATATCTTACGTTAGATTGGATGAAAGAGCTAAATCTTGGGATAAAATAAGAATAAAAAATTTGAAAACCCATTTTTGATCTTTTGGGGAAAACTTCTAACTTCCGCTAACTCTTCCCCCCTTTGATAAAAAACATTTTGATTTTTTGATCCTTTTGTAAGAGAAAAAAATTTTCTAACTTAAGCGCACCTCTCCCCCTTTGGCATACATCAAAAATCACCAAAAATATTTGCACCAACAATGAAAACATTTGGTTCTTTTTTAAAATACTTAGTATAACTTTTTGAAAGCATAGCATAAAACTAAGTACTTGCACCCAAAAAGAATTTCACTTTGAAAAGTATTTTGTGCATGAAAAATATTTTGTATTTTCAGAAAATCTAGAAAATTTTTCACTTAGAAGAAAAATATTGCCTTGGAAAAAAATTTTCTATTGAGAAAGATTTGCAAAAGGAATTGTATACTTAAATGATTTTTCCTTAGAAAAATATGCATTTTTGAAAAATATAAGTGAAAAATATCATGTATTTTTGAAAAACATAAGTACTTTGAAAAATATTATGAATTTGAAAAACATAAGTACTTTGAAAAATATTATGAATTTGAAAAACATAAGTACTTTGAAAATATTGTTTTTAACACATAATATTTTACATGCTTTGGTTTCTTTTCCAGTCTAACATAATCCTAGGAAATCTTATTAATTACAAGGACATTTCTCTAAGTGTCCTGGAAATTCTCCAAACTCATGTAAATACTATTTCAAAAAGTATGTCAGAACGATTTTATAAGTCACCAAAAATTTGAAAAACAGAATAATAGTATTTAGAAAAACTTATATTTTGAACAAGATTTTGAAGATATAGTGTACGAAAATATATTATTTTGAAATGTTTAATAACTCTTTTAACCTGACCTCCCCCTAAGCTTGACCCAGTCCTAGGAAGCTTGTTGACCACAAGTACTCTTCCTCTAAGTCTTTAGGGTTTAGTTCAGATCAAAGGAATTATCTAATAATTTCACAACAGATAATTACCAATAAAAATTCTTCTTTTGACTAAGACTTCCCCTAAATTTGACACATCCTAGGAGTCCTTGTAAATCATGAAGTGGACCTTCCTCTGTGTCTTTAGGGTTTATCAAAATCAAATGAGACATAGGCATAATTTTCGAATGTATTTTGTAATTTTGAAACATATTTTGAAACAAAGGTAATTTGTTAGACATAGTTTTCGAGAAACATAAGTAATAGTATTTAAAGCACAGTTTTCAAAATCTGTATTGTGAGATTCGAGAAACATAAGTAATAGCATGGTTGCCTTATATGTGTATTGTGAGATGCTTGTATCATTTTTTTCTTAATTCATTGTTAAATCTAAGATTTAATTGAAATTTGTGTTAGATTCAAATTTATCAAATAGTAACGTGAATTTGATTTTCGGTAATTGGCTTCCAGGTCTTAGCGAGACACAAGGCCTTCTTTGGCCGTAGCCTTATTGGATCATCAACCCTTTCCTTGACAAAGCCTTTTATCAAAAATTCATTTTCAAATTACTTCTTGAAAAATTTTGGTCTAACTAGCTTAGGTCTTAGATTAGTAGCTTCGGCTAGTTCCACCAAATGGCTTCCCTAGCGTACTATCATCTCACCTCCACCTAATACTAGATTGATCAAGTTTCAATTATTCTTTTCCCTATAGCCGTTCTAAATCATGCATAAAATTAAACATGAATGACATGACATAAATTTTAAAGAAATAGCAGATGCATGTTCATGGCATTAATGAATGATTCAAACAAGTCAAAATATTTAATTAAGATTCTAAAGATGTATCAAATTCTCGATTTGATACATATCGTGTGAACCCACGAATATGTTAACCTACTTTGACATATTTAATTTTATTAAATTAATTGTTATGGTTTAGGTAAGATTTTAATTAATTCGGGTTTAAGTTACTTAAGAATTATTTGGATTTAAGGATTAATTGAAGGATTAATTGAATTAAAATTAATTAAGGATTAATTGAATTAATTGAATTAAAATTAAGAGTTAATTTGAATTAATTAAAGATTAATTGAATTAATTTGAATTTAAATTAATTAAAGATTAATTGAATTAATTAGAATTAATTTGAGTTTTAATAATTAAAGATTAATTGAATTAATTAGAATTAATTTGAGTTTGAATAATTAAAGTTGAAATGATTAATTAATAGTTGTGGGTTTACGTTCATAATTTTTATTATTTCGAAAATTTCTGACTCATCCACTATTTCTTCCTTATTTATCTTTTCAAGTTTTTCCAATAATTCTGGTTTATTTGAATCTTTGTGATTTTTATTGACTATTACCTTGATCTCAAAAAATTTCATCTCCTCCTCAAAATCACATCCTTTAATATCCTCAAAATAGGTAGAGTAATTTGGGCCACTAGTTAATGTTTTATAATAATCTTCAACATTATCTATAATTAAATTACTACCTAAACGAATTTTATCTCTATTATCCTCAAAATTATCAGAAATATTTTCAATTTTATCCTTAAGAATTTCTGAAATCTCATCTTTATCTTCAAGAATATTTTCAACAAAATCATTTTTATCCTCAAAAATAATTTCAATAATTTCAGGATTATCTTCAGAAATATCTTTAATAATTTCAAAATTAATTTTAGGATTATCCTTAAGAATTTCAAATTTAATTTTAGGATTATCCTTAAAATTATTAGATTTGATTTTAGAATTATCTGATTTAATTTCTAAATAATCTTCAAGAATTCCTAAAATAATTTTTGATGATCACCAAGATTTTCAGAAATAGTTTCTAGATTATCACTAAGATTTTCAGGATCATTATCAGAATTTTCAGAATTAAAATTAAGATTAATTTCAGAATTAATTTTAGAAATTAATGAATTAACATTAAGGACTAAAGCGTTGATTTCTGATATTTTAATATTATTGATATTTTGTAATTGGTCATGCAGAACATTAACTTGACTATTCACAAAATTTAACTTTTCAGAAAAATTATCTAACTTATTTAGATAAGCTAGTGCAGAAAATTTAAAAATTTTCGGAACGTAAATTTTGCATACCTTTGCCAGACATTTATTCTTGTAATGTTCGTATTTTTCGCACTTGAAACATTTGATGTGATCTTTGTTCTTCCGGCCTCCTGATGCTGGTACGTCTTTTGCCACCGGTGAAGAACGAGTCTTATGAGTAGGGCACTGATTTTTACAGTGCCCTCTCTCTTGGACGTGAAGCATATAATATGGAACTTAAAAACAGACATTTTAAAAAAAAATTGTACCTGATCACCCCTGGGCTCCCCCTCAACTCCTAGCGTCGTTGCTCCGTCAACGCCTAGTCCGGTGAAGAGCGGTCTGGCTCTGATACCAATTGTAGGACCGGTGTCATCGATAGAGGGGGTGGGGGTGAATATCGACCGTGAAAAACTTTCACGGAAACTTGTAAACTTAAGAGTAATCATTCTGGATAGAGCGTTAGTAGCACAACAGAAAATAAAACAAAAAGAAAAAAAGACAACACAAAATGCACACGGGATTTACTTGGTTCCCGACCCCTCAGGGTCAGTACATCCAAGGCCTAAGCACAGGGATGCCCGCCCACTATTGGTCTCCTTTCTAGACTTTTCGGAGGCGGAGAAACCCGTCTTACAGTGCACAGTTACAATCACAAGATACGGAAATTAAGTGCGGGATATTAAAAGCAAACCAAAACAACGAAGGTCGAAGACCGGCCGATCTGGAACTCCGAAGTGCCGCGAACTTCCTCTCGGAGCTTCCTTGGTCGCAGAGCTTCATCGTTAGTGCTTTGTCGTTAGTCAGAAGGCTCGGAATGATTCTGGAAGTTGTTTTCTGAGCCTTGGGGTCGAAGCCCCTTTTATAGGCTTCATTCGGGTGCCTGTGTTGATGGGAGCGCCTACACGTGGCCTTTCCTGCGCGATCTCTTATATGCAGACTCAATCAGCACTTATCCATCTTCACAGGGGTGCCTGAGCTGATGGGGGCGCCTGAATGAAGGCCTATCTCTGCTTCGAACTCGCAGCAGGAAATATAGCTTTCAACCAGGGCGCTTGTATCATCCCGAGCGCCTGAATGGAAGCTTGTTCTGCCTTCTTTTAATGACACTGTTTTTCTTCTTTGACTAGAGCGCACCTATTGATGGGGGCGCCTGATTCCATTGGGGTGCCCCCATTGATGGGGGCGCCTAGGGCCTCCTCTTTCTAGCCTTTTGGCTGCTTTGTCTCCACTTTTAGGTACCTACAAGATACATGAAAACAAGGCAAATACACATACAATCATAACCTTAAGGACTTGGTTCTGACTTCGGATATCCACGAAACCCTAGGTCGAACCGACACAAGTTTCCACCCCCGGGAATGCGCCTTTCACCTACTCCTTTCAGGAGACGGTTGCCACCCAGTCCATTCGGGTGGACTTTTGTTTAGCCTCCGATAATCTCAGATCTCGAGATGTCTGAACCTCGACCCATCTCTACTTCTGTCCTTAGTCATCGCTCAGCTAAGTTGCTCAATCCCATGGACCAAGACTTCGTGCCCAAACCCTAGGTCCAGGACTTCGGTGCCCAACCCTCGGCCAGGTCTTCGTGCCCAATTCCCCGAACCAGGACTTCGGTGCCCAACCCTCGGCCAGGACTTAGTGCCCAATTCCTCGAACTAGGTCTTAGTGCCTAACCCTCGGTCAGGTTTTAGGTGCCCAGCCCTCGGCCAGGACTTAGTGCCCAATCCATGATCAGGACTTAGTACCCAATTCTTCGAACCAGGACTTCGTGCCTAGGTTAACTAGGACTTTGGTTCACCTTGGTCCAGTTTTCTTCACTCACCCTTCCCTTGTTAAATGTATCACTGACTTAAGTATATTGTCAAACAATGAAACATTTAGAGGAGGACATCACTGATGCAACTTGCACCAACAGTTATGGCCCGTATGATACGTTCTTCCCAAGCCAAAGAGAAAATCGATGGCTAACCTAGGGATAACTGGTAAGGGAATAACCTACAAAGATACCTTCCTCAACCTTAGAGGTAAATTTTCCTAAGTGTTCTCTAGTGTTTAATATATACACTTTGCATCCAAATACTTTAAAATACTTAATATTAGGTTGTTTTTCATAATAGATTTCAAAAGTTGTTTTTCCTAGATTTTTATTTAAAGTTATTCTATTTTGTACATAACAGGCTGTACTAACAGCCTCAGCCCAAAAATATTTACGTAGATTGTATTCATTTAGCATTGTTCTGGTTGCTTCTTGTAGTGTTCTATTTTTCCTTTCTACTATTCCATTTTGTTGAGGTGTTTTAGGACAAAAGAATTCGTGATGGTAGCCATTTTCTAAGCAGAATTGGTTAAATTTTTTATTTTTGAATTCCCCGCCATTATCGCTCCTAAGTCTTTTAATTTTAATCCCTTTTTCATTTTCTACTAATTTACAAAATTGAGTAAACATATCAAAAGTTTCATCTTTATTTTTTAAAAATTTTACCTAGGTAAATCTTGAATAGTCATCTATGATTACTAAACAGTAAAGGTTTCCACAAATTGATTTTACCCCATGTGAGTCAAATAGGTCTAGGTGAATTAATTCAAGAATTGACTTAGTTTGAGTTTGACTAGTTGGTTTGTGGGTTGACCTAGTTTGTTTTCCTTGTTGACATGCGTTACATAAGGTTGACTCAAGGTTAGATAACTTTGGTAGGCCTCTAACTAAACCTTTTAGTTTAGGTAGTTTTCTGAAGTGAGTGTGTGAAAGTCTCCTATGCCAGAGCCAAGTCTCATCCTTATGGGTTAAAAGACAATTTTCTAAGGGACAGGTTAACTTAATTTCATAAATGTTATTGTGCCTAAGTCCTCTAAGTGTGATGTTTGGGTTGTCATTGTGTTTGATCAGACATTCATTGGATAGGAACCTAACCTTATAACCAGTGTCACACAATTGGCTAATACTCAGTAAATTGAAGTGAAAATTTTCAACAAGTAATACATTTGTAATTATAAAATCAGACTCAAGTTCAATATTACCTAGGCCAATTACCTTAAGTTTACCGTTATTTCCAAAAGCAACGGTCCCTAGTCTTTTGTACTTGAGTTCTGTAAATTTGGTGGGATCCCCAGTCATGTGTCTGGAGCACCCACTGTCAATAATCCATTTATTTACCTACAGTTAAGTAAAAGATTTAGAACTTAGGTTAAGTTTTTGAATTTTTTTTTTTAAAAATTTAAGAAAATTTTAAACATCCTAAAGAATTTAAAACTTGAATTTGAATTTTGAATTTTATTAATTTTTGAATTTAAATTTTGAATTTGAATTTTATGAATTTTTGAATTTGAATTTTATGTATTTTTGAATTTGAATTTTATTAATTTTGAATTTGAATTTTAAATTAATTTAAACTTTATTAATTTTTGAATTTGAATTTTGAATTAATTTGAATTTTATTAATTTTGATTTTGTTAATTTGAATTTTGAATTTAGAATTCGTTAATTTGAATTTTGAATTTTGAATTCGTTAATTTGAATTTTGAACTTTGATTTTGTTAGTTTGAATTTTGAACGTTGATTTTATTAATTTGAATTTTGAATTTGTTAATTTGAATTTTGAAATTTGAATTTTGAAATTTGATTTTGTTAATTTGAATTTTGAAATTTGATTTTGTTAATTTGAATTTTGAAATTTGATTTTGTTAATTTGAATTTTGAATTTGATTTTGTTAATTTGAATTTTGAATTTGATTTGATTTTGTTAATTTGAATTTTGAATTTGATTTTAGTTGTCCTTATTCATCTCACTTGATCTAAGTTGTCAATCAAAGGGATCCTATGATTTGTGTGAGATAAGTTTGAGTTTGATTTATAAAAGTTAATTTGACCTTTTGTTAGATTCAGGTTTGACAAGAAGCAGTTTAAAAGTATACTCCCATAATTGGTTTCCAGGCCGTGGCGAGGCACAGAGGTCTTCTTTGGCCGAAGCCTTATTGGATCAACAACCACTTTCTAGGCAAAACCGCTTAAGGAAGTTGTACTTTTAACCTACCTATTGAAACTCCTTAGTCTAACTAGTCTAGGATGTGGCGAGGTAGCTTCGGCTAGTTCCACTGGGCTAAGAAGACCAAATAGAGGACGCCTTCCCCTACCTGACTCCTTAGATCAGCTTCCCTAACGTACTATCAGCTCGCCCTACCCTGGTACTGAGTAGGTCAAGTGTCAGACTAACTTTTGAAACTAGTCCTAGGTACCCAGACGGGTAAAGGGTGACTTTGAGGTGCCAACTAATTTGGAGCTTCCCCCTAAATTGTAGACTGGGTGTCTAGGGTCAATGTAGTGGATGTCCCTTTTTGGGACATAAAGTTGATTCTGACCTACTTGCTTTGTTAGGTAAGCTTTCGGAACCCACGCTTTTCGTTGATTTTTGCGGGGGTGGATAAAGGAGATAAAGGATCTTTGGGCTGATCCTGATTTATATCCTATCCCAGATTTATTGTACATGCCCTTTTGTGATCCAAGAATGAGGTCAAGGTTCTTGGATCGGGTTGTGAAAGTTGCTAGTAGATCCTTAAGTTTTAGGACTTCGCCCTTTAGAGTCGAGTTTTCAGTTTCAAGCTCAATTGTCTTTTGATTTTGAGTTTGTTCAGTTAATGTTCTGGTATTAATTAATTGCTCCTTAAGGTCTTGATTTTCCTTAAGGAGCTGGTCATTCCTAGATTCAGATGCAATTAATTTTTTATTTAAAATGGAAATAATCTTAAAAAAATTTTCATTAACTGAATCTAAATATACCTTAGTCGAGTCGTCCGAAAAGAGTCTGATCTCTTGACTCGACTCGTATTCTGAATCTTCGTCGTGCTCCGAGTCTGACCCGGGTCCAGTTGCCATTAGCGCGAGGTAGCTTGTCTTCTTTGGTGGTTCATAGTCAGAGTCATCCGAACTCTCGTCCCAGGTGGCATGAAGAGCCTTCTTCTTCTTGCTTTTCTTTGATTGGTCCTCCGTTTTGTAGGGACATTCATGTTTGAAGTGTCCTTTTCTGTTGCAACCGAAGCAGGTTATTTTGCTTTTGTCTCCATAACTGGTTGGCTTCATTATCTTTTGGAAATCTCTTTTCGAGAATTTGCTTTTCTTTTTGGCGAGGACTTTTCTTACTAAGTTAACCATTTGTTCCTCGTCATCTGAGTTTGAGTCTGACTCTTCTTCTGATTCTTGAATTTTCTTCTTCGACTTGACTTCTTTTGAAGAACCTGCAAACAAAGCAATTCCTTTCTCGGCCTTGGCGTTAGTTTGTTCGTGCAGTTCTAATTCACAGAATAGTTCATCTAAATTTATTTTGGAAAGATTCCTAGAAATTTTATAAGCATCTATGATGAATGCCCATAAAGAGTTTCTAGGAAAGGCATTTAGTGCATACCTTATAATATCTCTATTTTCTTGTTTGTGCCCAATGAGGTGGAGTCCATTTAGTATGTCCTTGATCCGGGCGTGGAGTTGGCTTGCAGACTCACCTTCCTGCATTTTTATGTTAAATAATTTATTCAATAACAAATCTCTTTTTGTTACCTTCGCATCTGAGGTGCCTTCATGCAGTTCAATCAGTTTGTCCCAAAGTTCTTTGGCAGATTCAGTTGGGCCGATACGGTTCAATTCCTCTTTGGTTAGTCCGCATTGGAGTGTGTTCTATGCTTTGAACTCAATCTGAGCCCTTTTCTTCATTTCTAGGTTCCATCTGTCATGCTTCAGTAGTGCATTGTTTCCCTCGTCCATTGGTGGTTCGTAGCCAGATTGGACCGCGAACCATTGATCCATATCAGTCTTTAGGTACACCTCCATTCTTCGTTTCCAGTAAGGGAAGTCTTCCCCATTGAAGAGCGGAGGATGGGCAGTACTATATCATTCACCTTGAGCCATCTGAAATAGACAACAACAAAAACACTTGTTCCAAGACTAGGTCTTGGATTAGTAGTGTGGTAGGAAAAGGAGAAGAAAGGAACAAAAAACGACTCGAAATGGTGTTGCCCAAATTCGAGTAAAATCGATAGAAAATATCTAAATTTAGGCAACAATACCTAATTTAGATCGTGCAGCGAAAACACAAAAACAAACGAAAAAGAATTGGATTTCCCCCGGCTCTTATGGTGGTTGCACCGATACAGAGCGAACTTGGCTCTGATACCACTTGTAGGACCGATGCACGTGAGAGGGGGGTGAATCAAGTGACTTTTAAAATCTTCGTTATAAAATCAGAGTCGATAGAAAATTGTACGATGCTTTTTATAACGTGCGCAGCGGAAAAATTAAAACGAAATGCGAAAGCGAAAAATAAAAAAAATTACACGAGGAGTTTTACTTCGTTCGGAGCCTTCGCCGACTCCTACTCGAAGGCCCAGGTTCCTTGAACCTTTCCTGTGGGCAATCCACTAAAAATCTCTATCGACAAACTACCGATAGAGTGATTCGAATACAAGATTGGGCGGAAATGTAACAGCCCTACACTTCCCCCTTAAATAATTTAATTGCAGACAAAAAAAAATTTGTTACCCAACACTTAGATTTATCTGAAGCAGCTTGGGTGTTGGGAGCGATCTTCCAGCAGCGGTCGGACAGCATCGAGTGAAAGCACAAACCGCAGCAGAGGAGCGTGGAAGTAAGAGAGCGCCAAAGCTTGAACTAGAATCAAATTTTCTTATCTGTTAGAGGGCTTGCATGCTTCTATTTATAGTGCCTCGATGCATGATCTTCTCAGCTCAAATTTTATCCATCAACAAGATAAAATAATTAAAAAAAAAGATAATGTTTCTATCCTTTGCTTCAATTAAGAAAATAATTTAAATAAAATATAAATACAGAATATTGAAAAGTTATCCGAGAGGTTTTATCCTCTTACAATTTTATTAATAATTTAAAAGGAGATTTTATCCTTCCAGCTAAGCTTTACATGAGAATTTTAAGCATTAGTAGGTATAATTTTATTCTCTAAAAAGAAGGAAATACGAATAATTTAAATGATAATTTATCCTCCACTAAGGCTTTAGATAAGGAATAATATTATAAAATTCAACTACAAAATCTAATTAAATAAATTCTGTAAAATAGAGTTAATGCATTTAGAATCTAATTAAATAAATTCTGTAAAATAGAGTTAATGCATTTAGAGTTAATTAGACCCCGTCCAAACCTGGATAAGGATCTAACCAAGACTCAACCGAGGTCACCAAAATGGGCCTAAGTTGGACCGCGCCTACAGTCCTAAAATAGGACCCGTCCTCACTGGTTCGCTCCTCCAGTGACTTACCTCACTTACCTCGTGCAGCTCTACTCAACTTCTTAACCCACTAGGTCTTCCTGCCAGGGCTCAACCACCCTGGTCTTTTTGCCAAGTTTCAACCAACTTGGGCTTCAGCCAGTTGTCAGGCCCCGTGAACCCAACTGGACTTCTCGCCAGGACTCAACCACCCTGGACTTCCCGCCAGGACTCAACCACCCTGGACTTCAGCCTGGTGTCAGGTCCTAAGTCTTTCAACCCTGCACACTTAGTAAAGAGGTCAAAACCAAAAACTAGTCTAACTTTAACCTATTTGTCATTCATCAAAACTCAGGTTTAACTATTAGTGCAAATTGCACCAACAAATTTTACACGAATAGTTCTGGATCCAAATAAAAATTTGAAACTCAGGTTTAATAAAATTCAAATTCAAAATTCAAAATTAATAAAATTCAAATTCAAAAATTCATAAAATTCAAATTCAAAATTCAAATTCAAAAATTCATAAAATTCAAATTCAAATTCAAAAATTAATTAAATTCAAAATTCAAATTCAAAAATTCATAAAATTCAAATTCTTTAGGATGTTTAAAATTTTCTTAAATTTTTTTTTTAAAAAAAAGATAATGTTTCTATCCTTTGCTTCAATTAAGAAAATAATTTAAATAAAATATAAATACAGAATATTGAAAAGTTAACCGAGAGGTTTTATCCTCTTACAATTTTATTAATAATTTAAAAGGAGATTTTATCCTTCCAGCTAAGCTTTACGTGAGAATTTTAAGCATTAGTAGGGATAATTTTATTCTCTAAAAAGAAGGAAATACAAATAATTTAAATGATAATTTATCCTCCACCAAGGCTTTAGATAAGGAATAATTTTATAAAATTCAACTACAAAATCTAATTAAATAAATTCTGTAAAATAGAGTTAATGCATTTAGAATCTAATTAAATAAATTCTGTAAAATAGAGTTAATGCTGTCACGCCCCCAGAGGCACATGCTTCCTCGAAAATTGGGCAGCATCTCCCATGTACGGCGGACAATATGGGGCAATTATACATATATCTCAGCAATATAGCTCAGCCACAAGCGGCTGGCATCACAATAATAAATATAAAACACATCCACGCAGTTTATATTGAAACAAAATAATATGGGTGGCTCAGCCACCTTAAACATAGAAGAAAGTCACAATCTAACGAGAACTCAGAAGTCTCTGAAATAATAATAGTAAAACCAGTCCGACCACTGTTAAACAAATGAAATGCGGAAAACTAACACAATACCGAAATAGAAACCGCTAAACCAAACCGACACGGTGGGACTGAGGGACTGGCAACTGGATCATCTCCTGGCTCCAAGCAATACCACTACCTGCTATCTGAAACAACAAAAAGGGAAGCAGGGGTGGTGAGTCCGGGCGGACTCTGCGGGTATATGAGTAGACAATAAGCATGGCATAAATAAGATAACGAAGTAGAGAATCAAAAGGTACAGTCCATAAGAAATATCAGATTTACCTAATCATGCATAACCAAAATAATACGACATGGTATAAAACCGAATAACGACTAAGCAAGTATAGAACAACTCAACAACAATAATATCAAGATAGACATGCATGTCATACATGTGCAACAATCATAGCTCATATAAGTGCATCAAACACAAACAAATGCATAAAAGAAATACGTATGCACATGATGCAATGACATGTGTCACCCCTGACGCCAGTCAAGCCGTCAACACATCCCATCTGTGTGACCGAGTGGGTAGGGCTGTGACAACTGTACCACTCCAACAACAATAATAATATCACATACAACAATAAATACCACATAAGGCGTGGTTGAGTGGACAGGATGCTGGGGAGTCTACACTCCAGACCCCTATACCTAGGGGGAGCTATCACAGCTACAAAATATCCCTCAAAAACAAACAACGGTGAGGGTGAGCCACCAACAACTCATCCCTCTAAATACAACGGTGAGGGTGTCACTGTTAGGCATAACAGGACAAACACTCGCACTCTAATAACTACCACTATAACAAGTGGTTGAGTGAATCGAGCAACAATATGACTAACGACGGCTTAACTAAATGTAAGCCTAACAGTCGTTAGTATGCAACGTGCAAGTATGGTGCATGATATACGATGCACAAACAACCGGAGAAACAACGATGCAACGAACTCCAACGAATACACGATGCATCAATACAATCAACCGGAAATCAAAAACCAACGAGTATGCACCTACACTACTAGGTAGGGTATTTCTAATGCCAAATAAATCTATCTGTGTTTAATGGACTTCTAAGTACTCGCGTACAAGCAGTACTTTATAGAACAGAAAACCAATCGAGGACTGTACAGATACGAATTTAGGAATACTCAAAGATCAACGAAGAATAAGTCTCAACGGCGATGTTTTAAATAACGGCAAAGAACAAGGTCAAGCAACCTATAAGACATAAACTAGTCATGCTTTAAGGTAAAAGAACTACTCGAGTACAAAGGAGAAGTACCCGCCTTATAATTGTAGAACGTAACGAGAAGAACCTCCCACGATCGATGACGTGAGTCCAAGATCAAGGTCCTGTTAAATAATTAGAATTAAGCTATTTATACCATTAAATAAATTAGCTAAATAAATAATCAAACACGGTTGGAATAAATCTTAACTATAACACTTAAGTACATGTTTAGTCCCTAAAATTCGTCTCACCTAATGATTAATCTCTATTAAGTCCAATACTACTTATGTTCTCAACCATTGTATCCATATATAGATCCCTAAATGCATGAAGAGCTTATTTAGGTTAAACAACTGAAAATCAAATTGGAAAGGTATACTTTGACAACTAAGTTGTCATGGACATAACCTCTAATCCAGTTCCTTTGTTTATGAGAGGGTAATAGGTAAGGTCTAACAAGTATAATTTTAGATTGACGAATAATAAACATATAGGGAATTACCAGAACTGTTAAAAATGTTCATATCGTCTTAACTTTCTTTTTCATTTGTTATATTGGCAGTAATGCCTAATTGCTAAGAATAGTAGTGAATTTATATATAATTAAAGATAACTGCCAACTCAAGTAAAGGATTTTTGACAGAAGCTTCAAGAAATCATTGTCTGAAAGAGCCTTCCACCTTTAGCATTGAATGACTCCCAAACTTCGCATGTTTGTCGGTCAATCTATTTATGGAGGTAGCTCTTACATCTCTATTCTTATTCCGATAGCTAGAACTAGAAGGTCGACATTTAGTATACTACATTCCATGCTCTGACTGAATGTTTAGCAAGCAATTTGTTTTGAAATTTTTAGGGATCAACGAGTACTGAATCAACTGTAAAGATAGTAGACATGAATGATGGTCTATATGTCATCTACAACCACCCTTCTATTTCAGACTTACAGGCTTTCTCCATTGGTGTGGCAATGATACATGCTCAGTTGTCATCTCTTACTCCACATTTCTAAGGATGTAATGAAGCTATGATATGCAATCTTATCTTATGTCAGCTTACCATTCTTATTAGTATCTCAATACAAACAACTTTCACTAGATGGAATACATTCAATCAGATATTTTAATCATTTAACAATTTTTTTTATTATTATTATTATCGTTATTTATTTATTTATTTGGCATGTTCCAACACAAGTTACATTATCTATTGGCCAGTGTTGTTTTTTTTCCATGTAAACTTAATTTAATTATCCTCTTGATGCTATACTAATGATCAGAGCATCAGTCAGAAAGACATTTTTGTTTTTAAGGATTTTCTTCCTTTTTGTGTGTGTACAACATTGGTTAAGATTAAATGCAGTCAACTGCATGCTAACAACAAATTGATCTTCAGGTCATCTCTTACATAAGATTGTGATAAAGCCCTTGGCTATTTTTGTGCAAATTCTCAGGAACATATGAGGTTTGCAATTTCATTCATCCTACCTAGAGAATGACATTAAGGGACCTTTGGAAATAATGTTGTAAGGGTTTAACTTGGTTCTAATTTTCTTAGCTTTAGTTTCATGTTAGTACTGAAAATTTTGTAGGTTCTAATGGTACTTGCAAATATTCAAGGAAGATGCACACAATACTTTGGTTTTCAAAGAAGATGATTATAAGTATCTAATTCTGACTAGGAATCAAATATATGGAAAAGGAACTGATCTTTCTTATGCAAGATTATATGGTTAACCAACGACATTATATATATGTGATCAGCTACACATATATGGAGGCATATGAAATCAAAAATTTTAATTAGAGTTGTTTTGACAACAATGTAGCATATAATTGGAAATTTGGATATGTTATTCTCACACTAAAACAGGCTGAAATAGGATGTGATATGTTTGAAGACTCAGAATAACTATCTAATAACTATGGAATTAAACTAGGTTAATACAACACTAATTTATTTCTACTCTAGCTAATATTCCCCTCTTAAACTGGAGCATAGATATTTGTCACAAATTTATCACATAGAACAAAGAAAAGTTGGAAGAGAGACTTGATAAAAAATATTAACAATTTGTTCTTCGAAGGCACATGACATTTTCTTTGATGCGGCTAATGTAGCAGTCAACCACTCAAAGTGTTATAAATGGCCATCTAATTATCACAACACGTATTTAATTTGTTAAAACTGAGTATGATTAGCTGTCCATAATGATTATAACCTACTGGCTCTGTTTAATTACATTCTTAACCTGACAGTAAGGACTTGCACGTATGACTAGGAAGCTTATAAGAAAAGTTAGTATAGTGGTTTTACAGACTGTTATATGAGGATAGGATCACAAATTGCATAATATCTTGATCTACTTTGCCATACAAAAAGGTTTACTTGATAATTTTCATTAATTGGTTCATTTTGCAGAGAACATAATTGCAAACTAGAGAGTGAATTAGTCATTTCTATAGGCATGCTAGTACTTAGATGCCCAACCTTGATTAATTTAGGTAGGATTGTGTGAAAATTCAATCAAACGACATGACAGAACAAATTTCCACAAGAAATACTCAAACTCTGTTCCTGATAATGAAAACAATGAATTAGAGACGTAGTAATAGCAGGGAGTATTACAAAACCTATGCTTGTATACCTCTTGTTTTCGAAGTTAATACGGCAACATGATACGAGCCGCATGATATCTCATCGATAAAACTATTTGAAATCTTACCCCCAACACAGCAAGGAAGTTTACCATCTCCATCTGATACAAGATTACCAAGTTGCCCATAGACATTACTTCCCATTGCATAAACACATCCAGAAGTTGTTAAAGCAATAGTTGTGAGCGTAGTGTTTTATTAGCGCTAATGTTCACTCTTGTGTTTTGTAATCGTTTTTTTTTTTATATCTGTTCTTCAGCTAAAGGTTGTCTTTTGTTGAGAGTTTATTATGTTGAGAGTTTATTACGATGTTATGTCGACTAATTTCTTTAATTGCTTATCCAAATTCAAACATCTATCAATATTTTTTTTTTTTGAAACTAATATCAACCTTGCTTATTGTAAACTGAATATTTAGTTTGTTTCCATGGATACAATTTTGTATTGGTTTTAGAATAAAACTGTAATTAAAATCATGCATCAATTGACATCTTTAATGATGGAACTCTTTGGTACGTATTTGAGTCACATAATGTTATATGCCTATGCATTTTTTTTTTAAACTCATCATATATTGCAGCATTATCCGAGAGTAAAGGAGAATGGTGCAATAATACTTTAGGCATGTAATGAACATTGAGACAAGGTCAAGTCTCATCTATGTTAGCTTTCTTTTTAGGACAGCTAGAATCCCCAACCAACTAATCGTTCGATTTCATGACTAACCTTGACCACGTATGTGAATAAACCTAATTAACTACATGCTATCAGACTAGAATCCAGACGATGAATAACTATTTAACAAGGGTAGGAGCGGATACACAATCCAACAAATTTGGAAATTGTCAACTAACCCCAAATAGATAGTGAATACCAAAGATAGTACGATCATTGAAAACATACCTCTTGTAGCCTGGAGAAGTCCATTGTTGCCAAGTCCCAATACAACCATACCGAACTATGTCAAGAAAATGACTCCGCGAAAATACAACCAAATCCGTAAAATACCGATAGACCTCGTAAAACAAAACAACTTCGTCAACCCTCAAGACTCCGCAAAATAAATAAATCTGTAATCATGCAGATTGACCTCGTAAAACAACTCCGTAAACCCACAGACACCAAAACATCGCAAAACTTCCCACAGATCCCAAAGGAACTCGCAAAACTTGGCTCTGATACCAAAAATTGTCACGCCCCCAGAGGCACATGCTTCCTCGAAAATTGGGCAGCATCTCCCCTGTACGGCGGACAATATGGGGCAATTATACATATATCTCAGCAATATAGCTCAGCCACAAGCGGCTGGCATGACAATAATAAATATAAAACACATCCACGCAGTTTATATTGAAACAAAATAATATGGGTGGCTCAGCCACCTTAATCATAGAAGAAAGTCACAATCTAACGAGAACTCAGAAGTCTCTGAAATAATAATAGTAAAACCAGTCCGACCACTGTTAAACAAATGAAATGCGGAAAACTAACACAATACCGAAATAGAAACCGCTAAACCAAACCGATACGGTGGGACTGAGGGACTGGCAACTGGATCATCTCCTGGCTCCAAGCAATACCACTACCTGCTATCTAAAACAACAAAAAGGGAAGCAGGGGTGGTGAGTCCGGGCGGACTCTGCGGATATATGAGTAGACAATAAGCATGGCATAAATAAGATAACGAAGTAGAGAATCAAAAGGTACAGTCCATAAGAAATATCAGATTTACCTAATCATGCATAACCAAAATAATACGACATGGTATAAAACCGAATAACGACTAAGCAGGTATAGAACAACTCAATAACAATAATATCAAGATAGACATGCATGTCATACATATGCAACAATCATAGCTCATATAAGTACATCAAACACAAACAAATGCATAAAAGAAATACGTATGCACATGATACAATGACATGTGTCACCCCTGACGCCAGTCAAGCCGTCAACACATCCCATCTGTGTGACCGAGTGGGTAGGGCTGTGACAACTGTACCACTCCAACAACAATAATAATATCACATACAACAATAAATACCACATAAGGCGTGGTTGAGTGGACAGGATGCTGGGGAGTCTACACTCCAGATCCCTATACTTAGGGGGAGCTATCACAGCTACAAAATATCCCTCAAAAATAAACAACGGTGAGGGTGAGCCACCAAAACTCATCCCTCTAAATACAACGGCGAGGGTGTCACTGTTAGGAACATGAATAGAGATAAATGTTCAACTCAATTGATCTTTTAATTTATCGGTTAGCAAAAGTACAAAATCTGTTTTCAATCCTGATGATGAGGAAAAGTACCAGTAACTATGCAATATTCTTTAGTAGCAACGTGAAGTATCATGCTATGGTACCAATGTATTCTTCCCGCTTAGTTGAATAATCACATATATCACTTGTTCTTCATAGTATATGAACACTCATAGTCTCAACAATGTTTTTTGTTGAAATAGGAACTGAGCTCCTCTTTTTGCTAACTGTTACTTTGATTACATCTATGACAAATTTTCCTAATCTAGACTCTTAACTTCCATGGACTTCTTTCTTGTCATTTATATCTTAAGCCAAGGTGGATGTTTGTAAGCTGTTGTATGCACTTTTAGTTTATAGATTTTTAAATGGAAATCATTCCCATTTCGCATGAGACTCAAGGATTAAATTCTCAGTAACCACTGCCAGATATGGGCATTCATTGCTCTCCCAAGCTAGCACCAAACAGATACGGGCTACCACAGATGAAAAATGCTTGTTTCATCCATGTTGCCCAATACTAATCATGTGTCGCTCTCGTCTGGCTTTTATTTTGATCATTAAAAAAAAAAAAAAGTGAACTCCCATCCTATTGGCATTCCAGTAATTAATGAAAGGAGATGATAGATGAAAGATTTGTTAGGAGTATTTTTAGCTAATAGGATTATTTATGTAGTGAGTTTAGTTTCACATTGATATTTTGGGCCACAGTGTGATGCTTCATTCTCAGTACAAAGACCTTTCTATTATCAATCTTCTTATACTACTAGAGGAGGGATACACTGGTTGCCTTACTACAAGTATTATAAAGATAGTAAGGATTCGATTAGGTTTAAATATTGATTTAGCATGCTCCTAATTTAAGAGCTTATAGTATGTGCATGATAGAGTTCTCTGTGGTGATGGATTCAGAGAACTACTTCTACCTATTAGACCGTCCTGTCAAACCGTAACATTGAATTGACAAGCACACACAAAAAAATAAATAAATAAATAAATAAAAAATTCTAAGGCCATTAGTTTCAAGAACCACTTGCACTTGATCTCACTTGTCTGGACATGCATGCCAGCAACAATTCAGATGATTCAGCCACTGCCTCTTCAGACGATGCCACCATCAGTTCCAGAGATGGACCGGGTTTACACTGTCACCAGAGAGAAAGACACCGCAGGTCGATAGATTGATCTTCCGAGACATTAAAGAGCTATAGGGTATCTACAGGTAGGTTACTGCTTGTAATTGAGTAGCTACCGTTAGAGAGATGCTAGACATTTCCTAATATGGTAGATAATGCATTTGACTCACAATCAGGGTTGAGAATAACAATGAGAGATACAGGTTGTTAATATTTGTTGTTGTTGACTAGTACCTGTTGGGGTGACTAGTATCTGTTGTGGTTTACTGGCTAAATTTGGGGACCAAATTTTTGTTAGTGGGGGAGAATGCTGAGAATCGAAATTTTAGAGGGTTTCTTTGCAAATTAGGGACCTAGTTGTGATTTTTCAGACTCGGAGGGCTTATTTGCAAAAAAGCCAAAACAATAATAAAAACCCTAAACCCCACTCACCGATTCAGTTTTCTCCCCCAACGCCGCACGCCCATCTCCTCTGCCTCGACGCCGCCGTGGACCCCCGCACGCGAGCGGTTTCGCCCTAGCCGAACGTCGCCACAGCCATTCCTCCTCTTCGTCTACTTCTTCTTGTTGTCTCCTTCCTTTTCTCCACGTGCAAACAAGCTGAGTCTCCTTGGTCGTGCCGTGCCTTGGCGTGGCCGACGTCGGTTCTCTCTGCCCGACGCCGCAACCGGAACCGCCGAGCGTCTGGTCATTCCAAACGGCCGATCGTCTCTTTTCATCCCAGACGGTGCCGGCAGTCGCCTTCCTTCGCAGGGAAACCGACCAATCGTCTCTTTTCACACCAGACAGTGCCGAAATTGACAGAGGGATTCCATCACATTGGTTGGTAACGATTGTTCTATTTTTGTGGTTAAAAATTTGGAAGAAAGAAAGGGTTTTGTTTAATGAAGTTGATATGTTCTGTTTCTGTTAATTTGGGATTTTTGGTTGAGTTTACCGTAAGCCAAAAGAGCCAATTAGGTCTTTCTATATTATCTCTTTCTTTCTTCTATCATCACTTGCCTAGAAGAGTTGTTCCACTCTTGTGTATTAAAATTTGGAAACCTCCACTGTCGTAGCAATTTTCATGAAACGTGAACCTGTTCCTAGCTATACAGTTCTGTCTATGTTAGGTCAAACATATAATAATCTATCTTAGATTGAACTTGGGATTAGAAAATTTTCACATAATGCTACCACGTAATTGTATCTTACTAATCATGTATCTACATCAACAGCAATTTCATGTGTCACATGTTATCATTACTGTCGTAATAATCAGTAAACACTAATATTCAGTCGATTTGGTTAGTAATGGTGAATTGGTTTGGGTTATGTTTTAGGCTAAATCTAAGTTAAACCTAACCTCCATAAATTAGGGCAATTTATGATTAATCATTTACATTAGCTTAATTAAATTATTACGACAGTTAAGCTAAACATCGTATCCTTTGATACAGGACCTTGACGTTGGACTCATTGGGTTGATCATGAAAAGTCCTTGTTTACGGAATTCTTCAATAAAAGGCGGGTATTTCTCCTTTGTACTCGAGTAGTCTTTTACCTTAAAGCATGGCTAGTTTATGTCTTATAGGTTACTTGACCTTGTTCTTTGTCGTTATTTAAACATCGCCGTTGAGACTTACTCTTCGTTGATCTTCGAGTATTCCAAATTCGTTTCTGTACAGTCCTCTGTTGGTTTCCTGTTCTGTAAAGTGCTGTTTGAACATGAGCAGTTAGAAGTTCATAAAAACACAATTAGGTTTATTTGGCATTAGAAAATACCCTACCTAGTAGTGTAGGTGCATAATCGTTGGTTTTCGGTTTCTGGTTGGTTGTATCGATGCATGTTTTACTTGTTGGATTTTTATTGCATCGTGGTTTCTCCAGTTGTTCGTGCATCGTATATCATGCACCATACTTGCGCGTTGCATACTAACGACTGTTGGCTTACATTTGGTTAAGCCGTCGTTAGTCATATTGTTGCTCGATTCACTCAACCACATGTTGTCATGGTAGTGGTTAGAGTGCGAGTGTTTGTCCTGTCATGCCAGACAGTGACACCCTCACCGTTGTATTTAGAGGGATGAGTTGTTGGTGGCTCACCCTCACCGTTGTTTGTTTTTGAGGGATATTTTGTAGCTGTGATAGCTCCCCCTAGGTATAGGGGTCTGGAGTGTAGACTCCCCGGCATCCTGTCCACTCAACCACGCCTTATGTGGTATTATTGTTGTTGTTGGTTATTGTTGTTGTTGGAGTGGTACAGTTGTCACAGCCCTACCCACTCGGTCACACAGATGGGATATGTTGACGGCTTGACTGGCGTCAGGGTGACACATGTCATTGCATCATGTGCATACGTATTTCTTTTATGCATTTGTTTGTGTTTGATGCACTTATATGAGCTATGATTGTTGCATATGTTTGACATGCATGTATATCTTGATATTATTGTTGTCGAGTTGTTTTATACTTGCTCAGTCATTATTTGGACTTTATACCATGTCGATTTACATATGTTATGCATGATTAGGGTTCTATATTTTCTTATGGACTGTACCTGTTGGATTATCTACTTGGTTATCTTGTATCATGCCATGCTTATTTGTCTACTCATATACCCGCAGAGTCCGCCCGGACTCACCACCCCTGCTTTCTTCTTTGTTGTTTCAGATAGCAGGTAGTTACGTTTCTTGAAGCCAGGAGATGATCCAGTTGCCAGTCCCTCAGTCCCAGTATCGGTTTGTTTTGGTTTGTTCTAGTGTCTGTTTTATTTCTGCAGTTAGTTTCCTTGTCAAGTATCGGTTTGGATTTTGTCGTTATTACTGGTTTGTAGACTTTCTTTTATGTTTAAGATGGCTGAGCCATCCATTTTTTTGTTTCGATATAAACTGCGTGGTTGTGGTTAATACTTATTGTTGTGATGCCAGCCGCCTGTGGCTGAGCTATATTGGTGGAAATATATGTATAATTGCCTCATATTGTCCGCCGTACAGGGGAGATGCTGCCCGATTTTCGAGCAAGCATGTGCCTCTGGGGGCGTGACAAATGCATTTAGAGTTAATTAGACCCCTTCCAAACCTGGATAAGGATCTAACCAGGACTCAATCGAGGTCACCAAAATGGGCCTAAGTTGGACCGCGCCTACAGTCCTAAAATAGGACCCGTTCTCACTGGTTCGCTCCTCTAGTGACTTACCTCACTTACCTCGTGCAGCTCTACTCAACTTCTTAACCCACCAGGTCTTCCTGCCAGGGCTCAACCACCCTGGTCTTTTTGCCAAGTTTCAACCAACTTGGGCTTCAGCCAGTTGTTAGGCCCCGTGAACTCAACTGGACTTCTCGCCAGGACTCAACCACCCTGGACTTCCCGCCAGGACTCAACCACCCTGGACTTCAGCCTGGTGTCAGGTCCTAAGTCTTTCAACCCTGCACACTTAGTAAAGAGGTCAAAACTAAAAACTAGTCTAACTTTAACCTATTTGTCATTCATCAAAACTCAGGTTTAACTATTAGTGCAAATTGCACCAACAAATTTTACACGAATAGTTATGGATCCAAATAAAAATTTGAAACTCAGGTTTAATAAAATTCAAATTCAAAATTCAAAATTAATAAAATTCAAATTCAAAAATTCATAAAATTCAAATTCAAAATTCAAATTCAAAAATTCATAAAATTCAAATTCAAAATTTAAATTCAAAAATTAATAAAATTCAAAATTCAAATTCAAAAATTCATAAAATTCAAATTCTTTAGGATGTTTAAAATTTTCTTAAATTTTTTTTTTAAAAAAAAAGATAATGTTTCTATCCTTTGCTTCAATTAAGAAAATAATTTAAATAAAATATAAATACAGAATATTGAAAAGTTAACCGAGAGGTTTTATCCTCTTACAATTTTATTAATAATTTAAAAGGACATTTTATCCTTCCAGCTAAGCTTTACGTGAGAATTTTAAGCATTAGTAGGGATAATTTTATTCTCTAAAAAGAAGGAAATACAAATAATTTAAATGATAATTTATCCTCCACCAAGGCTTTAGATAAGGAATAATATTATAAAATTCAACTACAAAATCTAATTAAATAAATTCTGTAAAATAGAGTTAATGCATTTAGAATCTAATTAAATAAATTCTGTAAAATAGAGTTAATGCATTTAGAGTTAATTAGACCCCGTCCAAACCTGGATAAAGATCTAACCAGGACTCAACCGAGGTCACCAAAATGGGCCTAAGTTGGACCGCGCCTACAGTCCTAAAATAGGACCCGTCCTCACTGGTTCGCTCCTCCAGTGACTTACCTCACTTACCTCGTGCAGCTCTACTCAACTTCTTAACCCACCAGGTCTTCCTGCCAGGGCTCAACCACCCTGGTCTTTTTGCCAAGTTTCAACCAACTTGGGCTTCAACCAGTTGTCAGGCCCCGTGAACCCAACTGGACTTCTCGCCAGGACTCAACCACCCTGGACTTCCTGCCAGGACTCAACCACCCTGGACTTCAGCCTCGTGTCAGGTCCTAAGTCTTTCAACCCTGCACACTTAGTAAAGAGGTCAAAACCAAAAGCAAGTCTAACTTTAACCTATTTGTCATTCATCAAAACTCAGGTTTAACTATTAGTGCAAATTGCACCAACAATCTCCCCCTTTTTGATGCAATGACAACCTGGGTTAAAGTTAGAAAATACCAGATAAAGCAATGAGTCCAAGAATAATATGCAAATGACATGCTCTAAGATCAGAAATTTTTAATTTTCTAACTCAACCCTTAAACCCTCCCCCTTTGGCATTCATCAAAACAAAGAAATAATAAGTGCGCAAGCATCAGAAATAAAACAAGCAATCAAGTAATATGCCAGCCAAGTAAAAAATACTTTAAGTATTTGGGGAAGAAAAAATGCTTAACAAGCGTACTAAGTTTCTGAACTGATTCAGAGGGGTAAGTCAAATTCTTAATTTAACACAAACAATCTGAGAGCATAAATGTTAAAGGAAATGACTAGGTGTAAATTTAGAAATGACTTTTCGAACACCATTTTCAAAAATTAAAAAGGCTATCTTCAAAATCTTAATCTTTTCCAAAATAAAGAATATCTCAAGGCAAATTAATGAAAAAGAGAAGATTTTCCAAAATTTTCTTTTCAAAGGATCATTTAGAATATTTTCAGGATTAATTTGAGAAAAAAATTTCAAGATATTTTTTTTTAATCCTTGTTCAATTAAAGAAGATATTTTCTAAAATAGTTTTCACTAAACATTTTTGAGAGTTAGAATACAAAATATAAACTCAAGCTCCCCCTGAACCAAGTAAGAAAGTTTAGCCCATTTTGAATGTCTAACCGTAGTTACTAGCTAACTATCTATAGGATAATAGTTTTCACTAGGTTAGTCAAGTCAAGTACTAGTGTCTAGCTTAGCTTTACAGAAAGACTACTTGACTTGATCAATATGAAGTTGGTATTTAACGCCAGACTTGCTACGATGCACAGGTTTAAGCATTCTGAAGTCCAGGCAATACCCTATGCATCTCACCCCGTTCTAAGTTTTAGCATACACAAACATGTTATACCTAATGTGCTTTGTGAGATGCGGCCTCTAAATCTATAGGAACATGCATCTCTAGGGGTCAAACTTAGGCTAAGTCCACTAGTCTCGAAAGTCAAGTTTTGAAATCAAAGTTAATTTTATTTTAAAAATTAAGTGTGAAAATCAAAGTCAATTTTGAAAATTAATTCTTAAAATAGGTACCTAAAATTTGAAATGACTAACTCAGGTTTAGTCCACCAGTCTCGAAAGTCAAGTTTTGAAATCAAAGTTAATTTTATTTTAAAAATTAAGTGTGAAAATCAAAGTCAATTTTGAAAATTAATTCTTAAAATACGTACCTAAAATTTGAAAATTAAGTCATTTTCAAATTTGAAAATTTGAAAATTTTCAAATTGCCTTGACTTTTTTTTAATTATTTTATCTTGTTGATGGATAAAATTTGAGCTAAGAAGATCATGCATCGAGGCACTATAAATAGAAGCAAGCAAGCCCTCTAACAGACAAGAAAATTTGATTCTGGTTCAAGCTTTGGCGCTCTCTTGCTTCCACGCTCCTCTGCTGCGGTTTGTGCTGTGACTCGACGCTGTCCGACCGCTGCTGGAAGATCGCTCCCAACACCCAAGCTGCTTCAGATAAATCTAAGTGTTGGGTAACGATTATTTTTCTGCACTTAAATAATTTAAGGGGGAAGTGTAGGGCTGTTACACTTCCGCCCAATCTTGTATTCGAATCACTCTATCGGTAGTTTGTCGATAGAGGTTTTTAGTGGATTGCCCACAGGAAAGGTTCAAGGAACCTGGGCCTTCGAGTAGGAGTCGCCGAAGGCTCCGAACGAAGTAAAACTCCTCGTGTAATTTTTTTTATTTTTCGCTTTCGCATTTCGTTTTAATTTTTCAGCTGCGCACGTTATAAAAAGCATCGTACAATTTTCTATCAACTCTGATTTTATAACGAAGATTTTAAAAGTCACGTGATTCACCCCCCCCCTCTCACGTGCATCGGTCCTACAAGTGGTATCAGAGCCAAGTCGCTCTGTATCGGTGCAACCACCATAAGAGCCGGGGGAAATCCAATTCTTTTTCGTTTGTTTTTGTGTTTTCGCTGCACGATCTAAATTAGATATTGTTGCCTAAATTTAGATATTTTCTATCGATTTTACTCGAATTTGGGCAACACCATTTCGAGTCGTTTTTTGTTCCTTTCTTCTCCTTTTCCTACCACACTACTAATCCAAGACCTAGTCTTGGAACAAGTGTTTTTGTTGTTGTCTATTTCAGATGGCTCAAGGTGAAGGATATAGTACTGCCCGTCCTCCGCTCTTCAATGGGGAAGACTTCCCTTACTGGAAACGAAGAATGGAGGTGTACCTAAAGACTGATATGGATCAATGGTTCGCGGTGCAATCTGGCTACGAACCACCAAAGGACGAGGGAAACAATGCACTACTGAAGCATGACAGATGGAACCTAGAAATGAAGAAAAGGGCTCAGATTGAGTTCAAAGCACAGAACACACTCCAATGCGGACTAACCAAAGAGGAATTCAACCGTATCGGCCCAACTGAATCTGCCAAATAACTTTGGGACAAACTGATTGAACTGCATGAAGGCACCTCAGATGCGAAGGTAACAAAAAGAGATTTGTTATTGAATAAATTATTTAACATAAAAATACAGGAAGGTGAGTCTGCAAGCCAACTCCACGCCCGGATCAAGGACATACTAAATGGACTCCACCTCATTAGGCACAAACAAGAAAATAGAGATATTATAAGGTATGCACTAAATGCCTTTCCTAGAAACTCTTTATGGGCATCCATCATAGATGCTTATAAAATTTCTAGGAATCTTTCCAAAATAAATTTAGATGAACTATTCTGTGAATTAGAACTGCACGAACAAACTAATGCCAAGGCCGAGAAAGGAATTGCTTTGTTTGCAGGTTCTTCAAAAGAAGTCAAGTCGAAGAAGAAAATTCAAGAATCAGAAGAAGAGTCAGACTCAGACTCAGATGACGAGGAACAAATGGTTAACTTAGTAAGAAAAGTCCTCGCCAAAAAGAAAAGCAAATTCTCGAAAAGAGATTTCCAAAAGATAATGAAGCCAACCAGTTATGGTGACAAAAGCAAAATAACCTGCTTCGGTTGCAACAGAAAAGGACACTACAAACATGAATGTCCCTACAAAACGGAGGACCAATCAAAGAAAAGCAAGAAGAAGAAGGCTCTTCAAGCCACCTGGGACAAGAGTTTGGATGACTCTGACTATGAACCACCAAAGAAGACAAGCTACCTCGCGCTAATGGCAACTGGACCCGGGTCAGACTCGGAGCACGACGAAGATTCTGAATACGAGTCGAGTCAAGAGATCGGACTCTTTTCGGACGACTCGACTAAGGTATATTTAGATTCAGTTAATGAAAATTTTTTTAAGATTATTTCCATTTTAAATAAAAAATTACTTGCATCTGAATCTAGGAATGACCAGCTCCTTAAGGAAAATCAAGACCTTAAGGAGCAATTAATTAATACCAGAACATTAACTGAACAAACTCAAAATCAAAAGACAATTGAGCTTGAAACTGAAAACTCGACTCTAAAGGACGAAGTCCTAAAACTTAAGGATCTACTAGCAACTTTCACAACCCGATCCAAGAACCTTGACCTCATTCTTGGATCACAAAAGGGCATGTACAATAAATCTGGGATAGGATATAAATCAGGATCAGCCCAAAGATCCTTTATCCCCTTTATCCACCCCCGCAAAAATCAACGAAAAGCGTGGGTTCCGAAAGCTTACCTAACAAAACAAGTAGGTCAGAATCAACTTTATGTCCCAAAAAGGGACATCCACTACATTGACCCTAGACAACCAGTCTACAATTTAGGGGGAAGCTCCAAATTAGTTGGCACCTCAAAGTCACCCTTTACCCGTCTAGGTACCTAGGACTAGTTTCAAAAGTTAGTCTGACACTTGACCTACTCAGTACCAGGGTAGGGCGAGCTGATAGTACGTTAGGGAAGCTGATCTAAGGAGTCAGGTAGGGGAAGGCGTCCTCTATTTGGTCTTCTTAGCCCAGTGGAACTAGCCGAAGCTACCTCGCCACATCCTAGACTAGTTAGACCAAGGAGTTTCAATAGGTAGGTTAAAAGTACAACTTCCTTAAGAGGTTTTGCATAGAAAGTGGTTGTTGATCCAATAAGGCTTCGGCCAAAGAAGACCTCTGTGCCTCGCCACAGCCTGGAAACCAATTATGGAAGTATACTTTTAAACTACTTCTTGTCAAACCTGAATCTAACAAAAGGTCAGATTAACTTTTATAAATCAAACTCAAACATATCTCACACAAATCATAGGATCCCTTTGTTTGACAACTTAGATCAAGTGAGATGAATAAAGACAACTAAAATCAAATTCAAAATTCAAATTAACAAAATCAAATTTCAAAATTCAAATTAACAAAATCAAATTTCAAAATTCAAATTAACAAAATCAAATTTAAAATTCAAATTAACAAAATCAAATTTCAAAATTCAAATTAACAAAATCAAATTTCAAAATTCAAATTAACAAAATCAAATTTCAAAATTCAAATTAACAAATTCAAAATTCAAAATTCAAATTAACAAAATCAAAATTAATAAAATTCAAATTAATTCAAAATTCAAATTCAAAAATTAATAAAATTCAAATTAATTCAAAATTCAAATTCAAATTAATTCAAAATTCAAATTCAAAAATTCATAAAATTCAAATTCAAAATTCAAATTCAAAAATTCATAAAATTCAAATTCAAATTCAAAATTTAAATTCAAAAATTAATAAAATTCAAAATTCAAATTCAAAAATTCAAAATTTCAATTTCTTTAGGATGTTTAAAATTTTCTTAATTTTTTTTTAAAAAAAAGATAATGTTTCTATCCTTTGCTTCAATTAAGAAAATAATTTAAATAAAATATAAATACAGAATATTGAAAAGTTAACCGAGAGGTTTTATCCTCTTACAATTTTATTAATAATTTAAAAGGAGATTTTATCCTTCCAGCTAAGCTTTACGTGAGAATTTTAAGCATTAGTAGGGATAATTTTATTCTCTAAAAAGAAGGAAATACAAATAATTTAAATGATAATTTATCCTCCACCAAGGCTTTAGATAAGGAATAATTTTATAAAATTCAACTACAAAATCTAATTAAATAAATTCTGTAAAATAGAGTTAATGCATTTAGAATTTAATTAAATAAATTCTGTAAAATAGAGTTAATGCATTTAGAGTTAATTAGACCCCGTCCAAACCTGGATAAAGATCTAACCAGGACTCAACCGAGGTCAAAATGGGCCTAAGTTGGACCGCGCCTACAGTCCTAAAATAGGACCCGTCCTCACTGGTTCGCTCCTCTAGTGACTTACCTCACTTACCTCGTGCAGCTCTACTGAACTTCTTAACCCACCAGGTCTTCCTCGCAGGGCTCAACCACCCTGGTCTTTTTGCCAAGTTTCAACCAACTTGGGCTTCAGCCAGTTGTCAGGCCCCGTGAACCCAACTGGACTTCTCGCCAGGACTCAACCACCCTGGACTTCCCGCCAGGACTCAACCACCCTGGACTTCAGCCTGGTGTTAGGTCCTAAGTCTTTCAACCCTGCACACTTAGTAAAGAGGTCAAAACCAAAAGCAAATCTAACTTTAACCTATTTTTCATTCATCAAAACTCAGGTTTAACTATTAGTCAAATTGCACCAACAAATAAAATTTGAAATGAGTCGACGCTGCGGTGATGAAAAGTCTCTCATGCTTCCACGCTCCTATGCTGCGGTTTGTGCTTTGACTCGACGCTGTCCGACCGCTGCTGGAAGATCGCTCCCAACACCCAAGTTGCTTCAGATAAATCTAAGTGTTGGGTAACGAATTTTTGTTCTGCACTTAAATTATTTAAGGGGGAAGTGTAGGGCTGTTACACTTCCGCCCAATCTTGTATTCGAATCACTCTATCGGTAGTTTGTCGATAGAGGTTTTTAGTGGATTGCCCACAGGAAAGGTTCAAGGAACCTGGGCCTTCGAGTAGGAGTCGGCGAAGGCTCCGAACGAAGTAAAACTCCTCGTGTAATTTTTTTTTATTTTTAACTTTCACATTTCGTTTTAATTTTTCTGCTGCGCACGTTATAAAAAGCATCGTACAATTTTCTATGGACTCTGATTTTATAACGAAGATTTTAAAAGTCACGTGATTCACCCCCCCCTCTCACGTGCATCGGTCCTACAAGTGGTATCAGAGCCAAGTTCGCTCTGTATCGGTGCAACCACCATAAGAGCCGGGGGAAATCCAATTCTTTTTCGTTTGTTTTTGTGTTTTCGCTGCACGATCTAAATTAGGTATTGTTGCCTAAATTTAGATATTTTCTATCGATTTTACTCGAATTTGGGCAACACCATTTCGAGTCGTTTTTTGTTCCTTTCTTCTCCTTTTCCTACCACACTACTAATCCAAGACCTAGTCTTGGAACAAGTGTTTTTGTTGTTGTCTATTTCAGATGGCTCAAGGTGAAGGATATAGTACTGCCCGTCCTCCGCTCTTCAATGGGGAAGACTTCCCTTACTGGAAACGAAGAATGGAGGTGTACCTAAACACTGATATGGATCAATGGTTCGCGGTGCAATCTGGCTACGAACCACCAATGGACGAGGGAAACAATGCACTACTGAAGCATGACAGATGGAACCTAGAAATGAAGAAAAGGGCTCAGATTGAGTTCAAAGCACAGAACACACTCCAATGCGGACTAACCAAAGAGGAATTGAACCGTATCGGCCCAACTGAATCTGCCAAATAACTTTGGGACAAACTGATTGAACTGCATGAAGGCACCTCAGATGCGAAGGTAACAAAAAGAGATTTGTTATTGAATAAATTATTTAACATAAAAATGCAGGAAGGTGAGTCTGCAAGCCAACTCCACGCCCGGATCAAGGACATACTAAATGGACTCCATCTCATTGGGCACAAACAAGAAAATAGAGATATTATAAGGTATGCACTAAATGCCATTCCTAGAAACTCTTTATGGGCATCCATCATAGATGCTTATAAAATTTCTAGGAATTTTTCCAAAATAAATTTAGATGAACTATTCTGTGAATTAGAACTGCACGAACAAACTAACGCCAAGGCCGAGAAAGGAATTGCTTTGTTTGCAGGTTCTTCAAAAGAAGTCAAGTCGAAGAAGAAAATTCAAGAATCAGAAGAAGAGTCAGACTCAGACTCAGATGACGAGGAACAAATGGTTAACTTAGTAAGAAAAGTCCTCGCCAAAAAGAAAAGCAAATTCTCGAAAAGAGATTTCCAAAAGATAATGAAGCCAACCAGTTATGGAGACAAAAGCAAAATAACCTGCTTCGGTTGCAACAGAAAAGGACACTTCAAACATGAATGTCCCTACAAAACGGAGGACCAATCAAAGAAAAGCAAGAAGAAGAAGGCTCTTCATGCCACCTGGGACGAGAGTTCGGATGACTCTGACTATGAACCACAAAGAAGACAAGCTACCTCGCACTAATGGCAACTGGACCCGGGTCAGACTCGGAGCACGAGAAGATTCCGAATACGAGTCGAGTCAAGAGATTGGACTCTTTTTGGACGACTCGACTAAGGTATATTTAGATTCAGTTAATGAAATTTTTTTTAAGATTATTTCCATTTTAAATAAAAAATTACTTGCATCTGAATCTAGGAATGACCAGCTCCTTAAGGAAAATCAAGACCTTAAGGAGCAATTAATTAATACCAGAACATTAACTGAACAAACTCAAAATCAAAAGACAATTGAGCTTGAAACTGAAAACTCGACTCTAAAGGGCGAAGTCCTAAAACTTAAGGATCTACTAGCAACTTTCACAACCTGATCCAAGAACCTTGACCTCATTCTTGGATCACAAAAGGGCATGTACAATAAATCTGGGATAGGATATAAATCAGGATCAGCCCAAAGATCCTTTATCTCCTTTATCCACCCCCGCAAAAATCAACGAAAAGTGTGGGTTCCGAAAGCTTACCTAACAAAGCAAGTAGGTCAGAATCAACTTTATGTCCCAAAAAGGGACATCCACTACATTGACCCTAGACTCCCAGTCTACAATTTAGGGGGAAGCTCCAAATTAGTTGGCACCTCAAAGTCACCCTTTACCCGTCTGGGTACCTAGGACTAGTTTCAAAAGTTAGTCTGACACTTGACCTACTCAGTACCAGGGTAGGTCGAGCTGATAGTACGTTAGGGAAGCTGATCTAAGGAGTTAGGTAGGGGAAGGCGTCCTCTATTTGGTCTTCTTAGCCCAGTGGAACTAGCCGAAGCTTCCTCACCACATCCTAGACTAGTTAGACCAAGGAGTTTCAATAGGTAGGTTAAAAGTACAACTTCCTTAAGCGGTTTTGCCTAGGAAGTGGTTGTTGATCCAATAAGGCTTCGGCCAAAGAAGACCTCTGTGCCTCGCCATGGCCTGGAAACCAATTATGGAAGTATACTTTTAAACTGCTTCTTATCAAACCTGAATCTAACAAAAGGTCAGATTAACTTTTATAAATCAAACTCAAACTTATCTCACACAAATCATAGGATCCCTTTGATTGACAACTTAGATCAAGTGAGATGAATAAGGACAACAAAAATCAAATTCAAAATTCAAATTAACAAAATCATAATTCAAAATTCAAATTAACAAAAATCAAATTTCAAAATTCAAATTAATAAAATCAAATTTCAAAATTCAAATTAACAAATCAAATTTCAAAATTCAAATTAACAAAATCAAATTTCAAAATTCAAATTAACAAAATCAAATTTCAATATTCAAATTAACAAAATCAAATTTCAAAATTCAAATTAACAAAATCAAATTTCAAAATTCAAATTAACAAAATCAAATTTCAAAATTCAAATTAACAAAATCAAATTTCAAAATTCAAATTAACAAAATCAAATTTCAAAATTCAAATTAACAAAATCAAATTTCAAAATTCAAATTAACAAATTCAAAATTCAAAATTCAAATTAACAAAATCAATGTTCAAAATTCAAACTAACAAAATCAAAGTTCAAAATTCAAATTAACGAATTCAAAATTCAAAATTCAAATTAACGAATTTAAAATTCAAAATTCAAATTAACGAATTCAAAATTCAAAATTCAAATTAACAAAATCAAAATTCAAAATTCAAATTCAAAATTCAATTTCAAAAATTCATAAAATTCAAATTCAAAAATTAATAAAATTCTAAATTCAAATTCAAGTTTTAAATTCTTTAGGATGTTTAAAATTTTCTTAATTTTTTTTTTAAAAAAAAATATTCAAAAACTTAACCTAAGTTCTAAATCTTTTACTTAACTATAGGTAAATTAATAGATTATTAACAGTGGGTGCTCCAAACACATGACTGGGGATCCCACCAAATTTACAGAACTCAAGTACAAAAGACTAGGGACCGTTGCTTTTGGAAATAACGGTAAACTTAAGGTAATTGGCTTAGGTAATATTGAACTTGAGTCTGATTTTATAATTATAAATGTATTACTTTTTGAAAATTTTCACTTCAATTTACTGAGTATTAGCCAATTGTGAGACACTTGTTATAAGGTTAGGTTCCTATCCAATGAATGTCTGATCAAACACAATGACAACCCAAACATCACACTTAGAGGACTTAGGCACAATAACATTTATGAAATTAAGTTAACCTGTCCCTTAGAAAATTATCTTTTAACCCATAAGGATGAGACTTGGCTCTGGCATAGGAGACTTTAACACACTCACTTCAGAAAACTACCTAAACTAAAAGGTTTAGTTAGAGGCCTACCAAAGTTATCTAACCTTGAGTTAACCTTATGTAATGCATGTCAACAAGGAAAACAAACTAGGTCAACCCACAAACCAACTAGTCAAACTCAAACTAAGTCAATTCTTGAATTAATTCACCTAGACCTATTTGACTCACATGGGGTAAAATCAATTAGTGGAAACCTTTACTGTTTAGTAATCATAGATGACTATTCAAGATTTACCTGGGTAAAATTTTTAAAAAATAAAGATGAAACTTTTGATATGTTTACTCAATTTTGTAAATTAGTAGAAAATGAAAAAGGGATTAAAATTAAAAGACTTAGGAGCGATATGATCGATAGAGGGAGGGGTGAATATCGATATAAAATATTTTGGATTAAAACGTGAGTAAATGCTACGGAATAATATAAAGAACAAGTAACAACAATGCTAACAAACTTTGTTTTTACTTGGTTCGGAGTTTGTGACGGCTCCTACTCCAAAGCCCATGGTCCTTGACAGTTTCATTGGACAATTCTATAATACACAAAATGAGTTATAGAGTATGAAGGTTTAAGTACAAATAAAAATGAAACCTTATACCGACAACACATAAAGAATAGTAAGGGCGTTTCATTGTCGAAGCAACATGTGATATCTGAGACTAAGTGTGCAAAACCCCTTTTATATTGGCACTCGGGCACCCGAGTGCGCATAGGGGCGCCTCCACATCGCTAACTCGGTCGCATCATCATCCACTGACTCGGCCAAAGTCTATCATCTCTCGGGTGCCTGAGTGGTCTGGGGCACCTAAGTGACGACGTGGCAGGTCTAATCAGTAGTCACTAACTCAGCTTTGCCAACACTGAGCATATCCAACTAGGGCATCAGAGACCTCTCGGGCGCCAGTCCCTCTAGGGCGCCCTCAAAGCAGTTGGGTCAACTTCTTGGGCTGCAAAACAGGTTAGACCAAGTGTAATAAATAATATATGAATGTACATGCATGTATACAGCCGGAGTTGTCTTATCCTAACTTTAGATTTCAAATGAAATCCTAGGTCAGACCGACACCTACTATTCCCTCTTCCGGGGAATGCATCCTCACCTACTCCACTTTAGTTGGACATTTGCTCGGCCTCCAAAACTCCAAGATCTCGAGACATCTGTACCTTGACCTGCCCTATTGTTAGGACAGAAAGGAATTTAGATATCTCCACAATGGTATGATATTGTCCACTTTGGGCCTAATCCCTCATGGTTTTGCTCTTGGGCACTCCCAAAAGGCCTCATGCCAATGGAGATATCTTTTTTCCTTATAAGCATATTATCTTTCCTATGTATTTTCGATGTGGGACTATGTTTGCAACCTTACAACCCCAACAATCCCCGCCTCAAACAAAGGACCACAAGCCCCCCCTCAAGCGGAAACCCTTTCCGTTTGATGTCTGATCCTCAACCCACCAGGACTTTTTGCCCCTTGGTCCACTCGACTTACTAGGACTTCACCACCTAGCCGTAACTAGGACATCTTTGTCTGGTGTCTAGTCCTCTTCATCACGACGCAGGAGCTCACACATCCTTTATTCAAGGCTTAACCCACATGGTTAGATTTGAATCATGGCTCTAGCTCGTTCTTCTTCCCGCGATTAGTCTGGTGAAGAGCGACCTGACTCTGATACCAATTGTTAGGACCGAAAGAAATTTAGATATCTCCACAATGGTATGATATTATCCACTTTGGGCCTAAGCCCTCAAGCTTTTGCTCCTGGGCTCTCCCAGAAAACCTCATGCCAATGGAGATATCTTTTTTCCTTATAAGCCTATGATCTTTCCTATGTGTTTTCGATGTAGGACTATGTTTGCAACCTTGCAACCCCAACACCTACTACTGTTCGTTGTTCTCACTCAGCTAAATCTTCTAACTGATCTTTCGGATCAGGTCTTCGTGCCCAATCCTCGACCAGGTCTTCGTGCCCAACCCTCGGTCAAATCTTCGGTGCCCAACCATTGGCTAGGACGTCGTGCCTAGTCCTCGACCAGGACTTCGTGCTCAACCCTGCAGGTTAAGACTTCATAACTAGACAAACTAGAACTTTCCTGCACACTTAGCAAATACATTAGATCTCATCACAAACACATTATTAAACCCTTTGCCATTATCAAAATCAGGTTCAATCTGTTACTTCCGACACCAACAATCTCTCCCTTTTTGATTTATAACAACCCAATTCAAAAGTTAAGTTAAAAAAAATATAAGCAAGTAAAGAAGCAGAGTTAAGTAATATTTTTAACATTAAAATAATTTTTAAAGTTAGAAATATTTTGAAAAAAAACTTATAAGTCTCCCTCTTGATAAGTAATCTCCCCCTTTAGGTTTTTAAAATATTTGTAATTTGAAAAAATCTTGCAAAATTGAAAGAATGCATAAAGCTCCCCCTTGATTTAAAATTCTCCCCCTGAAGCTTTTGAAAAACATGCAAAATTTTAATTTGAAAGATTTTCTAACTTCTTTGAAAAATTCTATGTATTACTTTGAAAAAGTATATTACTTTAAAAATATTCCAAATATCATTTTAAAAAATACTTTGAAAAATTCTAAGTATTACTTTGAAAAAGTTCATTACTTTGAAAAATTCCAAATATCATTTAAAAAAAGTACTTTGAAAAATAGGGTAAACAAAACATCCTTTTTGAAAAACCTGAAAAAACATAGTTTTTGAAAGAGTAAAATTTAAAAAAAAAAACTTTTTAGCTTCACTTTTCTTACTCTCCCCATTTGCCATATATCAAAAAAATTTGCAAGAAAATATTTTTTTTAAAAAAATTACTTTTCCCTACTCTCCCCCTTTGTCATATAAAAAAAATTGATTGAGGAGAGGGAAAAGAAGGAAATTAAGTATCAGAGCTTGTGAATTTTGAAAACATAAGTACATTTTGAAAGAAAATTTTAAGTTAATAAAATGAATAAATAATGTAAAAAAAATATTTTTAAGAGAGCAAATAATATTTTCAAAGTAACAATTTTGAAATAGTTAAGCAATAAAAAGGAACTAATGTAGAAAAACAAAATTTGAACCAAGTTAATTTACCTGATTGAGTCTAAGCATGATTTGCGTCTAAGCATTGAAAAGTAAACATGCAAAAAACATTTGAAAAATAATAAAAAAATCCTTGGGCCCCTGTCTAACCCAGTTTGTTACTTACTAGTTGTTATAACATAGTAGCTTTCACTTAGGTTAGTCAAGTTAAGTAGTATGATCAAGTTAGACTTTCTAAGCTTGATTACTTAATCTGATTGATGTTCAATTGTATTTTTTCCCCAACTATTTTAGATGCACCGACTTAAAACATCTTGAGTTAAGACATAGAGCTAAGTATCTCAACACAGTCTAAGTTGTCAATCAAAATATCCCTAATGTACTTGTGAGATGTTAGCTTCTAAGTCTATAGGAGCATGCAAACTAGGGTTAAATCTTAAGCTAAGTCCATAACGAAGAAATCCTTAGTTTTGAGGGGGGTAAGTTTTTGAAAACTAAGTCATAAAATAAGTAATTTTTTTTAAAAAAATGATTTATAAAACATAAATTTTTGGAAAAAAATAGTTAAAGATTTTTGAAAAATAGCTAAGAAAATGATTTTTGACAAAAAAAATTGTAATTAAGGAAAAACAAATAAATAAACCTATTCTACTTAGCACATTTCTAGCTACCTTCTTAGTGACTAAACTTAGACTCAGGTAGTGGTTTAGTATAAATATCAGCTAAGGTAGATTTGGATTCAATGTGTGTAAGTACAATTTCACCCCTGGCTACATGATCTCTAACAAAATGGTGTTTTACTTCAATATGTTTAGTCCAAGAACGGTGAATAGGATTTTTTGTAAGATTAATTGAGCTAATATTATTAATATAAACTTTAATGTTAGTGTAGGTTAGTTGGAAATTGTTAAGGGTATGTATCATCCATAGTAGTTGGGCTATACATTTTCCTAGGGTATGTATTCAGCTTCAATTGTGGATAATGCAACACAGTGTTGCTTCCTACTACACCAACTAACTAAGCTATGACCCAACATTTGACAACTTTCACTAATACTTTTTCTATCTAATTTGCACCCTATAAAGTCTGAATTAGAGTAACCTAGTAGGTCAAAATTAGGAGCTCTAGGATACCAAATCCCTACATTTAAGGTGCCTTTAATATATCTAAAAATTCTTTTGACAACACTTAAGTGGGATTCAATAGCACAGGTTTGGTACCTAGCACCAATACCTACTGCAAATAAAATATTAGGTCTGCTAGCAGTTAGGTAAAGTAGGCTACCTATAGCAATTCTAAAATGCTTTAAGTCTACAGGGTTTCCTTTTGAGTCACTATCTATTTTAACATTAGTAGTAGTGTTAATTTTTTTAGAATTTTCCATTCTAAATTTCTTAATTAATTCTTTAGCATATTTAAATTGGTAAACATAATTTTCATCTTTAGTTTGTTTAATTTGAAGTCCTAAGAAAAATGATAACTCGCCTACAAGACTCATTTCAAATTTGTTTTCCATTACTTTTATAAATTCCTTTAAAAAACCAAAATTGGCCTTGCATTTTGCTCAATTGTTCAACCGTGGAAAAGGCGACGAGTTGATAGCCGGCTTTTGTGTTTATGGTCGGGGTCCAGTTAAGAATTTATTAAATATATTTTGCAAGCAAAACATAAAATTCTTACACATAAAATGACGAGACATATCCACACAACACATGTACGACATAAGGAAATACATAGGAGTTTATGGAAGGTTATACCTTTCCGATCACCTCCCGGTCTTCTACCTTATGTCCCTCCCTTTGCGGACGTCGTGTGGACGGTGATCTACCGTGATCCGAGATCACCAAAAAGCCCCAACCAAACCCCTTCTTCAACCGGCCGCAAAACCCTAAACCCTAGAGTTTGCGCCGCCGAGACCTCCTCCCCTCCCTTTGCGCCGCCGTCCGCCGGAGCTGGATCCAAGCCCTCCGGATCAGCGATACACCTTGAGAGGAAGATGAAGAAGAAGAAGACAAGGAACAACCTTCTTCTCAGCCACAAAAGCCCTCAAACTCCTTCTTCTTCCCTTTTGCGTCGCCGCCACAAGGTGGCCCTTGCGTCGCCTTCTTCTCCTCACCGGCGTCTCCTCTGCCCTTCCGGAGCCTCAAGCAAGGTAGAAGAGATTCCTACCTTGCTTCCTTGAGTCTCAGCCAATGCTTGGTGGAGGAGGAATAGAGAAAACCGAAGGGAGAACCCTTCTCCCTATTCGGCGCCGAGAGGGAAAGATAGAGGGAGAGGGAGAGGGTTTTTTCCTTGGCTCTTGGGTTTGATTATTGGTTTGGTTTCTTGATCTCATAGGGTATTTATAGGGCTAAGGCAGGGACCAAGAGGAGGAGTTGGTTCTTGGCCCGCTAATGGATCCGAACCCGATCCATTAATTATGATCCATTCCACTAAAGGATCCTAATTGAACTCACCTCACCAACACCCATATTTTCATATGGACTCCACATATTACGAGTCGTCCATCCCCCAGTGTTTATGATCGCACATTCCTGTTAATTAATTAAATTACTGACAATTTAAATTAATTAACTTCTGGATCCTTGATTAGTACCACTCAACCTTATCAGCGTGCTGGATCAAATCCACCTGCAGGGTTTGTCACGATGAATCTTTTGAGCTCATCAAGGGGGCATCATCATCCTGACTCACCAGGACACAGTTTTCGTCAATAATCATCGGCACATCATATTATTAATATTATTTCCCAACTTACCGGGTCTGTCGATCTAACAGAATATATCTCGCCCTTTGATAAATCAAAGTAATAATAAATAATAATATATGCCCAATATTATTATGGGATTAAGGGATCGCCCTCCATAATAACAACTGAGGTCCTATTCAATTATCTAGTCAGTACAAATAGGATATTCTCGGGTTTTGGTCCTGCTCAATGTACTCATAGCACACTAGTGTAGTCCTATGGTCAAGATCAACCACACCTGACTACACTACAACCATCCCAATGGATTGTCCAATTCCATCTAGGTTGTGAGCCTCTATTTATGCTAAGTAAGGAACTGATAACATGATCTTCCGTGTGATACCACACACCATGTTATCTACAATGCTAAGCAATGGGACTTCGTGTATGTACTATTATAAACGGACACCTAGTGTAGTGTGATTCTCTTTTCATAAAAGATGTTCATATAATAAAAGTCATGTCTTTCAGTATACACATCTAACAATCTCCCACTTATACTTAAAGACACTACTATTCTTCCACTGCCATACATCTGACTCCCATTCCCTCCACATGCATGTCAAAAGCTCTAGATGGAAGAGCCTTAGTGAAGGGGTTTGCCAGGTTGTCTTCCGATGCAATCTTGGCGACAACCACTTCTCCTCGCTTTACGATTTCTCGTATCAGGTGGTACTTGTGCTCTATGAGCTTACTCGCCTTATGGGCTCGTGGTTCCTTCGAGTTTGCAACTGCACCATTGTTATCACAAAAGATTGTGACAGTTCTGGGCAAACCAGGAATCACATCCAAGTCCATCATGAAGTTTCTGAGCCATACAGCTTCTTTGGCTACCTCTGAGGCTGTCACATACTCAGCTTCCATGGTGGAGTCTGCCACGCACTTCTGCTTGACACTCCTCCAGACAATGGCTCCACCTCCTAAAGTAAACACAAAACCTGAGGTAGACTTACGTTTGTCCCTGTCTGACTGGAAATCTGAGTCCGTATAACCCATAGGGACTAATTGGTCTGCCCGGTAAACCAGCATATAATCCCTAGTCCGTCTCAGGTATTTCAATATATGCTTTACCACTGTCCAATGTCCCTGTCCAGGGTTACTCTGATATCTACTAACCATGCCCACGGCAAAACAGATATCAGGTCTCGTGCATAACATAGCATACATGAGGCTTCCGACCGCTGAAGCATAAGGAACATCCTTCATCTCCTCTATCTCCTTTGATGTCTTCGGACACATCTCCTTGGATAGAGAGACTCCATGTCTGAAGGGTAGAATGCCCTTCTTAGAGTTTTCCATGCTAAAATGAGACAAGACTGTGTCAACATATGAAGCTAGGGATAAGCACAACATCCTTTTCTGGTGATCCATTATGACCTTGATCCCAAGGATGTGTGCTGCTTCTCCTAAGTCCTTCATATCAAACTGCTTTGATAGCCAGACCCTTATGTCTGATAACACTTTGACATTGCTGCCAATTAACAAAATGTCATTTACGTAAAGTAAAGAAACACCACGACGTTTCTGTCACATCTCTTATACACACACGACTCATTCGGACTTTGAGTAAACCCATATGACTGGATTACTTCGTCAAAATAGATGTTCCAAGACTATGAAGCTTGCTTCAATCCATAAATAGATCGATTAAGCTTGCACACTAGATGCTCTTTGCCCTTGGCAATGAAACCTTCTGGTTGCTGCATGTAGATGGTCTCATCAAGACTCCCGTTAAGGAAGGCTGTCTTGACATCCATCTGCCAAACCTCATAATCCATATGAGCTGCAATAGATAAGAGAATATAGATCGACTTGAGCATAGCTACTGGCGCAAAGATTTCATCATAATCGATACCCTCTTTCTGAGTGTACCCTTTCACAACAAGCCTTGCTTTGAAGATCTCAACCTTCCCGTCTGATCATCTCTTTCTTTTGTAGATCCACTTGCATCCAATGGCTTTTATACCATTAGGTGGTTCTACTAGCTCTCAAACATGGTTAGAATCCATCGTTTCTATCTCGGATTTCATTGCCCTTTGCCAAGAATCTGCATCTTTGTCTTGGAGGGCCTCGTCATAGGTCCAGGGATTCGGTTCATGTTTTCCCGAGATCAAGTCCGAAGACTCTCCCAAAAACATGTACCTTTCAGGCTGTCTCACAACCCTCCCACTGCGACGAGGTACTACTGGTGTGTCCTGAGTGACACGCGGTGCAGTGACTTATGGTGTGTCCTCTTGTACACTTGGTCCTGAAGTCGGAATGTCCCCCCTTAACTCATCTAGCATTAGTCTACTCTTTGGCTTATGGCTTATCATATAGTCCTCTTCCAAGAATCTGGCATTTGTGCTAAAAATTACCTTCTGATCCTTAGGACTATAGAACAGACCACCCTTCGTTCCCCTGGGATAGCTTACGAACAGACGTACCTCCGTACGAGATTCCAACTTATCAGTATCTCCCTTCAGTACGTGTGATGGACTACCCCAAATCCGAACATGTCCTAGACTGGGCTTACGCCCAGTCCACAGATGTGGGAGTATGAGGGACTGACTTATATGGAACCAGGTTTACTATGTAGGCTGCCGTTTCCAGATCATATCCTCAGAATGAATTAGGTAAGTCTGAATAGCTCATCATTGACCTAACCATTTCCATAAGTGTCCTATTCCTTCGTTCTGCAACTCCATTCTGCTGGGGTGTGCCGGGTGCAGTTAGCTGGGACTGAATCCTAGCTTTGACAGGTAGCACCTAAACTCCCCAGAGAGGTACTCGCCACCACGATCTGATTGTAGTGTCTTGATACTTTTGTTGATGCAGTTTGACCCTGATTGTTGTTTTGGTGTTGACATCGATTTTAGTTTAGGTTGATGATTATGATTATGATTAAGTCCTGATCGGGGATTAGGCACGGAATGATTGAAATCCTAACCTGGAGGGTTAGTGGGAAAAATCCTAGCTTGGAGGGCTAGGTGTAAAAAATCCTAGCTTGGAGGGCTAGGTGTGGAAAAGTCCTAACCTGGAGGGTTAGGTGTGAGAAAATCCTAGCTTGGAGGGCTAGGTGTGGAAAAGTCCTAACCTGGAGGGTTAGGTATGAAAAATCCTAGCTTGGAGGGCTAGGTGTGGAAAAATCCTAACTTGGAGGGTTGGGTGAAAAGTCCTAGCTTGGAGGTCTAGGTGAAAAGTCCTAAGATGGAGGGTTAGGTGAAAAGTCCCAACATGGAGGGTTAGGTGAAAAGTCCTAGCCTGGAGGGCTAGGTTGATGAAAGTCCTGGCTTGGAGGGTCAGGTCCTAGCCTGGAGGGCTAGGTTGATGAAATCCCGGCTTGGAGGGCCAGGTCCTAGCTTGGAGGGCTAGGTTGGATGAAATCCTAACTTGGAGGGTCAGGTCCTAGCTTGGAGGGCTAGGTTGGGTGAAACCCTAGCTTATTGGGCTAGGTTGGAGCCCTGGATCTGTCTGGTGATTGATCAGGGAGATTGGCACGGTGCTCCTTCGTGGATCGGTCTGGTGACCGATCCAGCGATGACTGATCGGTCTGCTGGCCGATCAGGGAGTATGCGTTTCACTCACTTCTCAGCTCCTGATCGGTGGTGACCGATCAGGGAGCCCACAAGTGAGTTGAGTTCCCCTGCTGCTCTGCTCCTGATTGGTCCGGTGACCGATAAGGGAGCATCCAGTAGGTTTTTGGGAACCTTACTGATCTGCTCCTGATCGGTCTGGTGACTGATTTGGAACACTGTTCAGACCGTTCTAGAGAACGATCAAGTGTTGCGGACTCCATCTTATAACCGATCAAGCTGGAGCCTGATCGGTCTGGTGACCGATCAGGCCCGTGTGGCCTCGAAAGCTGGGAGCCCCAGCAAAGCGGTGGATCGGTCCGGTGACCGATCCACAAGACCTGGATCGGTCCGGTGACCGATCACTTTAATTCAAAATGCACTGTCAGACGCTCTGAGCACGTCTGAACACATCTGATTTCTCTGCGCTTAATACCTAATCCTTGATTCTCTGTGTGATATGATGTGCTAATGATCTGATCAAGATTGCAGGTGACAGGGATGGATTCAAACACTCAAGGAGAGTCAATGGAGGCCTTTCCTTGGAGCAGGTTTGTCTATTTGCCATCTCAGGTTGCAACGGGCGCTGGCTATTGACTGGAGCTGTTGACTGGAGCTAGTCTGAGGGAAGCTCAGGGAGTCCAGGTGAGCTCAGTGGTAGGCTGGGTGTTGCAGGTGAGCAGCTGGAGGCTGCAATGAGATGGCTGTGACCTGCGATCAGTGGAGAGACTTAAGCGCTTGGTGGCGAAGAAGTCTCCACAACTGAAGAACTCTTAGCAACTCAAGGAAACAACTCTTACTCTAACAGCTATACTGCATACGCGCGATCAGTTCTCACTTTGCTTGTTGTGTGATCTGTTGTTCTATCATCTTGAGCAAGCAACTGCGATCTTTGAAGCAACCATCTGTTACTTGAGCATTGGGAAGAAGAGTCAGAAAGCTTGGTGAGTCCATCAACGAGAAGACACAAAGAAGGGGATTCTTTCGTGAGATCTGCGCTGAGTGGAGCTCGGGAGAAGTTTGTCTGAGTTCTTGCTGTCCTAAGTGCTCTGTAAGATCCTTCTTTTGTTTCATTGTGCTTAAATCTCTATCTTTGTTGAAACGCTGTGGAGAGGTTACTCCACCGAGAAGGAGGTTGCTTACTATCCGGATTTTTCGGGACTTGATCTACCGACGATCAAGGGATCGCCCACCTTAAGGGCACGCCAAGGAGTAGGGGCAAGTTATCCCCGAACCTTGTAAATCCACTTGTTAGCGTTTTGCATTTGTGCTTAGTTTAGGGTTTAGTTTTCTGCATACTCTGTTTTCTTGTGCTTCCGCTGTGCTACTGATCCTTGAGTCACAGAAATTTCAAAAGCTCTAAAGTTCGGTGTCTGGCTACATTCACACCCCCCTCTCTAGCCATCCAAGTTCCAACAAGTGGTATCAGAGCTTGGGGCTCTGTACAAGTGGATTAACAACCGAGAGCTATCATAAATGGCTTTGAGAGAAGGTTTTAGCACCACTCGTCCACCCTTCTTCGATGGAGCAGATTTTCAATATTGGAGATCGAAGATGGAGTACTACCTAAAGATGGATATCAACACTTGGTTCGTTGTGAAGGAGAGTTTTACCCCTTCTAAGGATGATGAAGGCAAAGAACTAGAATCATAGCGTTGGTCGGCTAGGCAAACCCAGAAGAGTGAAGCCGACGCGAAGGCGGTGATGACCCTACAATGTGGCATGAACAAAGACCAACTCATCAAGGTTGGTCCATTTACAAGTGCAAAAGATTTGTGGAATAAACTTATTGAACTCCATGAGGGCACCCGAGATTCAAGAATCGCCAAGAGAGATTTGTTCCTCAACCAACTACAAAGCCTCTCCATGAAGGAGAATGAGACGGTGAGTGAATGATAAGCGTCATTTTGTTGATCATTTCATATGCTTAAATCCGTATTTGACCCATATTTTACTTGTATAATTGTGGATTTACTCTAGGTTCTAGGATTTATACTCTTTTTGGACTTAATTGCAAATTTTGATATTTTCGAGTTGTTTTGTCACTAAATTTTTGATCTACTCTTGTAGGCTTGAAGGGATCATGGACCTAGGTCAGGTTGGGTCAAATGTTGAGTCAAAAGTGGACTAGATCAAGTGATCAAGCGTCGACTCATTTGGACCGTCCGATGCAAGAACGGTTAGATCTGGACCGTCTGAGAACTTCTGATCAATCCGAGCTGGGGTTAAGGTTAATCGAGCGATCAGATCAAGATCTGAAGGTTTCAGCCCAATCAGAGATCATCTAGCCATTGGATCATGATCAGAGTGATCTAGACCATCCATACAAAGATCAAGGTGATCTGAACCATCCGTTGGAGATCTGGCAGATCCGAGCTACCACGAGGATGATCCTGACCTCTGATCGAGATCTGGAAATTTTGAATCAAATCGGACAAAGATCCACCGTTGGATGAATCGGGATTAATCTCGGTCGTCCAATGTTTAACTACTTAAACTGCAAACAGAGCCCGATCTCAGTTGTCGCGTCTTCGCCATTAGCAGCTTAGTTTTCTTCTCGTTTTCTCCTCAGTTCATCGTTTTCTTCGCAATTTTCTTTCAATCAGAGGCGTGACCACTTCGAATCATTCTTGGATCGAGATCAGATCGTCGGAATGCTGTTGCTGTGAAGATTTCAGCTCCAATTTGCTCAAAAACAGAGATGAATGAGGGTTTCTTCAGATCTATCATTTGATCGATTTGATTTCGTTTGGTGCCACTTTCCATCCATCTGAGCTAGTTGAGGGGTTCTCGGCTGAGCTCTGATCATATTCAAATCATCATCATCAATCTACAAAGCGAGATCGAAGAGATCGAGTGGTTTTTTCCAAACTTGAGCAGATTTGTGGCAGATTCGATACATCGACAGATTTTTCCGATGATTGCGAGTTGAAGGGGTTCTTGGCTTGCCCTTGCGTGACGAACAAGGTGGTCTTGATACAAGGAATGGTCGAGGCTTAGTTTTAATCGCATTTCTTTTGTTTTCCTAGCTGTGATTTCTGTTTCAGCAATTCTATTTTTTTTTTCATTCGACTCAGTTGTTTCAGTTTTATTTCTGAAGTGTTTCTTTCTTAACTAGTGTTAAATTTTGCAAGTAGATAATTAGCAATCTTGTTTAGTGAACAAATTTCTTTTAATTGCAGTTCATTTCATAGTTTAATTGTTGCGTACCAGTCATGTATCAGTTCCTTTTCTTGAGTATCTGCTGTAGTTTCTAAATTCTTCATCATCTTGATTGGATCGTTTCTTGTAGCTGGTAGCTTTCCAAAGTTGAATGCTAGTTAGTTAAGTTGTTTGAGTAATGAATGATTGAAATTAGATTAGTTTATTCCGCGTAGATTCATTTCTGAACTTAGCTTCGAATCTGAATTTCTGTCTCTGTTTTGCGTATCAATCTTGTAAGTTTCAGTGTTTCATTTTTGCAAGTTGCGTATCAAGTTTTCTCCCTTGTATCAGTTCCAAATTGAATGTCCTAATTACTGTATCAAGTGAGCCTAGTTGTTCTTCATTAATTCACTTGGAAGATTGTCTCATTTACATAGAAATCAAATTAGAATTTCTAAAATTCTGTTCAGTAGTTGCATCGAATCCATCCCTGCAGGTCAATTTCAGAACCAGTTTTGCAAGATCTTAGTTGTAGCTTTCTTATGTTTGCATCAGTAAGTTTAGATCTTGAATATCTTGTTGGATACTAGGTTAAACACTCAACTTAGATGGCCTTGCGTGTTTGCTCTGCAATTCAATTATACTGCAATTCTGAAATCTGTTTCTGCCCTAGACATTTCTACATAGATTTGAATTTTGTTACTGCCTTTCTTCTTTCAGATCTGCATCTCAGTTAACTGTTAGCTTACATTTCTAAGCTGAATTTGATCAGTGGCGTTTCCGAATTTGTCAGGTTTTATTTCTGCATTTAGCATAAATTTTTGGCACAAGGTTTCCTTTCTTTTTGGTATCAAGTTCAGTTATTGAATTTTTGCATTTCAATTCTGCAATCAGCTCATTCTTATACTGCTGCAGTCAATTTCAAATTTGAATTCTCCCTTCATGCATTTCGTTTCATTAATAGCCTTGTCTTCCAAGTGATGTGATTAGATCATTTCTAGGTTGTTTTACATCATGTATCAAGTTTTCATGTCTTTCTATTGCATTTTCTTGTCTATTCGAATCCAAACCCCAAATCTCATTTGAAACCCAAAAACATTAATGACACATAAACGCGAGCTCGAATCACACAACTTGAACTAGCCCTTGGAAAAATACGACCTGTGGCCCCTTTACTACGCTTTTCTTCTTTGATTGCAAAAAGGGTTTCCAGCACATTTATAAATTCTAAATTCTGATGGATCCACATTCGTGACAACTTTAATTAGCTAAATTGGGTCCATCAAATTTTTGGCGCCGTTGCCGGGGAACATACTAGTTGATTTGTTTGATTTGTGCTTGTATTCTTTTGGGCATATCATTTGATTCTATTTTCTTTTGCTTTATCTTTTGTATACGGTTGCTTCCATTCTTCGTGTTTGTTTTGTGACAGGACTGCCAGTTCAAAATGTTCTCATTTAATTACCAGCAGCCGTGTCCACAATTTCAGCAGAACCAACCTTTCAATCAGCAACCAAATCAATTTTTTCAGCCACAATGTCAACAACTTCAGCAAGATTTTCAGCCAAGTCAGAATTTTCAGATTGGGCAACTACCATTCCAGATTTTCCAGCCCACTCAATTTCAGTGTTCACCACCACAATTTCAACCTCAGATCCAAGAATTCTAGAATCAGAATTTTCAGCCATCTCCACCAAGTTGTAAGCCAAGTTTTCAGCAATTAAATCAGCCTATTCAACCATTTTATCACTATCAGCCCCCACAGTCTCAATTTCAGACTTCACAGCCTACTTACAGTTTTGAGCAGCCTTGTGCTCCATTTCAAGACCAACAAGAGTTCCACACTAACCAAGGAGGCTTTGAGGATCCTGATTGGAGTGAGGCTCAACAACAAAGGATGGTGGAGATGTGTCAACAAATTTTACAACAACAACAGCTTAATGACAACCAATTTGCAAAATTGGTTGATCAATTCAATCAGTTAAAAGCCCAAAGATCAGAACAATTATCTTCTCAAGCTACTTTTAATTCTGAGGGCTCCAGAGTTGAGTTTATAACAGTTCAAGGTGACCCTAGTGCATGGCCAAGTCATTCTTCAAGTGATCTTGCAAATTTGGTGGAAGAAGAAGAAGAAATTATTAAAATCAGGGCACCTACAGCATGCATTCCTCTGGAGATTCCTATTCAAAATCCATTTCCAAATTTTTCAGCTCCAGAAGAAGAACCTGAAGCTCCACAGGACCATTCTAGACTTTTATTTTGTGATGATAGTATTATTGATGGACCTAATTTTTCTGATGTTGTTGTTGCAGATATTACAGGAGAAGCATGCATAGGAGATGATTCCATAGGTGTAGGGGATTGCACTAAGCCCCAGGGACCACCACAATTTACTAGTACATTAGAAGATTTAGAAGATGAACCAGAAAGTGTAGGGACTTGCATGGTGGAAGCAAGAACCCAAGGATCACCTATTCCAGTTAAGTGTCCACTAGAGCTTGAGGCTGAAGAGGAGCATGTACTTCACCAGGAGGAGGCTATGGATACATCTACTCTTGTAGAACCTCCAGGTATTCTCCAGCACGCTCAGGTAAGTATTTCTCCTCTTTGTTCAGAAAAATGCAGCGAGGTACCTAATGCTGACTTTATTGGTTATGATGAATTTATTGATATACCTTGTGTAGAATTTACTTGTGCAAATCCAATAGAGGTACCAAAAATTGATTTCATTGGTTGCAATGCATTACTTGATACATCTCTTGTAGATATGGGTTGCGAACAAATTTTAGAGGAACCTATAATTGATGTTGTTTGTTATGATGATATTCTTGATACATATTATGCTGATAGTGAAAATTTTTTAGAAGAGCCTGAAATTGAAGTTGTTTATTGTGATGAATCTCTTGCTATTTCTTATGCTGAAATTGAGTGTGAAATACTTATGGAGGTACCTGAGATTGATTTGATTGGCTGTGGAATATTTCTTGATATACCTTCGATGGATTTTGATTGTGAAAAATTTTTAGAAAAACCTGAAATTGAAGTTGTTTATTGTGAAGAATCTCTTGCTATATCTTATGCTGAAATTGAGTGTGAAAAACTTATGGAGGTATCAGAGATTGATTTTATTGACTGTGAAACTTTTCTTGATATATCTTATGTAGAAACTGCTTGTGAAAAATTTAATGAGGTATCCAAAATTGATTTTATTGGATGCGATGCATTTTTGGATACATTTTATGTAGAGATTGATGATATTGCACTTCTTTTTTACCCGGCACGCTTGAGAAAAGTTTTACATGTTTTTGCAGGGTCCAGACGACTTTTGGAATGGGTGCTCCACCTAAACAGTCTCCGACCTCCTGGAAGATTTTCCAAAAAGAATAAAGAGGGAGGAGATGATCTTGCTTTGAATTATAACACTCCACCTCTGAAGTGGCTATTGTACTTAAATCACCTTCGACCACCTGAACAGTTTATTGCAAAGTTTAAGTGTGGGGGAGTCATGCAAAATAAAATTGAGCATATGAAGGAAATATTTTCAGCTACTCCTACTCCTCCACTACCACGATGGAGATTATTTTTAGATAGACTCCGACCGCCAGAAATAAAGGGAAGTTTGTTCCTTCTTGCATTTTTTTTTTCATTGCATGTTTCATTTTTATGTTCTTTAGAAGTAGAATTTTCTTTTAAAAAGAGTTCTTGCTAATAAATGTGTGAGTAGAGTAGAAGAATAAATAGGAGACATTGTAAATACCATTTTATGTCTTTTGGCACTTTTTCTTCATGAGTAGGAATAAATGTATCCCTCTAGGTTGTCTTGATAACATTTTAGAGTCTTTTGAAAACATATTAAATTTGGTTGTTAAAACTTTAGATTTGAACTCATGGATGAAATCTTGGATGCTTGAGTACTACTTGGCCATGGATTCTTGATTGAGGACTTGAGATGAATTATTTTTACCTAGTGAGGATTAGCCTTATTTGTGTGACACATACATGTGATTGTACTCTAGAACTTGCTTAGGTTCTTTCAAAACCATATTTCAATGATTGGATCACATCTATAGAGGCTAATAAAGTGTTTACCTTTCCATATCAATTCTTGACACTAATCATGATTCTTCTATTTTTTCTTTCCTTATCTTCTACTCTTAACCATGCTTTCTAGGGACTTGCTTGTTAGGGATGTTCTTTGATGCTATTTTGCCCGAGACGGACAAAAGATTAAGTGTGGGGGAGTGATTAGTGATTTGGAATCAAGTTTTATCAAAGATGTACTTCTTTTGAAAAAAGAAATTTCATGTGCCAAGTTGAGTTGAGTTTGGTATCAAGATCAAGCAAGAAGAAGTAGTTAAGGAAGACAACAATTGAAGCATCTAGATTCTTGCTCGTCATTTGAAGATCCAAGGAAAACAAATGGCATACAATGAAGAAAAAATCTGTAATGAAGAAAAGAAATGGCACCCAATTGAAGAAGATGTATCAAAATTGCCTTGAGAGCATGTTTCGGCTATTATACTAGAGGATGAATGGCAGTTGAGTTAACATGAAACTAATGCAGGAATTCTGTGCAAAGCTTAATTCAGTTAAAGAAGGAAAAAAAAACTGAGCAAAAGTGAAAAAAATGAAACGGAAAAAAAAATACAAGGAAGTAAGTAATTGCTCCATTACTAGTGATGCTAATTGCTGAATAAGAAACCAGAAAATTTCAAGGATGAAGAGCTTGAAGGTTCGAAAATCTGAAATGAATTGCTTGGGAGCTAGAATTTGGAAAAAAATGTAAGTGGAAGAGCTTGTGCCAACTTGAAGTGATGAGTATCAAAAGAGAGTTGCAAGAATTAGCAAAGGCTACATGTGGACCAGCAAAATTTTGTCTCTGATTGCTATTTGATGTCTCAAACTCTCTGATAGGAATGCTGATCCGAATGAGTTCATTAGCAGATTGAAGAAAAAAAAACAGGAAAACAGTTTGGAAAACAGAAAAAAAGAGAAAACAAAGCAGAATTTTGAGTTTGGTTTCACTTGAGGGCTCTAAATCTGGGAGAAGTTTGGAAGCTACTGGTTTTGAGAAATCAGATATGAATAAAAAGAAGCTGCAACTGAAATAAGAAAGCTAGTAGCTGAGAAAAAAAATACAGAAAAAAAACAGTTTGAGAAAAAAAACAAAGAGCAAGATTGGCACATCAATGAGTTTCGGCACAATGGATTAGTAAAGTAATTCTCATCCAAATTGAAGATCTGCTCCATTACATTTTGAATTTACTAGAGAGAAAGAAAAAGAAAAGAAAAGTCAGAAAAGAAAAAAAGAAGAGCAAAATTGGCACACAAGATGGAAAGTTGGCACAAAGGAGTTGGTGAACTCTTTTCATCAAATTTTGGAAGAGCAATGCCAAAGATCACTTCATCACACTTTGACTTCATTATATGAACTGAAAGGAGGGCAAAAATGCATCAAGAATATCATTGAACATTCAAGTCTTCCATTCCATCAAATTTGCTATTTTCATGGCTTTTATTTCATTTTTACCATCTCCTATATCTTTCACTTTTGAATAAACTTTTACAGATGATTGATTCTAATCATGAATAATGGTGGAGAGTAGATAATAAGCAAGCCTATGGTAGTGCAAGAAGCATGTGTGTATGAGTGAGCTCCATTTTTATCATGTACTTAGAACTTAGGAAGAGAGCCACTAATAGTTTCCCTTGAAAGGCTTAGAGAGTGAAATTCATCTCAATGAATCATGAAGGTTGAATTGCTAAGTTGTTGATTTAAGGACAAGATACTAGTCCATAGAGTTTAGATTTTTGAGAATTAACAACCCTAGGTAATTTCTTTTCAATTGCTTCTACTTATGTTTGGAAATAAACTAGGGGATACATATTTAGTATTTTTCGCGAGACCCTCAAGTTTAAGTGTGGGGAGTTGATAAGCGTCATTTTGTTGATCATTTCATATGCTTAAGTCCGTATTTGACCCATATTTTACTTGTATAATTGTGGATTTACTCTAGGTTCTAGGATTTATACTCTTTTTGGACTTAATTACAAATTTTGATATTTTCGAGTTGTTTTGTCACTAAATTTTTGATCTACTCTTGTAGGCTTGAAGGGATCATGGACCTAGGTCAGGTTGGGTCAAATGTTGAGTCAAAAGTGGACTAGATCAAGTGATCAAGCGTTGACTCATTTGGACCGTCCGATGCAAGAACGGTTAGATCTGGACCGTCTGAGAACTTCTGATCAATCCGAGCTGGGGTTAAGGTTAATCGAGCGATTAGATCAAGATCTGAAGGTTTCAGCCCAATCAGAGATCATCTAGCCGTTGGATCATGATCAGAGTGATCTAGACCATCCATACAAAGATCAAGGTGATCTGAACCATCCGTTGGAGATCTGGCAGATCCGAGCTACCACGAGGATGATCCTGACCTTTGATCGAGATCTGGAAATTTTGAATCAAATCGGACGAAGATCCACCGTTGGATGAAGCGGGATTAATCTCGGCCGTCTAATGTTTAACTACTTAAACTGCAAACAGAGCCCGATCTCAGTTGTCGCGTCTTCGCCATTAGCAGCTTAGTTTTCTTCTCGTTTTCTCCTCAGTTCATCGTTTTCTTCGCAATTTTCTTTCAATCAGAGGCGTGACCACTTCGAATCATTCTTGGATCGAGATCAGATCGTCGGAATGCTGTTGCTGTGAAGATTTCAGCTCCAATTTGCTCAAAAACAGAGATGAATGAGGGTTTCTTCAGATCTATCATTTGATCGATTTGATTTCGTTTGGTGCCACTTTCCATCCATCTGAGCTAGTTGAGGGGTTCTCGGCTGAGCTCTGATCATATTCAAATCGTCATCATCAATCTACAAAGCGAGATCGAAGAGATCGAGTGGTTTTTTCCAAACTTGAGCAGATTTGCGGCAGATTCGATACATCGACAGATTTTTCCGATGATTACGAGTTGAAGGGGTTCTTGGCTTGCCCTTGCGTGACGAACAAGGTGGTCTTGATACAAGGAATGGTCGAGGCTTAGTTTTAATCGCATTTCTTTTGTTTTCCTAGCTGTAATTTCTGTTTCAGCAATTCTGTTTTTTTTTTCATTCGACTCAGTTGTTTCAGTTTTATTTCTGAAGTGTTTCTTTCTTAACTAGTGTTAAATTTTGCAAGTAGATAATTAGCAATCTTGTTTAGTGAACAAATTTCTTTTAATTGCAGTTCATTTCATAGTTTAATTGTTGCGTACCAGTCATGTATCAGTTCCTTTTCTTGAGTATCTACTGTAGTTTCTAAATTCTTCATCAGCTTGATTGGATCGTTTCTTGTAGCTGGTAGCTTTCCATTAATTCACTTGGAAGATTGTCTCATTTGCATAGAAATCAAATTAGAATTTCTAAAATTCTGTTCAATAGTTGCATCGAATCCATCCCTGCAGGTCAATTTCAGAACCAGTTTTGCAAGATCTTAGTTGTAGCTTTCTTATGTTTGCATCAGTAAGTTTAGATCTTGAATATCTTGTTGGATACTAGGTTAAACACTCAACTTAGATGGCCTTGCGTGTTTGCTCTGCAATTGAATTATACTGCAATTCTGAAATCTGTTTCTGCCCTAGACATTTCTGCATAGATTTGAATTTTGTTACTGCCTTTCTTCTTTCAGATCTGCATCTCAGTTAACTGTTAGCTTACATTTCTAAGCTGAATTTGATCAGTGGCGTTTCCGAATTTGTCAGGTTTTATTTCTGCATTTAGCATAAATTTTTGGCACAAGGTTTCCTTTCTTTTTGGTATCAAGTTCAGTTATTTTTATTTTTGCATTTCAATTCTGCAATCAGCTCATTCTTATACTACTGCAGTCAATTTCGAATTTGAATTCTCCTTCATGCATTTCGTTTCATTAATAGCCTTGTCTTCCAAGTGATGTGATTAGATCATTTCTAGGTTGTTTTACATCATGTATCAAGTTTTCATGTCTTTCTATTGCATTTTCTTGTCTATTCGAATCCAAACCCCAAATCTCATTTGAAACCCAAAAACATTAATGACACATAAACGCGAGCTCGAATCACACAACTTGAACTAGCCCTTGGAAAAATACGACCTATGGCCCCTTTACTACGCTTTTCTTCTTTGATTGCAAAAAGGGTTTCCAGCACATTTATAAATTCTAAATTCTGATGGATCCACATTCGTGACAACTTTAATTAGCTAAATTTGGTCCATCAGTGAACTCCATAGCCGGTTCAAGGAAGTCCTCAAAGAGCTTCATTCTATTGATGAAAAGGTCGAGAACCGCGACCTTGTGAGGTATGTGTTGAAAGCATTTCCAAGGAATGCTTTGTGGTCATCCATAGTGGATGCCTACAAAGTTTCCAAGGACTTATCAATTGTGAAGTTAGATGATTTATTTTGTGAGATGGAATTGCATAAAATGGCTAACAAAGGTCCCAAGGAGAAGGGGATTGCCTTAGTTGCAGGAGAAAAGAAGGAGAAGAAGAAGGAGAAAGAAGTCTCATCATCTTCTTCCTCATCCGATTCCGAGTCCGAATCCGAGGAGGATGGCAGCGGCTCTTCTTCCTCCAAGATGGCCAATTTCGTTAGAAGGATGATGAGGCAGGGTCGACGCTTCAAGGGTAAAGGTAACCCTAGTGAAGTTAAGCTTGATAAGAATAACATTACTTGCTATGAGTGTAGCAAGAAAGGACACTTCAAGAAGGACTGCCAAAGCTCAAGAAGAAGGAGGAAAAACCCAAAAAGAAGAAGAAGGCCTTGAAAGCCACTTGGGATGAATCCTCCTCAAGCTCATCCGATGAAGAGAAGGAGGAGAAGAGTACACGGCATGTGGCACTCATGGCACTTGAAGGAGAAGAAAGCAGTGATGAATCCTCCGACTCCTCAAACGCGGCCTCATCATCTTCGGATGATGAAGAGGTAACCACTAGCTTGATTGATGTTCTAGTTGAAGTCAAATTGAATCAGTTAGAAGTTGAACAATTGAAATCCTCTAGGGATGAGGATATAGACGATTTGTATGTTGAAATGTTAGAGGATGAGATTAAATCTTTGAAAATTGAAGTTGAACAATTGAAATCCTTTAGGGATGAGGATGTAGATGATTTGCATGTTGAGATGCTAGAAGATGAAAACAAATCATTGAAGAGTGAAGTTGAGAGATTCAAGAGTGTTCTTGAGAAATTCTCAACTAGCTCAAAGACCTTAGACATGATCTTGAATGCCCAAAGGGCAGTCTACAATAGGGCCGGTATTGGTTACCGACCCAAAGAACCATCATTCATGTCTTTGATGTCTAGGACTGATATTAGACAATCTAAGACACCTAGAGTCCAAAGAAAAGTAGTTAAGGCATGGGTGCCTAATGTTGGTGCAATTTGCACTAATAGTTAAACCTGAGTTTTGATGAATGACAAATAGGTTAAAGTTAGACTTGCTTTTGGTTTTGACCTCTTTACTAAGTGTGCAGGGTTGAAAGACTTAGGACCTGACACCAGGCTGAAGTCCAGGGTGGTTGAGTCCTGGCGGGAAGTCCAGGGTGGTTGAGTCCTGGCGAGAAGTCCAGTTGGGTTCACGGGGCCTGACAACTGGCTGAAGCCCAAGTTGGTTGAAACTTGGCAAAAAGACCAGGGTGGTTGAGCCCTGGCAGGAAGACCTGGTGGGTTAAGAAGTTGAGTAGAGCTGCACGAGGTAAGTGAGGTAAGTCACTGGAGGAGCGAACCAGTGAGGACGGGTCCTATTTTAGGACTGTAGGCGCGGTCCAACTTAGGCCCATTTTGGTGACCTCGGTTGAGTGCTGGTTAGATCCTTATCCAGGTTTGGACGGGGTCTAATTAACTCTAAATGCATTAACTCTATTTTACAGAATTTATTTAATTAGATTCTAAATGCATTAACTCTATTTTACCGAATTTATTTAATTAGATTCTAAATGCATTAACTCTATTTTACAGAATTTATTTAATTAGATTCTAAATGCATTAACTCTATTTTACAAAATTTATTTAATTAGATTTTGTAGTTGAATTTTATAAAATTATTCCTTATCTAAAGCCTTGGTGGAGGATAAATTATCATTTAAATTATACGTATTTCCTTCTTTTTAGAGAATAAAATTATTCCTACTAATGCTTAAAATTCTCACGTAAAGCTTAGCTGGAAGGATAAAATCTCCTTTTAAATTATTAATAAAATTGTAAGAGGATAAAACCTCTCGGTTAACTTTTCAATATTCTGTATTTATATTTTATTTAAATTATTTTCTTAATTGAAGCAAAGGATAGAAACATTATCTTTTTTTTAATTATTTTATCATGTTGATGGATAAAATTTGAGCTGAGAAGACCATGCATCGAGGCACTATAAATAGAAGCAAGCAAGCCCTCTAACACATAAGAAAATTTGATTCTGGTTCAAGCTTTGGCGCTCTCTTGCTTCCACGCTCCTCTGCTGCGGTTTGTGCTTTGACTCGACGCTGTCCGACCGCTGCTGGAAGATCGCTCCCAATACCCAAACTGCTTCAGATAAATCTAAGTGTTGGGTAACGATTTTTTTCTGCACTTAAATTATTTAAGGGGGAAGTGTAGGGCTGTTACACATCCGCCCAATCTTGTATTCGAATCACTCTATCGGTAGTTTGTCGATAGAGGTTTTTAGTGGATTGCCCACAGGAAAGGTTCAAGGAACCTGGGCCTTCGAGTAGGAGTCGGCGAAGGCTCCGAACGAAGTAAAACTCCTCGTGTAATTTTTTTTATTTTTCGCTTTCGCATTTCGTTTTAATTTTTTCGCTGCGCACGTTATAAAAAGCATCGTACAATTTTCTATGGACTATGATTTTATAACGAAGATTTTAAAAGTCACGTGATTCACCCCCCCTCTCACGTGCATCGGTCCTACAAGTGGTATCAGAGCCAAGTTCGCTCTGTATCGGTGCAACCACCATAAGAGCCGGGGGAAATCCAATTCTTTTTCGTTTGTTTTTGTGTTTTCGCTGCACGATCTAAATTAGGTATTGTTGCCTAAATTTAGATATTTTCTATCGATTTTACTCGAATTTGGGCAACACCATTTCGAGTCGTTTTTTGTTCCTTTCTTCTCCTTTTCCTACCACACTACTAATCCAAGACCTAGTCTTTGAACAAGTGTTTTTGTTGTTGTCTATTTCAGATGGCTCAAGGTGAAGGATATAGTACTGCCCGTCCTCCGCTCTTCAATGGGGAAGACTTCCCTTACTGGAAACAAAGAATGGAGGTGTACCTAAAGACTGATATGGATCAATGGTTCGCGGTGCAATCTGGCTACGAACCACCAATGGACGAGGGAAACAATGCACTACTGAAGCATGACAGATGGAACCTAGAAATGAAGAAAAGGGCTCAGATTGAGTTCAAAGCACAGAACACACTCGAATGCGGACTAACCAAAGAGGAATTGAACCGTATCGGCCCAACTGAATCTGCCAAAGAACTTTGGGACAAACTGATTGAACTGCATGAAGGCACCTCAGATGCGAAGGTAACAAAAAGAGATTTGTTATTGAATAAATTATTTAACATTAAAATGCAGGAAGGTGAGTCTGCAAGCCAACTCCACGCCCGGATCAAGGACATACTCAATGGACTCCACCTTATTGGGCACAAACAAGAAAATAGAGATATTATAAGGTATGCACTAAATGCCTTTCCTAGAAACTCTTTATGGGCATCCATCATAGATGCTTATAAAATTTCTAGGAATCTTTCCAAAATAAATTTAGATGAACTATTCTGTGAATTAGAACTGCACGAACAAACTAACGCCAAGGCCGAGAAAGGAATTGCTTTGTTTGCAGGTTCTTCAAAAGAAGTCAAGTCGAAAAAGAAAATTCAAGAATCAGAAGAAGAGTCAGACTCAGACTCAGATGACGAGGAACAAATAGTTAACTTAGTAAGAAAAGTCCTCGCTAAAAAGAAAAGCAAATTCTCGAAAAGAGATTTCCAAAAGATAATGAAGCCAACCAGTTATGGAGACAAAAGCAAAATTGTGACGACCCGCCTTCTCTAACATTCTCTCTTAAGGCGGGCGCCACATTTACTGGACCTTAACTTTACCCTTATTCTTAGCCTTAGATTATAACTACTTGACTTCCTTTCAAAAAAAACAAAACAACTTTAATTTTATTAGCTTGGCCAGGATTTGACCCCTAGACCTCTTAGTTGTAATACTGAAGCACTAACCAGCTGCTCTATACTATTTTCTTTTCAATCGTACCAGTCGACTGCCATAAGGTCAGTCGACTGGTACATCGAACAGAAGGTTCTGTTCGCTATCGCAGTCGACTCTGGTTCTGAACCAGTCGACTGGCACGCCTGAAAACCTGCATTTCAGACCTGAAAACCATTTTCAAAGATCTACAAATCATATACTTTCAAGACAAACAAAGACATAACTCCATTTCTATACTCTATACTAGTTTTCTAAACATTTTAGCAAATCAAAACCACTTCATAAACTTGAAATTAGGACTTTTGCGGAACTAAATAAGCTATCAAAATCTATGTGAACTTTAGACTAGAGTTTGTACCAAATTTTGTATCTATGCAAGGTTTAAACAAAGTCATTCATTCTACCACTTCGAAACACTAAGACACATGTTCTACAAGACTTAGCCCAATGATCTCTTCCACGGTTCCGCCGCCACTGAACATCAATGCAAGTCCCTTCGCCTCCTTAACTTATGTTTTTTCTTTACCTTTGTCTGCAATAGAAGAAAATGCAACTAATAAGCAAAATGCTTAGTAAGTAAATCCTAACTCACAAATCCAACGATAAGGGATAAACATGCTCTTTTCAAATAATGCTTGCTTAAAAACACATGCACTTTGAAATACTTACACATGAAAACTTTCATATACTTATCATGCTCAATCATACTTGAAAACATTTACTAGCACTAAAACATTGGCAAATCTAACATGCTCATAATTTCTTTTGAAACTTACTAATGATACATTTCCATACTTTAAAACACAACTTCTTTGCTCTTTCCCTTTAACATGCTTATAACATAACCATGTTATCATACATAACAAAACATGCACTTTAGGAAATTGAAACACTTTCATATACTCATATACTTCAAAATAATAATCAACTTTCTCAGGCCTTGACAATGTACCTGGTATCAGTGTACCAATGCGCGGATCCCTAATAGGTTTCGGGGTAGCTAGCCACCGCACCCTATTAGAGCTTCTTTCTTACTTTCTGTGGGCCTCTTATTTGCCCGGTACATGTCACTTTACAAAAGTAAAATACTTTCTTACTCATAATGCTTGTATTTATCACTAACTTTCTTTTCATAAACTTTACCTTTCTTACTTAAACTTTCATCGACACTTGCTTAACCTCATTTTATTCTTACTCATAATGCTTGTATTTATCAAGCTAACTTTCTTTTTCATAAATCTTGCACTATAAACCTTTACCTTTTCTTACTTGGAACTTTCATCGAGCACCTTGCGTGCCCTTAACCCCAAAACCCCTTTTTGGGACTTTTCAAGAACTTATCTTGTCATACTTAAGTCACATACATAAAAACATACTCCAATTCATATTCTATGATAAAAAATGTATTTTTATGAACTTAAAACACACAAATAAGAAAACCATAATCTTAAAGCATGCATTTAGATCACAAACATGGTTCCACAACGAGAAATACATGGCGAAACAACTTCTATTGCAGGTGAGTGATTTACTTACCCTTTTCTTGAAGAAAACTCACTAAGTATCTCGAAATTCCTAGTGTAGGGCTCTTTTCCTCTTCCTTTGCAAGAAATCTCCACTCCTTAGCCCTAGGGAAGAAGCCCTAGGCTCTCCACTCAAGAGGAGGAAGAAGGAGGAAGAAAACCCCTTGTTTTCTCCCTGTTTTCGCAGCTCCCAACCCCTGCTCGCGCGGCCTCCCCGAAACCCTAAAAGGGGTCTTAACACAACTTAAGTGGGAGTTTGAATACCTCTTAATGAAACGGCCTAACTACCCTATAACATTATTTCTCTCCATCTTTTTTTGTGCTTGATACCCTAGCCCAGCTGGTTGGTGCTTTAGCCATGAACTTGAGAGGTCGCGGGATCAAATCTCGCCCGACCTCTTATATTTTTTTTTCTTATTTTGATCCGAAAAAAGCTATAATATTCCGAAAAATGCTAGAAAAATTCCTAAAAATCCCTAATAATACCAGGAAATTATTGGGTGTTACAATCCTCCCTACCTTATAAAAAGTTCATCCTCGAACTTAGAACAGCTCCGGATACCTTTGCCTCATGCTATCTTTTGATTCCCAAGTTGCCTCTTCATACTTCTGATTCAGCCATAAGACTTTCACTAATGGTACCACTTTGTTCCTCAGCTTCTTATCTGCTCGATCTATTATCTGAATAGGTCGACTTTCATAACTGAGATCTTCTTGAACTTGTATCATCTGTGGCTCAATCACTTGGTTGACATCTGGAATATGCTTCTTTAGCATTGAGACATGGAACACATTGTGTATTGCTGACATCTCTGAGGGTAGCTCCAACTCATAAGCTACTTTGCCAACTCTTTTCGTCACTGGGTAGGGCCCTACGTATCGAGGACTTAGCTTTCCTTTCTTGCCAAATCTCATCACACCCTTTATAGGAGCTACTTTGAGGAAAACTGTATCCCCAACTTCAAACTCTAACGGCCTACGGCGTACATCGGCGTAGCTCTTCTGCCTACTCTGAGCAGTTTCTATTCTCTGGCGGATACTCCTTATAGCTTCTGTGGTATCATCTATGAGATCAGTCTGTGACCCCATTTCCTTTTCTCACTACCTTCATACCAACAGAGGGGAGATCTACACTTCCTACCATAAAGAGCTTCATAGGGTGTCATACCAATAGTGGCTTGGTAACTGTTGTTGTAGGTAAACTCAGCTAAACACAAATACTTGCACCAACTGCCCTTGAAGTCTAATGCACAAGCTCTGAGCATATCTTCTAGAATTTGATTCACTCTCTCTGTCTGTCCATCAGTCTGGGGATGGAAAGCTGTGCTAAACTTTAGTTTGGTGCCTAGTGCTGTCTGTACGCACTCCCAAAAGTGTGAAGTGAAACGACCATCCCTATCAGAGATAATGGTCTTCGGGACTCCGTGTAGTCGGATCACTTCCTGCACATATAACTGGGCTAACTTTTCAATGGAGTAAGACACTCTGATTGCCAAAAAGTGGGCAGACTTGGTCAATCTGTCTACTATCACCCAAATAGCATCATAGCCATTAGTTGTCTTTGGTAAACCAACTATGAAATCCATGGCTATGTCTTCCCATTTCCACTCTGGAATCTGAATGGGCTGTAGGACACCTCCTGGTCTCTGGTGTTCTGCTTTAACTCTCTGACATGTCAGGCAGGTGCTGACATACTTAGCTATGTCTCTTTTCATTCCGGACCACCAAAATCTTCTTTTCAAGTCCTGGTACATCTCAGTGGAACCAGGGTGCATTGAGTAGGGAGTTCTATGGGCTTCTTCAAGAATCTTCTTTCTCAGCTCTTCACTATTGGGGACACATAAACGGTCACCATAATAGAGTATCTCACTGTCAGATACTCTAAACTCTTTACTTTCTCCTTCTTGTATCTCTTGCTTGATCCTTTAGATATCAGAATCCTTGCTCTTTCTGTATATCTTCAAGCAAGGTTGATTCTAGTGTCAATAGAGCTAACTTCCCATAAATGATCTCAACTCCATAATCTACTATTTCCTTCTGTAATGGTGGCGCCAATGATGATAAGGACATCAAAGTGACACACGTCTTTCTACTTAGTGCATCTGCTACTTTATTTGCCTTACCAGGGTGGTAAAGGATCTCACAGTCATAATCCTTCACTAACTCAAGCCACCTTCGCTGTCTCATATTGAGGTCTTTCTGAGTGAAGAAATATTTCAGACTCTGGTGATCTGTATAAATCTTACACTGCACTCCATACAAGTAATGCCTCCACATCTTTAGAGCAAAGACTACAGCTGCCAACTCCAGATCATGAGTGGGGTAATTCTTTTCATAGTCCTTGAGTTGCCTGGAAGCATAAGCTATGACTTTGCCTTCTTGCATAAGGACTGCTCCAAGTCCTAGCTTTGATGCATCACTGTATATATCAAAGCTCTTATCACCTTCAGGTACTGTAAGGATAGGAGCGCTGGTCAGTCTCTTCTTCAACTCAAGGAAGCTCTGCTCACAGTCCTCAGTCCACTCATACTTCTTATTCTTTCTGGTAAGGGCTGTAAGTGGAGAAGCTATCTTTGAAAAGCCCTCTACAAACCTTCTGTAGTACCCTGCTAAACCCAGAAAACTTCTGATCTCACTAGCATTCGTTGGTCGACTCCAGTTACTAACTGCTTCAATCTTGGCTGGGTCTACCATAATGCCTTCTTTGGAAATGATGTGGCCTAGAAAGGCCACCTGGTCAAGCCAAAACTCACACTTTGAGAATTTGGCGTACAACTCCTTCTGATGTAAGGTTTGCAATACCATCTTCAAGTGTTCGGCATGTTCTTCTTGAGTCTTTGAATACACTAGGATATCATCAATAAAGACAATGACGAACTTATCTAGAAAATCCTTGAACACTCTATTCATTAGATCCATAAACGTCGCAGGGGCGTTTGTCACTCCAAAGGGCATGACCACAAACTCATAGTGCCCATATCTTATACTGAAAGCAGTCCTTGGCACATCACTCTCCTTCACTCTGAGCTGATGGTAACCTGATCGCAGATCTATCTTGGAGAACACTGTGGGTCCCTTCAGCTGATCAAATAAATCCTCTATCCTTGGCAAAGGATATCTGTTCTTGATGGTTACTTTATTCAAAGCTCGATAATCTATGCACATTCGCATAGATCCATCTTTCTTCTTGACAAACAGTACAGGAGCTCCCCAAGGTGAATGACTAGGGCGGATGAAACCCTTGTCAAGCAGCTCTTGCAATTGTTCTTGTAATTCTTTCAGTTCTGCTGGCGCCATGCGATAAGGTGCATTCGAAATTGGGTTGGTTCCTGGGCCAACTCAATTTCAAACTCAATTTCCCGATTGGGAGGGAGTCCTGGTAACTCTTCAGGAAACATCTCAGGATAGTCACAGACTACCCTTACTTCTTCTCTCTTCAATCCTTCTCCTTGACTTGCATCCACTATATGAGCTAGAAAACCAGAGCACCCCTTCTCTAACATTCTCTGAGCTTGTAAGGTAGATAAGAACCTTTTTGTCTTTCTCTTTGGGTCTCCAATAAACTCAAATGGAGGTTCTGCTTCTGGTTTGAACTTGACTTTTCTCTTGCGACAGTCTATAGAAGCATTGTACTTGCTCACGAAATCCATCCCTAAAATGATATCGTAATCCTTCATCTCAAGGACTACTAAATCACTATAGAATTCTCGGTTGGAAATCCGAATTAATACAGCTCTTAGCCACTGAGTAGATGTCATGACCTCTCTCGAAGGTAAGGTCATTAAGAACTTCATCGTTCAACAATTCTGGTGGTCTTTGTACTGTTTAAGTAGTGTGCTCGATAATCAAAGCACTACTTATCAGTTCTTCGGAGGTTTGCGACCTCTTAACACTGCTGGCCACATTTAACGCTATCTCAGGCCTTAACATCTTGAGCCTTAGCCTGACTCTCTCTTTTCTGTCCTAACTAGCTCTGGGCACAGATGAGCTAACCGATTAAACTTCGTCACTGCTTCATCCACAGATAAGTCTCCTTGTCTGAACTTCGTGAATTCGTCATAACGCTTGTTGGTTACTCGCATGTAAAAATATTCTTCGAAGAACTCAGTCTCGAAGTCGGCCCATGTCATCTGGCTGACATTTCTCTTGGCCTTGACTCTCTCCCATCACAATCTAGCATCTCCGGTAAGGTCAGAAAGATGCACACTTTATCTTCTCTACCTCATGCCAGTCCAGTAGCCCTACTATTCTTTCCAACGTTTTGAACCATGCTTAAGCATCCCATGGTTTGCTTGTGCCTGGGAAGTTCCCTGGCTTCAGTTTCTTCTACTGAATGAGGTACGCTTCTTGCCTTACCCCCCTTGCCGGGACTATAGATGTAACCGATGGATCGTCGGTCACAACTGGTGCCACTACATTCTCCACCAGCGGGGTAATGGGAGCGGCCTACTGGTTAGTCATCATGGTGGCAATAACTTGCTGCTATTCTACTACTTACCCTTGTAACCGAGCCACCACCTCTAAAAGATTTGATGGTGGTACTGACTTTGTTGCCTCTTGCCCTTTAGGAGCTCGCTCCTCATTTTGGGCCTTTCTAGGACGTCCTCTTGACATTCTCTTACTTTACATCATCTAGGTCCTCTTGACATTCTCTTACTTTATATCATAAAGAGGGTAATGACATTTCATCAATAAGGACATTTCATCACTTTCCTATCATCCTACTCATATCATCTTACTCATATGACATATGTCATGTCATTATACTCATCATCATACTATCATCATATTCATATTAGATAGCATATACTGATCATGCACATACTAGCATATAATAATACTAACATACTTCCTTACCATCATGCACTTACTGATACTAGTAGTCAATAATGAAAAGCATACAAAACTACAACATATGCACTTCTTACTTGGCAGGCGGTAGGATTGATGTTTGATGTCAGTGTGGCGGAAGGGTGGAAACTTTTGCTCTGATACCACTCTGTGACGACCCGCCTTCTCTAACATTCTCTCTTAAGGCGGGCGCCACATTTACTGGACCTTAACTTTACCCTTATTCTTAGCCTTAGATTATAACTACTTGACTTCCTTTAACTTGCTATGAATTTTTTTTTTCTTCCTTCTCTCTTTTTTTTTTCAAAAAAAACAAAACAACTTTAATTTTATTAGCTTGGCCAGGATTTGACCCCTAGACCTCTTAGTTGTAATACTGAAGCACTAACTAGCTGCTCTATACCATTTTCTTTTCAATGGTACCAGTCGACTGCTATAAGGTAAGTCGACTGGTACATCGAACAGAAGGTTCTGTTCGCTATCGCAGTCGACATGTTCTGAACCAGTCGACTGGCACGCCTGAAAACCTGCATTTCAGACCTGAAAACCATTTTCAAAGATCTACAAATCATATACTTTCAAGACAAACAAAGACATAACTCCATTTCTATACTCTATACTAGTTTTCTAAACATTTTAGCAAATCAAAACCACTTCATAAACTTGAAATTAGGACTTTTGCGGAACTAAATAAGCTATCAAAATCTATGTGAACTTTAGACTAGAGTTTGTACCAAATTTTGTATCTATGCAAGGTTTAAACAAAGTCATTCATTCTACCACTTCGAAACACCAAGACACATGTTCTACAAGACTTAGCCCAATGATCTCTTCCACGGTTCCGCCGCCACTGAACATCAATGCAAGTCCCTTCACCTCCTTAACTTATGCTTTTTCTTTACCTTTGTCTGCAATAGAAGGAAATGCAACTAATAAGCAAAATGCATAGTAAGTAAATCCTAACTCACAAATCCAACGATAAGGGATAAACATGCTCTTTTCAAATAATGCTTGCTTAAAAACACATGCACTTTGAAATACTTACAGATGAAAACTTTCATATACTTATCATGCTCAATCATACTTGAAAACATTTACTAGCACTAAAACATTGACAAATCTAACATGCTCATAATTTCTTTTGAAACTTACTAATGATACATTTCCATACTTTAAAACACAACTTCTTTGCTCTTTCCCTTTAACATGCTTATAACATAACCATGTTATCATACATAACAAAACATGCACTTTAGGAAATTGAAACACTTTCATATACTCATATACTTCAAAATAATAATCAACTTTCTCAGGCCTTGACAATGTACCTGGTATCAGTGTATCAATGCGCGCATCCCTAATAGGTTTCGGGGTAGCTAGCCACCGCACCCTATTAGAGCTTCTTTCTTACTTTCTGTGGGCCTCTCATTTGCCCGGTACATGTCACTTTACAAAAGTAAAATACTTTCTTACTCATAATGCTTGTATTTATCAAGCTAACTTTCTTTTCCATAAACTTTGCACTATAAACCTTTACCTTTTCTTACTTGAAACTTTCATCGAGCACCTTGCGTGCCCTTAACCCCAAAACTCATTTTTGGGACTTTCTTACTCATAATGCTTGTATTTATCAAGCTAACTTTCTTTTTCATAAATCTTGCACTATAAACCTTTACCTTTTCTTACTTGGAACTTTCATCGAGCACCTTGCGTGCCCTTAACCCCAAAACCCCTTTTTGGGACTTTTCAAGAACTTACTCTTGTCATACTTAGGTCACATACATAAAAACATACTCCAATTCATATTCTATGATAAAACATGTATTCTTTATGAACTTAAATCACAAATAATAAAACCATAATCTTAAAGCATGCATTTAGATCACAAACATGGTTCCACAACGAGAAATACATGGCGAAACAACTTCTATTGCAGGTGAGTGATTTACTTACCCTTTTCTTGAAGAAAACTCACTAAGTATCTCGAAATTCCTAGTGTAGGGCTCTTTTCCTCTTCCTTTGCAAGAAATCTCCACTCCTTAGCCCTAGGGAAGAAGCCCTAGGCTCTCCACTCAAGAGGAGGAAGAAGGAGGAAGAAAACCCCTTGTTTTCTCCCTGTTTTCGCAGCTCCCAACCCCTGCTCGCGCGGCCTCCCCGAAACCCTAAAAGGGGTCTTAACACAACTTAAGTGGGAGTTTGAATACCTCTTAATGAAACAGCCTAACTACCCTATAACATTATTTCTCTCTAGCTTTTTTTGTGCTTGATACCTTAGCCCAGTTGGTTGGTGCTTTAGCCATGAACTTGAGAGGTCGCGGGATCAAATCTCGCCTTCCTCTATAATATTTTTTTTTCTTATTTTGATCCGAAAAAATGCTATAATATTCCGAAAAATGCTAGAAAAATTCCTAAAAATCCCTAATAATACCAAGAAATTATTGGGTGTTACAAAAATAACCTGCTTCGGTTGCAACAGAAAAGGACACTACAAACATGAATGTCCCTACAAAACGGAGGACCAATCAAAGAAAAGCAAGAAGAAGAAGGCTCTTCAAGTCACCTGGGACGAGAGTTCGGATGACTCTGACTATGAACCACCAAAGAAGTCAAGCTACCTCGCGCTAATGGCAACTGGACCCGGGTCAGACTCGGAGCACGACGAAGATTTCGAATACGAGTCGAGTCAAGAGATCGTACTCTTTTCGATCGACTCGACTAAGGTATATTTAGATTCAGTTAATGAAAATTTTTTTAAGATTATTTCCATTTTAAATAAAAAATTACTTGCATCTGAATCTAGGAATGACCAGCTCCTTAAGGAAAATCAAGACCTTAAGGAGCAATTAATTAATACCAGAACATTAACTGAACAAACTCAAAATCAAAAGACAATTGATCTTGAAACTGAAAACTCCACTCTAAAGGGCGAAGTCCTAAAACTTAAGGATCTACTAGCAACTTTCACAACCCGATCCAAGAACCTTGACCTCATTCTTGGATCACAAAAGGGCATGTACAATAAATCTGGGATAGGATATAAATCAGGATCAGCCCAAAGATCCTTTATCTCCTTTATCCACCCCCGCAAAAATCAACGAAAAGCGTGGGTTCCGAAAGCTTACCTAACAAAGCAAGTAGGTCAGAATCAACTTTATGTCCCCAAAAGGGACATCCACTACATTGACCCTAGACACCCAGTCTACAATTTAGGGGGAAGCTCCAAATTAGTTGGCACCTCAAAGTCACCCTTTACCCGTCTGGGTACCTAGGACTAGTTTCAAAAGTTAGTCTGACACTTGACCTACTCAGTACCAGGGTAGGGCGAGCTAATAGTACGTTAGGGAAGCTGATCTAAGGAGTCAGGTAGGGGAAGGCGTCCTCTATTTGGTCTTCTTAGCCCAGTGGAACTAGCCGAACCTATCTCGCCACATCCTAGACTAGTTAGACCAAGGAGTTTCAATAGGTAGGTTAAAAGTACAATTTCCTTAAGCGGTTTTGCCTAGAAAGTGGTTGTTGATCCAATAAGGCTTCGGCCAAAGAAGACCTCTGTGCCTCGCCACGACCTGGAAACCAATTATGGGAGTATACTTTTAAACTGCTTCTTGTCAAACCTGAATCTAACAAAAGGTCAGATTAACTTTTATAAATCAAACTCAAACTTATCTCACACAAATCATAGGATCCCTTTGATTGACAACTTAGATCAAGTGAGATGAATAAGGACAACTAAAATCAAATTCAAAATTCAAATTAACAAAATCAAATTCAAAATTCAAATTAACAAAATCAAATTTCAAAATTCAAATTAACAAAATCAAATTTCAAAATTCAAATTAACAAAATCAAATTTCAAAATTCAAATTAACAAATTCAAAATTCAAAATTCAAATTAACAAAATCAAAGTTCAAAATTCAAACTAACAAAATCAAAGTTCAAAATTCAAATTAACGAATTCAAAATTCAAAATTTAAATTAACGAATTCAAAATTCAAAATTCAAATTAACAAAATCAAAATTAATAAAATTCAAATTAATTCAAAATTCAAATTCAAAAATTAATAAAGTTCAAATTAATTTAAAATTCAAATTCAAAATTCAAAATTAATAAAATTCAAATTCAAAAATTCATAAAATTCAAATTCAAAAATTCATAAAATTCAAATTCAAAATTTAAATTCAAAAATTAATAAAATTCAAAATTTAAATTCAAGTTTTAAATTCTTTAGGATGTTTAAAATTTTCTTAAATTTAAAAAAAAATTCAAAAACTTAACCTAAGTTCTAAATCTTTTACTTAACTATAGGTAAATTAATGGATTATTAACAGTGGGTGCTCCAAACACATGACTGGGGATCCCACCAAATTTACAGAACTCAAGTACAAAAGACTAGGGACCGTTGCTTTTGGAAATAACGGTAAACTTAAGGTAATTGGCTTAGGTAATATTGAACTTGAGTCTGATTTTATAATTATAAATGTATTACTTTTTGAAAATTTTCACTTCAATTTACTGAGTATTAGCCAATTGTGAGACACTTGTTATAAGGTTAGGTTCCTATCCAATGAATGTCTGATCAAACACAATGACAACCCAAACATCACACTTAGAGGACTTAGGCACAATAACATTTATGAAATTAAGTTAACCTGTCCCTTAGAAAATTATCTTTTAACCCATAAGGATGAGACTTGGCTCTGGCATAGGAGACTTTAACACACTCACTTCAGAAAACTACCTAAACTAAAAGGTTTAGTTAGAGGCCTACCAAAGTTATCTAACCTTGAGTCAACCTTATGTAACGCATGTCAACAAGGAAAACAAACTAGGTCAACCCACAAACCAACTAGTCAAACTCAAACTAAGTCAATTCTTGAATTAATTCACCTAGACCTATTTGACTCACATGGGGTAAAATCAATTAGTGGAAACCTTTACTGTTTAGTAATCATAGATGACTATTCAAGATTTACCTGGGTATAATTTTTAAAAAATAAAGATGAAACTTTTGATATGTTTACTCAATTTTGTAAATTAGTAGAAAATGAAAAAGGGATTAAAATTAAAAGACTTAGGAGCAATAATGGCGGGGAATTCAAAAATCAAAAATTTAACCAATTCTGCTTAGAAAATGGCTACCATCACGAATTCTCTTGTCCTAAAACACCTCAACAAAATGGAATAGTAGAAAGGAAAAATAGAACACTACAAGAAGCAACCAGAACAATGCTAAATGAATACAATCTACCTAAATATTTTTGGGCTGAGGCTGTTAGTACAGCCTGTTATGTACAAAATAGAATAACTATAAATAAAAATCTAGGAAAAATAACTTTTGAAATCTATTATGAAAAACAACCTAATATTAAGTATTTTAAAGTATTTGGATGCAAAGTGTATATATTAAACACTAGAGAACACTTAGGAAAATTTACCTCTAAGGTTGAGGAAGGTATCTTTGTAGGTTATTCCCTTACCAGTAGAGCTTATAGAGTTTATAATAAAACTACCCTAAGAATTGAAGAAACTACAAATGTAAAATTTGATGAAAAGTCTAGCCCAAATAACCTTGATCAAACCACCTACCAACCAATTGATTTTGTTAGGTCTAGTACTGACCCAAATGAAAGCCAATTTGAGGACCGAGACCATGATCTGACTGAACCTGCACCTGAATCTGAACCTAACCAACCCAGAACTATTCGAGTTAGCTCAGCCCACCCAACTGATCAGATCATAGGCGATCCAGAGCTAAGGGTTCAGACCAGATCAGCCTTTAGGAACCTTAGTCAAATTGCCTTGATTTCAAAAATTGAACCCAAGTCTATAGAAGAGTCCTTACTTGACCCTGATTGGATCATAGCCATGCAGGAAGAGTTAGCCCAATTTGAACGTAGTCAAGTCTGGGACTTAGTACCCTTACCTAAAGGCAAGAAATTTATTGAAACTAAATGGGTCTTTAGGAAAAAACATAACGAACAAGGAGATACAGTCAGGAATAAGGCTAGGTTAGTAGCCAAGGGGTTTAGCCAAGTAGAAGGACTTGATTATGATGAAACCTATGCCCCTGTAGCTAGACTTGAGTCCATTAGGATTCTTTTAAGTTATGCAGCCCATAAGGGATTCAAGTTGTATCAAATGGATGTTAGGTCAGCCTTCCTAAATGGCCTGATTAAGGAAGAAATCTATGTAGGCCAACCCCCAGGTTTTGAAAGCCTAGAATATCCTGACTATGTCTTTAAACTTAAGAAAGCCTTATATGGACTTAAGCAAGCCCCTAGGGCCTGGTATGAAAGATTGTCTAACTACTTAGTATCTAAAGGTTTTAACCAAGGCAAAATCGACCCAACACTATTTGTTAAAACTCTAAAAACTAATATTTTTATAGCTCAAGTATATGTAGATGATATAGTATTTGGCTCAACTAACTCAAATTTTTTACAAGATTTTATAACGGTAATGGAAAATAAATTTGAAATGAGTTTAGTAGGTCAATTAACTTTCTTTTTAGGGTTACAAATAAAACAGACTAGTGAGGGTACTTTTGTCTATCAACAAAAATACACTAAAGAATTACTTAGAAAATTTGGAATGGATAGTGCTAAAGAAATTAAGACACCTATGGCTACCAATCAAACTATAGATAGTGACACAAATGGCAAACCTGTTGACCTTAAGTATTATAGAAGTGCTATAGGTAGCTTACTTTACCTAACTGCAAGTCGACCTGATATTCTCTTTGCAGTTAGTATGTGTGCTAGGTATCAAACATGTGCTAAAGAATCACATTTAACCCTAGTTAAAAGGATATTTAGGTATCTCAAAGGGACAGAAAGTTTAGGAATTTGGTACCCTAGAACAGCCCAGTTTGAACTTATTGGATTTTCTGACTCAGATTATGCTAGCTGTAAATTAGATAGAAAAAGTACCAGTGGTGGATGCCAACTTCTAGGACCCTCACTAGTTAGTTGGTTCAGTAGAAAACAACATTGTGTTGCCCTATCCACCACTGAAGCTGAATACATAGCAATGGGTGAATGTGTAGCCCAATTACTCTGGATGATGCATACCTTAAAAGATTTTAACTTAGATTTTAAGAAAGTCAAAACTTTTATAGATAATCTAAGTTCAATTAATCTAACCAAAAACTCAATTCACCACTCTAGGACCAAACATATAGAAATTAAGCACCATTTTGTTAGAGATCATGTTAATAAAGGGGAAATAGAACTTAATCATGTTGAATCCAAATCTAACCTAGCTGACATATTCACTAAACCACTTCCTGAATCTGAATTTAGCAATTTAAGAAGGTTAATAGGAATGTGTGTTGTAGACTAGGATTGACCTAATCACTTTTACTCAACTCACAAATTCTGTTTGCCACATAGCTTGAGTTAGAGTTAATTTTTGTACTTGCATTTTTTGTACTCTCTAAAATGTGTAATTTTTAAACTTGATTTTCAAAATTGACTTTGATTTTCACACTTAATTTTTTAAAAAAAATTAACTTTGATTTCAAACTTGACTTTCGAGACTGGTGGACTTAGCCTAAGTTTGACCCCTAGAGATGTATGTTCCTATAGATTTAGAGGCCGCATCTCACAAAGCACATTAGGTATAACATGTTTGTGTATGCTAAAACTTAGAACGGGGTGAGATGCATAGGGTATTGCCTGGACTTCAGAATGCTTAAACCTGTGCATCGTAGCAAGTCTGGGCGTTAAATACCAACTTCATATTGATCAAGTCAAGTAGTCTTTCTGTAAAGCTAAGCTAGACACTAGTACTTGACTTGACTAACCTAGTGAAAACTACTATCCTATAGATAGTTAGCTAGTAACTACGGTTAGACATTCAAAATGGGCTAAACTTTCTTACTTGGTTCAGGGGGAGCTTGAGTTTATATTTTGTATTCTAACTCTCAAAAATGTTTAGTGAAAACTGTTTTAGAAAATATCTTCTTTAATTGAACAAGGATTTAAAAAAAAATCTTGAAATTTTTTTCTCAAATTAATCCTGAAAATATTCTAAATGATCCTTTGAAAAGAAAATTTTGGAAAATCTTTTCTTTTTCATTAATTTGCCTTGAGATATTCTTTATTTTGGAAAAGATTAAGATTTTGAAGGTAGCCTTTTTAATTTTTGAAAATGGTGTTCGAAAAGTCATTTCTAAATTTACACCTAGTCATTTCTTTTAACATTTATGCTCTCAGATTGTTTGTGTTAAATTAAGAATTTGACTTACCCCTCTGAATCAGTTCAGAAACTTAGTATGCTTGTTAAGCATTTTTTCTTCCCCAAATACTTAAAGTATTTTTTACTTGGCTGGCATATTACTTGATTGCTTGTTTTATTTCTGATGCTTGCGCACTTATTATTTCTTTGTTTTGATGAATGCCAAAGGGGGAGGGTTTAAGGGTTGAGTTAGAAAATTAAAAATTTCTGATCTTAGAGCATGTCATTTGCATATTATTCTTGGACTCATTGCTTTATCTGGTATTTTCTAACTTTAACCCAGGTTGTCATTGCATCAAAAGGGGGAGATTGTTGGTGCAATTTGCACTAATAGTTAAACTTGAGTTTTGATGAATGACAAATAGGTTAAAGTTAGACTTGCTTTTGGTTTTGACCTCTTTACTAAGTGTGCAGGGTTGAAAGACATAGGACCTGACACCAGGCTGAAGTCCAGGGTGGTTGAGTCCTGGCGGGAAGTCCAGGGTGGTTGAGTCTTGGCGAGAAGTCCAGTTGGGTTCACGGGGCCTGACAACTGGCTGAAGCCCAAGTTGGTTAAAACTTGACAAAAAGACCAGGGTGGTTGAGCCCTGGCAGGAAGACCTGGTGGGTTAAGAAGTTGAGTAGAGCTGCACGAGGTAAGTGAGGTAAGTCACTGGAGGAGCGAACCAGTGAGGACGGGTCCTATTTTAGGACTGTAGGCGCGGTCCAACTTAGGCCCATTTTGGTGACCTCGATTGAGTGCTGGTTAGATCCTTATCCAGGTTTGGACGGGGTCTAATTAACTCTAAATGCATTAACTCTATTTTACAGAATTTATTTAATTAGATTCTAAATGCATTAACTCTATTTTACAGAATTTATTTAATTAGATTCTAAATGCATTAACTCTATTTTACAAAATTTATTTAATTAGATTTTGTAGTTGAATTTTATAAAATTATTCCTTATCTAAAGCCTTGGTGGAGGATAAATTATGCTTTAAATTATTCGTATTTCCTTCTTTTTAGAGAATAAAATTATTCCTACTAATGCTTAAAATTCTCACGTAAAGCTTAGCTGGAAGGATAAAATCTCCTTTTAAATTATTAATAAAATTGTAAGAGGATAAAACCTCTCGGTTAACTTTTCAATATTCTGTATTTATATTTTATTTAAATTATTTTCTTAATTGAAGCAAAGGATAGAAACATTATCTTTTTTTTAATTATTTTATCTTGTTGATGGATAAAATTTGAGCTGAGAAGATCATGCATCGAGGCACTATAAATAGAAGCAAGCAAGCCCTCTAACACATAAGAAAATTTGATTCTGGTTCAAGCTTTGGCGCTCTCTTGCTTCCACGCTCCTCTGCTGCGGTTTGTGCTTTGACTCGACGCTGTCCGACCGCTGCTGGAAGATCGATCCCAACACCCAAGCTGCTTCAGATAAATCTAAGTGTTGGGTAACGAATTTTTGTTCTGCACTTAAATTATTTAAGGGGGAAGTGTAGGGCTGTTACACTTCCGCCCAATCTTGTATTCGAATCACTCTATCGGTAGTTTGTCGATAGAGGTTTTTAGTGGATTGCCCACAGGAAAGGTTCAAGGAACCTGGGCCTTCGAGTAGGAGTCGGCGAAGGCTCCGAACGAAGTAAAACTCCTCGTGTAATTTTTTTTATTTTTCGCTTTCGCATTTCGTTTTAATTTTTCCGCTGCGCACGTTATAAAAAGCATCGTACAATTTTCTATCGACTCTGATTTTATAACGAAGATTTTAAAAGTCACGTGATTCACCCCCCTATCACGTGACTTTTAAAATCTTCGTTATAAAATCAGAGTCGATAGAAAATTGTACGATGCTTTTTATAACGTGCGCAGCGGAAAAATTAAAACGAAATGCGAAAGAGAAAAATAAAAAAAATTACACGAGGAGTTTTACTTCGTTCGGAGCCTTCGCCGACTCCTACTCGAAGGCCCAGGTTCCTTGAACCTTTCCTGTGGGCAATCCACTAAAAACCTCTATCGACAAACTACCGATAGAGTGATTCGAATACAAGATTGGGCGGATGTGTATCAGCCCTACACTTCCCCCTTAAATAATTTAAGTGCAGAAAAAAATCGTTACCCAACACTTAGATTTATCTGAAGCAGCTTGGGTGTTGGGAGCGATCTTCCAGCAGCGGTCGGACAGCGTCGAGTCAAAGCACAAACCGCAGCAGAGGAGCGTGGAAGCAAGAGAGCGCCAAAGCTTGAACCAGAATCAAATTTTCTTATGTGTTAGAGGGCTTGCTTGCTTCTATTTATAGTGCCTCGATGCATGATCTTCTCAGCTCAAATTTTATCCATCAATAAGATAAAATAATTAAAAAAAAGATAATGTTTCTATCCTTTGCTTCAATTAAGAAAATAATTTAAATAAAATATAAATACAGAATATTGAAAAGTTAACCGAGAGGTTTTATCCTCTTACAATTTTATTAATAATTTAAAAGGAGATTTTATCCTTCCAGCTAAGCTTTACGTGAGAATTTTAAGCATTAGTAGGAATAATTTTATTCTCTAAAAAGAAGGAAATACGAATAATTTAAATGATAATTTATCCTCCACCAAGGCTTTAGATAAGGAATAATTTTATAAAATTCAACTACAAAATCTAATTAAATAAATTTTGTAAAATAGAGTTAATGCATTTAGAATCTAATTAAATAAATTCTGTAAAATAGAGTTAATGCATTTTGAATCTAATTAAATAAATTCTGTAAAATAGAGTTAATGCATTTAGAATCTAATTAAATAAATTCTGTAAAATAGAGTTAATGCATTTAGAGTTAATTAGACCCCGTCCAAACCTGGATAAGGATCTAACCAGCACTCAACCGAGGTCACCAAAATGGGCCTAAGTTGGACCGTGCCTACAGTCCTAAAATAGGACCCGTCCTCACTGGTTCGCTCCTCCAGTGACTTACCTCACTTACCTCGTGCAGCTCTACTCAACTTCTTAACCCACCAGGTCTTCCTGCCAGGGCTCAACCACCCTGGTCTTTTTGCCAAGTTTCAACCAACTTGGGCTTCAGCCAGTTGTCAGGCCCCGTGAACCCAACTGGACTTCTCGCCGGGACTCAACCACCCTGGACTTCCCGCCAGGACTCAACCACCCTGGACTTCAGCCTGGTGTCAGGTCCTAAGTCTTTCAACCCTGCACACTTAGTAAAGAGGTCAAAACCAAAAGCAAGTCTAACTTTAACCTATTTGTCATTCATCAAAACTCAGGTTTAACTATTAGTGCAAATTGCACCAACAATCTCCCCCTTTTTGATGCAATGACAACCTGGGTTAAAGTTAGAAAATATCAGATAAAGCAATGAGTCCAAGAATAATATGCAAATGACATGCTCTAAGATCAGAAATTTTTAATTTTCTAACTCAACCCTTAAACCCTCCCCCTTTGGCATTCATCAAAACAAAGAAATAATAAGTGCGCAAGCATCAGAAATAAAACAAGCAATCAAGTAATATGCCAGCCAAGTAAAAAATACTTTAAGTATTTGGGGAAGAAAAAATGCTTAACAAGCATACTAAGTTTCAATCAACCCTTAAACCCTCCCCCTTTTTGATTTTGTTAATTTGAATTTTGAATTTGATTTTGTTAATTTGAATTTTGAATTTGATTTGATTTTGTTAATTTGAATTTTGAACTTGATTTGATTTTGTTAATTTGAATTTTGAATTTGATTTTAGTTGTCCTTATTCATCTCACTTGATCTAAGTTGTCAATCAAAGGGATCCTATGATTTGTGTGAGATAAGTTTGAGTTTGATTTATAAAAGTTAATCTGACCTTTTGTTAGATTCAGGTTTGACAAGAAGCAGTTTAAAAGTATACTCCCATAATTGGTTTCCAGGTCGTGGCGAGGCACAGAGGTCTTCTTTGGCCGAAGCCTTATTGGATCAACAACCACTTTCTAGGCAAAACCGCTTAAGGAAATTGTACTTTTAACCTACCTATTGAAACTCCTTGGTCTAACTAGTCTAGGATGTGGCGAGGTAGCTTCGGCTAGTTCCACTGGGCTAAGAAGACCAAATAGAGGACGCCTTCCCCTACCTGACTCCTTAGATCAGCTTCCCTAACGTACTATCAGCTCGCCCTACCCTGGTACTGAGTAGGTCAAGTGTCAGACTAACTTTTGAAACTAGTCCTAGGTACCCAGACGGGTAAAGGGTGACTTTGAGGTGCCAACTAATTTGGAGCTTCCCCCTAAATTGTAGACTGGGTGTCTAGGGTCAATGTAGTGGATGTCCCTTTTTGGGACATAAAGTTGATTCTGACCTACTTGCTTTGTTAGGTAAGCTTTCGGAACCCACACTTTTCGTTGATTTTTGCGGGGGTGGATAAAGGAGATAAAGGATCTTTGGGTTGATCCTGATTTATATCCTATCCCAGATTTATTGTACATGCCCTTTTGTGATCCAAGAATGAGGTCAAGGTTCTTGGATCGGGTTGTGAAAGTTGCTAGTAGATCCTTAAGTTTTAGGACTTCGCCCTTTAGAGTGGAGTTTTCAGTTTCAAGCTCAATTGTCTTTTGATTTTGAGTTTGTTCAGTTAATGTTCTGGTATTAATTAATTGCTCCTTAAGGTCTTGATTTTCCTTAAGGAGCTGGTCATTCCTAGATTCAGATGCAAGTAATTTTTTATTTAAAATGGAAATAATCTTAAAAAAATTTTCATTAACTGAATCTAAATATACCTTAGTCGAGTCGACCGAAAAGAGTCCGATCTCTTGACTCGACTCGTATTCGGAATCTTCGTCGTGCTCCGAGTCTGACCCGGGTCCAGTTGCCATTAGCGCGAGGTAGCTTGTCTTCTTTGGTGGTTCATAGTCAGAGTCATCCGAACTCTCGTCCCAGGTGGCTTGAAGACCCTGCTTCTTCTTGCTTTTCTTTGATTGGTCCTTCGTTTTGTAGGGACATTCATGTTTGAAGTGTCCTTTTCTGTTGCAACCGAAGCAGGTTATTTTTGTAACACCCAATAATTTTCTGGTATTATTAGGGATTTTTAGGAATTTTTCTAGCATTTTTCGGAATATTATAACATTTTTTCGGATCAAAATAAGAAAAAAAATATAAGAGGTCGGGCGAGATTTGATCCCGCGACCTCTCAAGTTCATGGCTAAAGCACCAACCAGCTGGGCTAGGGTATCAAGCACAAAAAATGATGGAGAGAAATAATGTTATAGGGTAGTTAGGCTGTTTCATTAAGAGGTATTCAAACTCCCACTTAAGTTGTGTTAAGACCCCTTTTAGGGTTTCGGGGAGGCCGCGCGAGCAGGGGTTGGGAGCTGCGAAAACAGGGAGAAAACAAGGGTTTTTCTTCCTCCTTCTTCCTCCTCTTGAGTGGAGAGCCTAGGGCTTCTTCCCTAGGGCTAAGGAGTGGAGATTTCTTGCAAAGGAAGAGGAAAAGAGCCCTACACTAGGAATTTCGAGATACATAGTGAGTTTTCTTCAAGAAAAGGGTATGTAAATCACTCACCTGCAATAGAAGTTGTTTCGCCATGTATTTCTCGTTGTGGAACCATGTTTGTGATCTAAATGCATGCTTTAAGATTATGGTTTTCTTATTTGTGTGTTTTAAGTTCATAAAGAATACATGTTTTATCATAGAATATGAATTGGAGTATGTTTTTATGTATGTGACCTAAGTATGACAAGAGTAAGTTCTTGAAAAGTCCCAAAAAGGGGTTTTGGGTTAAGGGCACGCAAGGTGGATGAAAGTTCCAAGTAAGAAAAGGTAAAGGTTTATAGTGCAAGATTTATGAAAAAGAAAGTTAGCTTGATAAATACAAGCATTATGAGTAAGAAAGTCCCAAAAATGAGTTTTGGGGTTAAGGGCACACAAGGTGCTCGATGAAAATTTCAAGTAAGAAAAGGTAAAGGTTTATAGTGCAAAGTTTATGGAAAAGAAAGTTAGCTTGATAAATACAAGCATTATGTGTAAGAAAGTATTTTACTTTTGTAAAGTGACATGTACGGGGCAAATGAGAGGCCCACAGAAAGTAAGAAAGAAGCTCTAATAGGGTGCGGTGGCTAGCTACCCCGAAACCTATTAGGGATGCGCGCATTGGTACACTGATACCAGGTACATTGTCAAGGCCTGAGAAAGTTAATTATTATTTTGAAGTATATGAGTATATGAAAGTGTTTCAATTTCCTAAAGTGCATGTTTTGTTATGTATGATAACATGGTTATGTTATAAGCATGTTAAAGGGAAAGAGCAAAGAAGTTGTGTTTTAAAGTATGGAAATGTATCATTAGTAAGTTTCAAAAGAAATTATGAGCATGTTAGATTTGCCAATGTTTTAGTGCTAGTAAATGTTTTCGAGTATGATTGAGCATGATAAGTATATGAAAGTTTTCATGTGTAAGTATTTCAAAGTGCATGTGTTTTTAAGCAAGCATTATTTGAAAAGAGCATGTTTATCCCTTATCGTTGGATTTGTGAGTTAGGATTTACTTACTAAGCATTTTGCTTATTAGTTGCATTTCCTTCTATTGCAGACAAAGGTAAAGAAAAAGCATAAGTTAAGGAGGCGAAGGGACTTGCATTGATGTTCAGTGGCGGCGGAACCGTGGAAGAGATCATTGGGCTAAGTCTTGTAGAACATGTGTCTTGGTGTTTCGAAGTGGTAGAATGAATGACTTTGTTTAAACCTTGCATAGATACAAAATTTGGTACAAACTCTAGTCTAAAGTTCACATAGATTTTGATAGCTTATTTGGTTCCGCAAAAGTCCTAATTTCAAGTTTATGAAGTGGTTTTGATTTGCTAAAATGTTTAGAAAACTAGTATAGAGTATAGAAATGGAGTTATGTCTTTGTTTGTCTTGAAAGTATATGATTTGTAGATCTTTGAAAATGGTTTTTAGGTCTGAAATGTAGGTTTTCAGGCGTGCCGGTCGACTGGTTCAGAACCAGTCGACTACGATAGCGAACAGAACCTTCTGTTCAATGTACCAGTCGACTGACCTTATAGCAGTCGACTGGTACCATTGAAAAGAAAATGGTATAGAGCAGCTGGTTAGTGCTTCAGTATTACAACTAAGAGGTCTAGGGGTCAAATCCTGGCCAAGCTAATAAAATTAAAATTGTTTTGTTTTTTTTGAAAAAAAAACAGAGAAGGAAGAAAAAAAAAATTCATAGCAAGTTAAAGGAAGTCAAGTAGTTATAATCTAAGGCTAAGAATAAGGGTAAAGTTAAGGTCCAGTAAATGTGGCGCCCGCCTTAAGAGAGAATGTTAGAGAAGGCGGGTCGTCACAGAGTGGTATCAGAGCAAAAGTTTCCACCCTTCCGCCACACTGACATCAAGCATCAATCCTGCCGCTTGCCAAGTAAGAAGTTCATATGTTGTAGTTTTGTATGCTTTTCATTATTGACTGCTAGTATCAGTAAGTGCATGATGGTAAGGAAGTATGTTAGTATTATTATATGCTAGTATGTGCATGATCAGTATATGCTATCTAATATGAATATGATGATAGTATGATGATGAGTATAATGACATGACATATGTCATATGAGTAAGATGATATGAGTAGGATGATAGTAAAGTGATGAAATGTCCTTATTGATGAAATGTCATTACCCTCTTTATGATATAAAGTAAGAGAATGTCAAGAGGACCTAGATGATGTAAAGTAAGAGAATGTCAAGAGGACGTTCTAGAAAGGCCCAAAATGAGGAGCGAGCTCCTAAAGGGCAAGAGGCAACAAAGTCAGTACCACCACCAAATATTTTAGAGGTGGTGGCTCGGTTACAAGGGTAAGTAGTAGAATAGCAGCAAGTTATTGCCACCATGATGACTAACCAGTAGGCCGCTCCCATTACCCCGCTGGTGGAGAATGTAGTGGCACCAGTTGTGACCGACGATCCATCGGTTACATCTATAGTCCCGGCAAGGGGGGTAAGGCAAGAAGCGTACCTCATTCAGTAGAAGAAACTGAAGCCAGGAACTTCCTAGTCACAAGCAAACCATGGGATGCTTAAGCATGGTTCAAAACGTTGGAAAGAATAGTAGGGTTACTAGACTGGCATGAGGTAGAGAAGATAAAGTGTGCATCTTTCTGACCTTACCGGAGATGCTAGATTGTGATGGGAGAGAGTCAAGGCCAAGAGAAATGTCAGCCAGATGACATGGGCCGACTTCGAGACTGAGTTCTTCGAAGAATATTTTTACATGAGAGTAACCAACAAGCGTTATGATGAATTCACGAAGTTCAGACAAGGAGACTTATCTGTGGATGAAGCAGTGACGAAGTTTAATCGGTTAGCTCATCTGTGCCCAGAGCTAGTTAGCACAGAAAAAGAGAGAGTCAGGCTATGGCTCAAGATGTTAAGGCCTGAGATAGCGTTAAATGTGGCCAGCAGTGTTAAGAGGTCGCAAACCTTCGAAGAACTGATAAGTAGTGCTTTGATTATCGAGCACACTACTTAAACAGTACAAAGACCACCAGAATTGTTGAACGATGAAGTTCTTAATGACCTTACCTTCGAGAGAGGTCATTGTAACGCCCGACCTTATATCTACCCTTAAGGCGGGGTTACGGGTCCATACATTCAAATCATTTATCATCTTAAGCATGTATACCCAAACAAAACAATTACAATACATGAACTAGTAATAAGCATGCTTATGGAAGACTAATTTACCAAGCAAGGTTTTTCATTTCTTTTATATCTACATGCATTTACAACCTAATAGGAAGATCATTTAACACACTATAGCATGGAATCCCAAGTAAGAATATAGCAAGAGTTATCTAGTCTTAGATACATGCAAAAGAAGCATTCATAAGCAACGGAAAATAGTAAACATCTAGCATTTTACTGAGCATGCATACTATAAGAATTAGACATTAATAATAGTATTATCTAACATGACCTAGGTTCCATATCTCTAACAGTAGAGTAGTCACAATCATCATATATTCAGAGTATAGTAATACAATTTTAATCTTTTATCGGAAGCAGTTAGATTCTAGACAAACTAAGGTAGATAGAATCTTTCATCCTTTCCCGAGCCATCACCACACACATCCTCTAGCCTTCCCTCTGCCTCTTCCTTTAATTCAAGTATTTCTTACCGCTATCTGCAGCATAAGAAAACAACATGAACTAGTAAGCAAAACATGGTTAGTAAGAATCCGGGCCTACTCGCAAAACCATTTCGATACATCATATCATGTACTCAGTAATCAAGATAGAACAAGATTAAGCATCATAAGCATCTCATCAAAGTATCTTAAACATCACATCAAATATCTCCAAGTACTTTACGGAACAAGATTATCACATGATGAGAAAAGTATGCTTTCCAAAAGGTTCCATAATGGTAAGTACTTCAAAATATCATATCATCCTCTAGGGCCCAGTTGTAGTACCACATCATGCGCGTTCCCTAATAAATTGGGGTAGCGAGCCACCAATCTAATTAGAGCAGGACCCTTCCGTCCTACCAATGCCATGACCTTCAGTTAACATGCACATTGGATTTGTTTAACGACCCCCTTCCGAGTCGGGTACACAACTTTCAAAGTAAAGTAATTTATCATGCAATTACTCATATATGTATATGCCTAAAGGTACTCTTAATCACTTCTCAAAGGGACACACCACACATTCGGGTGCTCTTGATCCCCTAGGGACACACCACACATTCGGGTGCTCTTGATCCCAGTTTCAATAGAGTAACCCTTTTTAGGCATATTATCAAACACATCATGTTCATATCATCAAGGTGCCCCATGGGCTATAAGGCATGCTTTTATACCTAACAAGATAGGTCATATAATTTATACACACATCACATATGTAGTAGCATGCTTCATGGTCTCATTAGGTACTTCCCAACCCTAGAACTAGGGTTGGCCGAAACATACAAGTAAGGGGATTTGGTTTTCCAAGCAAGCATTCATTCAAGCATTTCTACAAACACCTCAAGTACCTTTCATGTTAACAATTGAAACATGGTTTATATCTCATATTGGGATTAGCATCCACTAACCCTAATTTACAAGGGGTGGCCGAATGATAAGGTGGGGGTTTCTAGGGTTTTTGGACAAGTCATTATTCACAAAACAACACACATATATATACAACATTTTATCTACCATTCTAATCATGGGAATATAATAAGATAGCAAGCCACACAAAACCCTAACTTTTCTTCTTTGGCCGAAAGTTGTAGGGCACTAAAACCCTAATTCTTGTTATCACACATGATGGAAGAATAACATAAATTATACCCTAAGTTCCTAGGGATATCCTCATGCATCAAGAAGCAACCAAAGCCCATAAGTGGGTGGTGGCCGAAACTTTGTAGGGTACCAAACCCTAACTTTTGGCCTTCCAAAAAAAATATTTGGAAACAACACATATGTATATAAAATCCCTAGGGTCACTAGCATGCATCAAAGTTTGATCAAAACCCTTCTCTTGGGCCCCTTACAAGAGGTGGCCGAAAGTTTCATAAGAATGGTCCTTGTGATTTTCAAAAGAACAAAACAAGCAAACATTCAATAGCAATTATGCCACAGGCGAGAGGATACTTACATCCTAGCGCTGGAAATTTCTTTAAACCGTAGGGTACCCTATACTTGGAGGGTATGTGAAGATCCTTTTCTTCTAAATTTTCTCTAGGATTCTTGGTCTTGGTAGAGAGTAATGACCCTTGGACTCTCCTTCTTGCAATTGCCCTAGGGTTAGAACCCTAGGGTTGGAATTTCGAAAATGGAAAGGGAGAGAGGGCTAGGCTCGGCAAGAAGAAGAAAGGAGGAAGAAGAATGAAGTAACTTCCTCTAACTTCCTTCTCTTAATCCTATTTATACACCTCTTGTGAAGAAGCATGTCTTTTCACTCTTACACACTTAACAAGCGTGTCTCCCCTTCCCCTAACATGAAACACCCACTAGAGCATTTGGTTAGGAAAGAGTTAGTGCAAGTGATAGGTTCAAGGTTCGATCCTTGCTTCCTCCACTTTGCACTTTCTTTTTAGCACCTCTTACTAATTCATTTCCAAGCCCAATAAACCAAGCCCATCATGAAATTTCATAATATTAATAATATTTCATGAATCTAATATTTCATGATAATATTTCATGATAATAATATTTCATGAATATAATATTTCATAATAATATTTCATGATAATAATATTTCATGCATATACTATTTCATGATAATATTTCATGATGATAATATTTCATGAATATAATATTTCATGTATTCATGACATTTCATAGCATGTGATTGCATGAAATTTATATCATTTCATTATAACCATTTTCATACATTGTCATGATTTCACATTGACAAATTTGGGGTGTTACAATCCTTCCCCTCTTATAGAAAGTTCGTCCCGAACTTTAAAATAGTTCCGGATACTTTGATCGCATCGTATCTTCCTGTTCCCAGGTGGCTTCTTCGAACTGCTCGTTCCGCCACAGAACCTTTACTAAGGATATTTCCTTGTTCCTTAGTCTTTTAAATTCCCGATCAAGGATCTGGATCGGTCGGCGTTCGGAACTAAGGCTCTCTTGTTCTTGCACTGGTGGGGGTTCTATCATTTGACTCGCATCAGGGGTACACTTCTTGAGCATCGACACATGGAAGACGTTGTGGATAGCCGCCATTTCTGGCGGTAACTCCAGCTCGTAGGCCACCTTGCCTACTCGTCTCAAAATCTGATAGGGTCCCACGTATCGCGGACTCAGTTTCCCCTTCTTTCCGAATCTCATCACCCCTTTCATAGGGGCTACCTTCAGAAATACCGAATCCCCAACCTCGAACTCGAGCGGTCTGCGTCGCTTATCAGCGTAGCTCTTTTGCCGACTCTGAGCAGTCTCTATCCTCTGGCGGATATTCTTTATGGCCTGAGTGGTCTCATCAATAATATCGGTCTGGAGTCCCATCTCCCTCTTTTCACCACTCTCATGCCAACATAAAGGAGATCTGCATTTTCTTCCGTACAGTGCTTCGTACGGTGCCATCCCGATAGTAGCCTGATAACTGTTGTTGTAAGCAAACTCTGCCAGGCTCAGGTATCGACACCAGCTTCCCTTGAAGTCCAAGGCGTAAGCTCGCAACATATCTTCTAGTATCTGGTTTACTCGTTCAGTCTGCCCGTCAGTCTGGGGGTGAAAGGTTGTACTGAACTTCAGCTTCGTGCCAAGGGCCTTCTGCACGTGTCCCCAAAAATCAGAAGTAAATCGACCGTCTCGGTCAGAGACGATGGTCTTGGGAACCCCGTGTAGTCGGACAATATCCTTGACGTACAGTTGAGCCAACTGCTCAACTGAATAAGTCATCCTGATAGCCAGAAAATGTGCGGACTTGGTCAGTCGGTCCACAATAACCCATATACTATCATATCCATTCGTAGTCCGGGGCAGCCCTGCTATGAAATCCATAGAGATGTCCTCCCATTTCCACTCGGGAATAGGTAGAGGCTGCAGAACTCCCCCAGGTCTCTGGTGTTCTGCTTTGACCCTCTGGTAGGTCAAACACATGCTGATATAGTGGGCTACATCTTTCTTCATGCCGGACCACCAAAATTTGCCCTTCAGATCTTGATACATCTTGGTAGACCCAGGATGCATCGCATAAGGTGTGCCGTGGGCTTCCTCGAGTATCCTCGTCCGTAAATCGGAGTCGTCGGGAACGCATAATCGATCCCGGAGATATAAAACTCCGCTCTCGGAAATCCGGAATCCCTCGTCCTTGCCTTCAAGAATCTCCTGCCTGATTCTCCGAAGACTCGGATCAAGATTCTGCTTCTCCAGAATACCATCAAATAATGTCGGCGCAATCTGTAGGGTAGAAAGCCGTCCCGATATAATCTCGATTCCGAAATCCATAATCTCTTCCCCTAAAGGTCGTGACAATGCTGATAAAGACAACAATGCGGCACACGATTTTCTACTGAGAGCATCAGCTACCTTGTTGGCTTTTCCCGGATGGTACAAGATCTCACAGTCGTAGTCCTTGACCAACTCGAGCCATCGGCGTTGTCGCATATTCAGGTCTTTCTGGGTAAAGAAATACCGCAGACTCTGGTGATCAGTAAAGACCTTGCACTGAGTGCCATATAAATAATGCCTCCATGTTTTCAGCGCAAAGACCACCGCTGCTAATTCCAAATCATGGGTAGGATAATTCTTTTCATGTTCCTTTAATTGTCTAGAGGCATAGGCAATTACCTTCCCATTTTGCATAAGCACAGCTCCGAGTCCAAGTTTGGATGCATCGCTGTACATATCGAAACCCGTATCACTTTCGGGAAGAGTCAATATAGGAGCGCTAGTCAGCCTCCTTTTTAGTTCAGAGAAACTCTTCTCGCATTCGTCGGTCCAGATATATTTCTTATCCTTCTTAGTCAGAGCTGTCATAGGAGCCGCAATTCGAGAGAAGTTCTCTACGAATTTTCTGTAATATCCGGCTAGCCCCAGAAAACTTCTGACCTCGCTGGCATTCTTGGGTCTGGACCAGTTACTTACGGCTTCAATTTTCGTCGGGTCCACCATTACTCCTTCTTTGGAGATAACATGGCCCAAGAATGACACTTGGTTCAGCCAGAACTCACATTTCGAAAATTTAGCATACAGTTGTTCCTTCTGAAGAATCTGTAATACTATACTCAGGTGCTCTGCATGCTCTTCGGAAGTCCTCGAATAAATAAGGATGTCGTCGATGAAGACGATCACAAATCTGTCGAGGAATGCCGAGAAAATCCGATTCATAAGGTCCATGAATATTGCCGGAGCATTAGTAACTCCAAACGGCATCACTACGAACTCATAATGTCCGTATCTCGTCCGGAAAGCAGTCTTGGGTATATCCTCATTCTTCACCCGGACTTGGTGATAACCAGACCTCAGATCGATCTTAGAGAAAACCGTAGCTCCCTTTAACTGATCGAACAGGTCATCTATCCTGGGTAGAGGATACCTGTTCTTTATCGTCACATTGTTTAATGCCCGATAGTCGATACACATACGCATCGACCCGTCCTTCTTTTTGACGAACAGTACGGGAGCTCCCCAGGGGGAATGACTAGGGCGGATAAGTCCCTTGTCGAGTAGCTCTTGTAGCTGTCCTTGCAATTCCTTCAATTCAGCCGGCGCCATTCGGTATGGTGCTTTTGAGATGGGGTTAGTACCAGGAATCAAATCAATGGCAAATTCAACATCTCTTTCAGGTGCTAACCCTGGTAAGTCATCGGGAAATACCTCTGGATAGTTGCATACGACTTCGACGTCTTCTAGCTTCGGGTCCTCTCTAGGACGAGTATCAACTACATGAGCTAGAAATCCAGAACATCCATTCTCTAACAGTTTCCTTGCTTTCAGAGCCGATAAGAATTTGCCAATCTTCTTCTTCGGCTCGCCGATAAATTCAAAGAGAATCCCCGTCTCGGGTCGGAAGATAACCCTCCGTTTACGACACTCGATAGAAGCGCCGTATTTATTCAAGAAATCCATGCCCAATATCAGATCATAATCGGCCATATCAAGCACTATTAGATCGCAGTAGAGTTCTCTATCTGCGATGCTGATCAGTGCGGCCCGCAGTATTTGGGTAGAGGCCATCACCTCCCCCGAGGGCAGTGTAGTCATAAACTTGCAATCTAGTTCTTGCCGTGGCATATCATATCTCGTGGCATATAGCATGGAAATAAAGGAATGCGTTGCTCCAGTGTCAAACAATGCAGTAGTAGGATGACTGTAAATAATTATCTGACCTGTGACAACGGTAGAGGCAGTCGCCACGTCTTCCTTTGTAAGCGAGAAAACCCGGGCGTCCGTTGTAGCAGGCGGGGCTTCTAACCGCCCCTGATAAATAGGAGTACCATCAATCGTAGCCTGCATATGGTGAAGCTGGGGAGGAGCACCTTTGTGCTGAATATACTGCTGCTGAGGTGCCTTAGTGGTAGTAGGACACTCTCTGGCAAAGTGTCCTTCCTTCCCGCAAGTATAACATCTCTTGGCATCCCAATAGCATGCCCCAAGGTGCATCTTCCCACAGGTGGCACAAGGAGGGTGCTTAGGCTTCTTGCCTTTCGAATCACCAGTAGACTTGTTCCATGGTTTCCTTTTCCCATTGTGGTTCTTCTTCCAGTGGGGATTGGTGTTCTGAGTCTTTTGATTTCCTGACTGACTCTGATTCTGTATACTGGCTGGGGCCTGCTTCTGCTGGCTGATATTCTTCAGATAGTGCTCAGCATTCAGGGCGCCGCTGACTAGCTCTTCCGCAGTCTGTGGCCTATGAACGCCACCGGCTACACTCAGAGCAATGTCAGGCCTAAGCATTCTTAACATTAATCTGACCCTTTCCCTTTCAGTACTGACCAGCTCAGGACACAATCGTGCCAGTCGGTTAAATTTCTGGACGGCCTCGTTGACAGAGAGATTCCCCTGTCGGAATTCGGTGAACTCATCGAAATGTCTGTTGGTCACCCTCATATGAAAGAACTCCTCCAGAAATTCAGACTCGAAATCCTTCCATTTCATCTGGTCCACTGGTCTTCTGGCCTTCACCCGTTCCCACCACATCCGAGCATCGCCGGAGAGGCAAAACGAGACACACTTGACCTTCTCGTGTTCCGGCCAGTCAAGAAGTTCTACAGTGCTTTCCACTGTTTTGAGCCAGGACTGGGCGTCCCACGGCTCGCAGGCACCGGAGAACTTATCCGGCTTCAGTCGCTGCCACTGTATCAAATAGGCTTCCTGTCGGACTGCTCTGGCCGTAGTGTCCGAGGGCGCCTGTGCAGTCGGAGGCTCAGTGGTTACGGCGTTCTGACTTCCCGCAGGAGTGGCAGTGTTAATCTGCTGGGTCATCAGAGTGGTTATCATCTGCTGCTGCTCAGTGACCTGACGCTGCAGCTCAGTGATCACCTGCATCAGATCAGGTGGGGGTGCTGTCTCGTTACCCCTAGTACTACGCCCTCTAGTCATATCTATTAACAGTAAATAGATAGATATAAGCCTTAACACCACTTTGTTAGGCAAGCATCAATCATCTCATATAGTAGTACTGTACATGAAATAAATAAAGCGAGTTTAGGATTTCTTACTTGGAAGCGGCAGAAGGAAGCTTGATGTGTGTGTGATGGAGGGGAAATCTGCTTTGATACCAACTTGTAAATGCCCGACCTTATATCTACCCTTAAGGCGGGGTTACGGGTCCATACATTCAAATCATTTATCATCTTAAGCATGTATACCCAAACAAAACAATTACAATACATGAACTAGTAATAAGCATGCTTATGGAAGACTAATTTACCAAGCAAGGTTTTTCATTTCTTTTATATCTACATGCATTTACAACCTAATAGGAAGATCATTTAACACACTATAGCATGGAATCCCAAGTAAGAATATAGCAAGAGTTATCTAGTCTTAGATACATGCAAAAGAAGCATTCATAAGCAACGGAAAATAGTAAACATCTAGCATTTTACTGAGCATGCATACTATAAGAATTAGACATTAATAATAGTATTATCTAACATGACCTAGGTTCCATATCTCTAACAGTAGAGTAGTCACAATCATCATATATTCAGAGTATAGTAATACAATTTTAATCTTTTATCGGAAGCAGTTAGATTCTAGACAAACTAAGGTAGATAGAATCTTTCATCCTTTCCCGAGCCATCACCACACACATCCTCTAGCCTTCCCTCTGCCTCTTCCTTTAATTCAAGTATTTCTTACCGCTATTTGCAGCATAAGAAAACAACATGAACTAGTAAGCAAAACATGCTTAGTAAGAATCCGGGCCTACTCGCAAAACCATTTCGATACATCATATCATGTACTCAGTAATCAAGATAGAACAAGATTAAGCATCATAAGCATCTCATCAAAGTATCATAAACATCACATCAAATATCTCCAAGTACTTTACGGAACAAGATTATCACATGATGAGAAAAGTATGCTTTCCAAAAGGTTCCATAATGGTAAGTACTTCAAAATATCATATCATCCTCTAGGGCCCAGTTGTAGTACCACATCATGCGCGTTCCCTAATAAATTGGGGTAGCGAGCCACCAATCTAATTAGAGCAGGACCCTTCTGTCCTACCAATGCCATGACCTTCAGTTAACATGCACATTGGATTTGTTTAACGACCCCCTTCCGAGTCGGGTACACAACTTTCAAAGTAAAGTAATTTATCATGCAATTACTCATATATGTATATGCCTAAAGGTACTCTTAATCACTTCTCAAAGGGACACACCACACATTCGGGTGCTCTTGATCCCCTAGGGACACACCACACATTCGGGTGCTCTTGATCCCAGTTTCAATAGAGTAACCCTTTTTAGGCATATTATCAAACACATCATGTTCATATCATCAAGGTGCCCCATGGGCTATAAGGCATGCTTTTATACCTAACAAGATAGGTCATATAATTTATACACACATCACATATGTAGTAGCATGCTTCATGGTCTCATTAGGTACTTCCCAACCCTAGAACTAGGGTTGGCCGAAACATACAAGTAAGGGGATTTGGTTTTCCAAGCAAGCATTCATTCAAGCATTTCTACAAACACCTCAAGTACCTTTCATGTTAACAATTGAAACATGGTTTATATCTCATATTGGGATTAGCATCCACTAACCCTAATTTACAAGGGGTGGCCGAATGATAAGGTGGGGGTTTCTAGGGTTTTTGGACAAGTCATTATTCACAAAACAACACACATATATATACAACATTTTATCTACCATTCTAATCATGGGAATATAATAAGATAGCAAGACACACAAAACCCTAACTTTTCTTCTTTGGCCGAAAGTTGTAGGGCACTAAAACCCTAATTCTTGTTATCACACATGATGGAAGAATAACATAAATTATACCCTAAGTTCCTAGGGATATCCTCATGCATCAAGAAGCAACCAAAGCCCATAAGTGGGTGGTGGCCGAAACTTTGTAGGGTACCAAACCCTAACTTTTGGCCTTCCAAAAAAAATATTTGGAAACAACACATATGTATATAAAATCCCTAGGGTCACTAGCATGCATCAAAGTTTGATCAAAACCCTTCTCTTGGGCCCCTTACAAGAGGTGGCCGAAAGTTTCATAAGAATGGTCCTTGTGAACAAAACAAGCAAACATTCAATAGCAATTATGCCACAGGCGAGAGGATACTTACATCCTAGCGCTGGAAATTTCTTTAAACCGTAGGGTACCCTATACTTGGAGGGTATGTGAAGATCCTTTTCTTCTAAATTTTCTCTAGGATTCTTGGTCTTGGTAGAGAGTAATGACCCTTGGACTCTCCTTCTTGCAATTGCCCTAGGGTTAGAACCCTAGGGTTGGAATTTCGAAAATGGAAAGGGAGAGAGGGCTAGGCTCGGCAAGAAGAAGAAAGGAGGAAGAAGAATGAAGTAACTTCCTCTAACTTCCTTCTCTTAATCCTATTTATACACCTCTTGTGAAGAAGCATGTCTCTTCACTCTTACACACTTAACAAGCGTGTCTCCCCTTCCCCTAACATGAAACACCCACTAGAGCATTTGGTTAGGAAAGAGTTAGTGCAAGTGATAGGTTCAAGGTTCGATCCTTGCTTCCTCCACTTTGCACTTTCTTTTTAGCACCTCTTACTAATTCATTTCCAAGCCCAATAAACCAAGCCCATCATGAAATTTCATAATATTAATAATATTTCATGAATCTAATATTTCATGATAATATTTCATGATAATAATATTTCATGAATATAATATTTCATAATAATATTTCATGATAATAATATTTCATGCATATACTATTTCATGATAATATTTCATGATGATAATATTTCATGAATATAATATTTCATGTATTCATGACATTTCATAGCATGTGATTGCATGAAATTTATATCATTTCATTATAACCATTTTCATACATTGTCATGATTTCACATTGACAAATTTGGGGTGTTACAGTCATGACATCTACTCAGTGGCTAAGAGCTGTATTAATTCGGATTTCCAACTGAGAATTCTATAGTGATTTAGTAGTCCTTGAGATGAAGGATTACGATATCATTTTAGGGATGGATTTCGTGAGCAAGTACAATGCTTCTATAGACTGTCGCAAGAGAAAAGTCAAGTTCAAACTAGAAGCAGAACCTCCATTTGAGTTTATTGGAGACCCAAAGAGAAAGACAAAAAGGTTCTTATCTACCTTACAAGCTCAGAGAATGTTAGAGAAGGGGTGCTCTGGTTTTCTAGCTCATATAGTGGATTCAAGTCAAGGAGAAGGATTTAAGAGAGAAGAAGTGAGGGTAGTCTGTGACTATCCTGAGGTGTTTCCTGAAGAGTTACCAGGACTCCCTCCCAATCGGGAAATTGAGTTTGAAATTGAGTTGGCCCAGGAACCAACCCAATTTCGAAGGCACCTTATCGCATGGCGCCAGCAGAACTAAAAGAATTACAAGAACAATTGCAAGAGCTGCTTGACAAGGGTTTCATCCGCCCTAGTCATTCACCTTGGGGAGTTCCTGTACTGTTTGTCAAGAAGAAAGATGGATCTATGCGAATGTGCATAGATTATCGAGCTTTGAATAAAGTAACCATCAAGAACAGATATTCTTTGCCAAGGATAGAGGATTTATTTGATCAGCTGAAGGGACCCACAGTGTTCTCCAAGATAGATCTGCGATTAGGTTACCATCAGCTCAGAGTGAAGGAGAGTGATGTGCCAAGGACTGCTTTCAGTACAAGATATGGGCACTATGAGTTTGTGGTCATGCCCTTTGGAGTGACAAACGCCCCTGCGACGTTTATGGATCTAATGAATAGAGTGTTCAAGGATTTTCTGGATAAGTTCGTCATTGTCTTTATTGATGATATCCTAGTGTATTCAAAGACTCAGGAAGAACATGTCGAACACTTGAAGATGGTATTGCAAACCTTACATCAGAAGGAGTTGTACGCCAAATTCTCAAAGTGTGAGTTTTGGCTTGACCAGGTGGCCTTTCTAGGCCACATCATTTCCAAAGAAGGCATTATGGTAGACCCAGCCAAGATTGAAACAGTTAGTAACTGGAGTCGACCAACGAATGCTAGTGAGATCAGAAGTTTTCTGGGTTTAGCAGGGTACTACAGAAGGTTTGTAGAGGGCTTTTCAAAGATAGCTTCTCCACTTACAGCCCTTACCAGAAAGAATAAGAAGTATGAGTGGACTGAGGACTGTGAGCAGAGCTTCCTTGAGTTGAAGAAGAGACTGACCAGCGCTCCTATCCTTACAGTACCCGAAGGTGATAAGAGCTTTGATATATACAGTGATGCATCAAAGCTAGGACTTGGAGCAGTCCTTATGCAAGAAGGCAAAGTCATAGCTTATGCTTCCAGGCAACTCAAGGACTATGAAAAGAATTACCCCACTCATGATCTGGAGTTGGCAGCTGTAGTCTTTGCTCTAAAGATGTGGAGGCATTACTTGTATGGAGTGCAGTGTAAGATTTATACAGATCACCAGAGTCTGAAATATTTCTTCACTCAGAAAGACCTCAATATGAGATAGCGAAGGTGGCTTGAGTTAGTGAAGGATTATGACTGTGAGATCCTTTACCACCCTGGTAAGGCAAATAAAGTAGCAGATGCACTAAGTAGAAAGACGTGTGCCACTTTGATGTCCTTATCATCATTGGCGCCACCATTACAGAAGGAAATAGTAGATTATGGAGTTGAGATCATTTATGGGCAGTTAGCTCTATTGACACTAGAATCAACCTTGCTTGAAGATATACAGAAAGAGCAAGGATTCTGATATCTAAAGGATCAAGCAAGAGATACAAGAAGGAGAAAGTAAAGAGTTTAGAGTATATGACAGTGAGATACTCTATTATAGTGATCGTTTATGTGTCCCCAATAGTGAAGAGCTGAGAAAGAAGATTCTTGAAGAAGCCCATAGAACTCCCTACTCAATGCACCCTGGTTCCACTGAGATATACCAGGACTTGAAAAGAAGATTTTGGTGGTCCGGAATGAAAAGAGACATAGCTAAGTATGTCAGCACCTGCCTGACATGTCAGAGAGTTAAAGCAGAACATCAGAGACCAGGAGGTGTCCTACAGCCCATTCAGATTCCAGAGTGGAAATGGGAAGACATAGCCATGGATTTCATAGTTGGTTTACCAAAGACAACTAATGGCTATGATGCTATTTGGGTGATAGTAGACAGATTGACCAAGTCTGCCCACTTTTTGGCAATCAGTGTCTTACTCCATTGAAAAGTTAGCCCAGTTATATGTGCAGGAAGTGATCCGACTACACGGAGTCCCGAAGACCATTATCTCTGATAGGAATGGTCGTTTCACTTCACACTTTTGGGAGTGCGTACAGACAGCACTAGGCACCAAACTAAAGTTTAGCACAGCTTTCCATCCCCAGACTGATGGACAGACAGAGAGAGTGAATCAAATTCTAGAAGATATGCTCAGAGCTTGTGCATTAGACTTCAAGGGCAGTTGGTGCAAGTATTTGTGTTTAGCTGAGTTTACCTACAACAACAGTTACCAAGCCACTATTGGTATGACACCCTATGAAGCTCTTTATGGTAGGAAGTGTAGATCTCCCCTCTGTTGGTATGAAGGTAGTGAGAAGAAGGAAATGGGGTCACAGACTGATCTCATAGATGATACCACAGAAGCTATAAGGAGTATCCGCCAGAGAATAGAAACTGCTCAGAGTAGGCAGAAGAGCTACGTCGATGTACACCGTAGGCCGTTAGAGTTTGAAGTTGGGGATACAGTTTTCCTCAAAGTAGCTCCTATAAAGGGTGTGATGAGATTTGGCAAGAAAGGAAAGCTAAGTCCTCGATACGTAGGGCCATACCCAGTGATGAAAAGAGTTGGCAAAGTAGCTTATGAGTTGGAGCTACCCTCAGAGATGTCAGCAATACACAATGTGTCCCATGTCTCAATGCTAAAGAAGCATATTCCAGATGTCAACCAAGTGATTGAGCCACAGATGATACAAGTTCAAGAAGATCTCAGTTATGAAAGTCGACCTATTCAGATAATAGATCGAGCAGATAAGAAGCTGAGGAACAAAGTGGTACCATTAGTGAAAGTCTTATGGCTGAATCAGAAGTATGAAGAGGCAACTTGGGAATCAGAGGATAGCATGAGACAAAGGTATCCGGAGCTGTTCTAAGTTCGAGGATGAACTTTTTATAAGGTAGGGAGGATTGTAACACCCAATAATTTCCTGGTATTATTAGGGATTTTTAGGAATTTTTCTAGCATTTTTCGGAATATTATAGCATTTTTTCGGATCAAAATAAGAAAAAAAAATATAATAGGTCGGGCGAGATTTGATCCCGCGACCTCTCCAGTTCATGGCTAAAGCACCAACCAGCTGGGCTAGGGTATCAAGCAAAGAAAAATATGGAGAGAAATAATGTTATAGGGTAGTTAGGCCGTTTCATTAAGAGGTATTCAAACTCCCACTTAAGTTGTGTTAAGACCCCTTTTAGGGTTTCGGGGAGGCCGCGCGAGCAGGGGTTGGGAGCTGCGAAAACAGGGAGAAAACAAGGGGTTTTCTTCCTCCTTCTTCCTCCTCTTGAGTGGAGAGCCTAGGGCTTCTTCCCTAGGGCTAAGGAGTGGAGATTTCTTGCAAAGGAAGAGGAAAAGAGCCCTACACTAGGAATTTCGAGATACTTAGTGAGTTTTCTTTAAGAAAAGGGTAAGTAAATCACTCACCTGCAATAGAAGTTGTTTCGCCATGTATTTCTCGTTGTGGAACCATGTTTGTGATCTAAATGCATGCTTTAAGATTATGGTTTTCTTATTTGTGTGTTTTAAGTTCATAAAGAATACATGTTTTATCATAGAATATGAATTGGAGTATGTTTTTATGTATGTGACTTAAGTATGACAAGAGTAAGTTCTTGAAAAGTCCCAAAAAGGGGTTTTGGGGTTAAGGGCACGCAGGGTGCTCGATGAAAGTTCCAAGTAAGAAAAGGTAAAGGTTTATAGTGCAAGATTTATGAAAAAGAAAGTTAGCTTGATAAATACAAGCATTATGAGTAAGAAAGTCCCAAAAATGAGTTTTGGGGTTAAGGGCACGCAAGGTGCTCGATGAAAGTTTCAAGTAAGAAAAGGTAAAGGTTTATAGTGCAAAGTTTATGGAAAAGAAAGTTAGCTTGATAAATACAAGCATTATGAGTAAGAAAGTATTTTACTTTTTTAAAGTGACATGTACCGGGCAAATGAGAGGCCCACAGAAAGTAAGAAAGGAGCTCTAATAGGGTACGGTGGCTAGCTACCCCGAAACCTATTAGGGATGCGCGCATTGGTACACTGATACCAGGTACATTGTCAAGGCCTGAGAAAGTTGATTATTATTTTGAAGTATATGAGTATATGAAAGTGTTTCAATTTCCTAAAGTGCATGTTTTGTTATGTATGATAACATGGTTATGTTATAAGCATGTTAAAGGGAAAGAGCAAAGAAGTTGTGTTTTAAAGTATGGAAATGTATCATTAGTAAGTTTCGAAAGAAATATGAACATGTTAGATCTCCCAATGTTTTAGTGCTAGTAAATGTTTTCAAGTATGATTGAGCATGATAAGTATATGAAAGTTTTCATGTGTAAGTATTTCAAAGTGCATATATTTTTAAGCAAGCATTATTTGAAAAGAGCATGTTTATCCCTTATCGTTGGATTTGTGAGTTAGGATTTACTTACTAAGCATTTTGCTTATTAGTTGCATTTCCTTCTATTGCAGACAAAGGTAAAGAAAAAGCATAAGTTAAGGAGGCGAAGGGACTTGCATTGATGTTCAGTGGCGGCGGAACCGTGGAAGAAATCATTGGGCTAAGTCTTGTAGAACATGTGTCTTGGTGTTTCGAAGTGGTAGAATGAATGACTTTGTTTAAACCTTGCATAGATACAAAATTTGGTACAAACTCTAGTCTAAAGTTCACATAGATTTTGATAGCTTATTTAGTTCCGCAAAAGTCCTAATTTCAAGTTTATGAAGTGGTTTTGATTTGCTAAAATGTTTAGAAAACTAGTATAGAGTATAGAAATGGAGTTATATCTTTGTTTGTCTTGAAAGTATATGATTTGTAGATCTTTGAAAATGGTTTTTAGGTCTGACATGTAGGTTTTCAGGCGTGCCAGTCGACTGGTTCAGAACCAGTCGACTGCGATAGCGAACAGAACCTTCTGTTCGATGTACCAGTCGACTGACCTTATAGCAGTCGACTGGTACCATTGAAAAGAAAATGGTATAGAGCAGCTAGTTAGTGCTTCAGTATTACAACTAAGAGGTCTAGGGGTCAAATCCTGGCCAAGCTAAAAAATTAAAGTTGTATTGTTTTTTTTGAAAAAAAAGAGAGAAGGAAGAAAAAAAATTCATAGCAAGTTAAAGGAAGTCAAGTAGTTATAATCTAAGGCTAAGAATAAGGGTAAAGTTAAGGTCCAGTAAATGTGGCGCCCGCCTTAAGAGAGAATGTTAGAGAAGGCGGGTCGTCACAGAGTGGTATCAGAGCAAAAGTTTCCACCCTTCCGCCACACTGACATCAAGCATCAATCCTGCCGCCTGCCAAGTAAGAAGTTCATATGTTGTAGTTTTGTATGCTTTTCATTATTGACTGCTAGTATCAGTAAGTGCATGATGGTAAGGAAGTATGTTAGTATTATTATATGCTAGTATGTGCATGATCAGTATATGCTATCTAATATGAATATGATGATAGTATGATGATGAGTATAATGACATGACATATGTCATATGAGTAAGATGATATGAGTAGGATGATAGTAAAGTGATGAAATGTCCTTATTGATGAAATGTCATTACCCTCTTTATGATATAAAGTAAGAGAATGTCAAGAGGACCTAGATGATGTAAAATAAGAGAATGTCAAGAGGACGTCCTAGAAAGGCCCAAAATGAGGAGCGAGCTCCTAAAGGGCAAGAGGCAACAAAGTCAGTACCACCACCAAATCTTTTAGAGGTGGTGGCTCGGTTACAAGGGTAAGTAGTAGAATAGCAGCAAGTTTTTGCCACCATGATGACTAACCAGTAGGCCGCTCCCATTACCCCGCTGGTGGAGAATGTAGTGGCACCAGTTGTGACCGACGATCCATCGGTTACATCTATAGTCCCGGCAAGGGGGGTAAGGCAAGAAGCGTACCTCATTCAGTAGAAGAAACTGAAGCCAGGGAACTTCCCAGGCACAAGCAAACCATGGGATGCTTAAGCATGGTTCAAAACGTTGGAAAGAATAGTAGGGCTACTGACTGGCATGAGGTAGAGAAGATAAAGTGTGCATCTTTCTGACCTTACCGGAGATGCTAGATTGTGATGGGAGAGAGTCAAGGCCAAGAGAAATGTCAGCCAGATGACATGGGCCTACTTCGAGACTGAGTTCTTCGAAGAATATTTTTACATGCGAGTAACCAACAAGCGTTATGACGAATTCACGAAGTTCAGACAAGGAGACTTATCTGTGGATGAAGCAGTGACGAGTTTAATCGATTAGCTCATCTGTGCCCAGAGCTAGTTAGCACAGAAAAAGAGAAAGTCAGGCTAAGGCTCAAGATGTTAAGGCCTGAGATAGCGTTAAATGTGGCCAGCAGTGTTAAGAGGTCGCAAACCTCCGAAGAACTGATAAGTAGTGCTTTGATTATCGAGCACACTACTTAAACAGTACAAAGACCACCAGAAATGTTGAACGATGAAGTTCTTAATGACCTTACCTTCGAGAGAGGTCATGACATCTACTCAGTGGCTAAGAGCTGTATTAATTCGGATTTCCAACCGAGAATTCTATAGTGATTTAGTAGACCTTGAGATGAAGGATTACGATATCATTTTAGGGATGGATTTCGTGAGCAGTACAATGCTTCTATAGACTGTCGCAAGAGAAAAGTCAAGTTCAAACCAGAAGCAGAACCTCCATTTGAGTTTATTGGAGACCCAAAGAGAAAGACAAAAAGGTTCTTATCTACCTTACAAGCTCAGAGAATGTTAGAGAAGGGGTGCTCTGGTTTTCTAGCTCATATAGTGGATGCAAGTCAAGGAGAAGGATTGAAGAGAGAAGAAGTGAGGGTAGTCTGTGACTATCCGGAGGTGTTTCCTGAAGAGTTACCTGGACTCCCTCCCAATCGGGAAATTGAGTTTGAAATTGAGTTGGCCCAGGAACCAACCCAATTTCGAAGGCACCTTATCGCATGGCGCCAGCAGAACTGAAAGAATTACAAGAACAATTGCAAGAGCTGCTTGACAAGGGTTTCATCCGCCCTAGTCATTCACCTTGGGGAGCTCCTGTACTGTTTGTCAAGAAGAAAGATGGATCTATGCGAATGTGCATAGATTATCGAGCTTTGAATAAAGTAACCATCAAGAACAGATATCCTTTGCCAAGGATAGAGGATTTATTTGATCAGCTGAAGGGACCCACAGTGTTCTCCAAGATAGATCTGCGATCAGGTTACCATCAGCTCAGAGTGAAGGAGAGTGATGTGCCAAGTGTAGGATCGATGCACGTGAGAGGGGGGGTGAATCACGTGACTTTTTTAAAAAATTAGAGTGCTTTAAAAAGCGTGCACAGCGGAAATGAAAGAAACGAAAAACGAACACACAAACACGAACGATTTTTACTTCGTTCGGAGCCTTCGGCGACTCCTACTCGAAGGCCCAGGTCCCTCGGACCTTTCCGTTGGGCAATCCACTAATACTCTCTACCGGTAAACACCGATAGAGTAGGCGAGTACAAAGGAATTGAAAGTGTGACAACCCCACACTTTCAAGTAATTAAATGCAACAATCTATATATTAAAAAATTATCTTTTTACCGACGTCTGGAGTAGGTTGACTCTTTCGGGGCAGCTGGACGTTGTCGGCTCGAAGTGAAGCGTTTCCGGAGCAAGGCGCGAGCGTAGAAGAACTTGGAGGCTTTTGAAGAAGTGTTGTTTGAAGAAGAGGGTCGAGGGCCCTTTATATAGGGCTGGGGGCGCCCGGGATGCTCGGGCGCCCCCCTACGTGGCTTTCGATCCGGCGAGCCCTCTGGTCAAGGCTGATCTCTGCTTCTTCGGGATCACCTTTGACTGGGGCGCCCGACGCGCGCGGGGCGCCCGGTTTGACCGGTCAAGGCTTCATCTTCTTCGCGAGGGTGAGCTGCTGCAGCTGCCAGTGGCGTGGCACAGTGGGCGCCCGCGACACGCGGGGCGCCCGACGCGGGGCGCGAAACAGGGGCGCCCCCAAATGTGCTGCTGTCGGGGCGTTTACTTGCTCTGCTGACTTTGGGTTGACTCTGGGGCGCCCGAAACATCCGGGGCGCCCTGCTCAGTTACTGCCTCACTCCTTTGAGGCTCTCTGAGCTGCAGAAACACAGTCCTTCGGTCCTGCATCCAGGGTTAGTCCAAAACAGCAATTAATAAGTTAATTTACACAGCCTTGGCTGTCTTGGTTCTGACTTTGGGTCTCCAAAATGGAGCCCTAGGTCGAGCCGACGCCTAATGTTCCCTCAAGGGGAACGCGTCCTCACTGGTTCGCTACTCCAGTGACTTACCTCACTTACCTTGTACAGCTCTACTTGACTTCTTGACCCACCAGGACTTCCTGCCAAGGCTCAACCACCTTGGTCTTCCTGCCAAGTCTCAACCAACTTGGTCTTCAACCAGTTGTCAGGTCCCGCGGACCCAACTGGACTTCCCGCCAGGACTCAACCATCCTGGACATCAGCCTGGTGTCTGGTCCTAAGTCTTTCAACCCTGCACACTTAGTAAAGGGGTTAAACACTAACAACCCTAACTTTAACCACTTTGTCATACATCAAAACCCGAGTTTGACCGTTAGTGCAAACTGCACCAACAATCTCCCCTTTTTGATGTATTGACAACTCAGGTTAAAGTTAGAAAAAAAACAGCAGATATGAACTTGCATAAACATGCAAATATAACATAAACATGCAAATAATATAACATAAGCATAGGTATGAAGTTACAGCATACAAGAAAGCAGAATTAATTAACTGTAATTAACTGTAAAATAAGCATGCTNTAATTAACTGTCCATGAATTTGTCTAGACTTTCTTAAAAGAAAGTGCCCAAAATTGCGAGATTTCGAAAATAGGTTTTCAGAATAATTGTAAGTTTTTGGTACAAAGAAAACTTACATATTTCCAAAGTTGGAAAATTTCTAAAATAGAAAAATTTCCAAAATTGGAAAGTTTCCAAAGATGGGAAATTTTCACAATTATTATAAAATTTTAGAAACTAGAAAATTTCAAACGTTTGCGAAATTTCATGACGATTTCCAAACTTTGAAATTCCTAATTCTAAAATTTATTATAATTTGAAAGTTTCCATAATTGGAAAAATTTTCCGAAATTGAGATCATGACAAAGTTTTCCACAAAACAATTATATGATTAAGTCGAACACTAACCGGCTCTGATACCACTGTTGGGACCGGGTGCATGTCGACAAGGATACGAGTTCGTAAAATTTAAAATTTTTACGTGCAGCGGAAGAGTTTGCATAAAATAATTTCTTAAATTATTTTAACTTCGTATCTAGCATGCATTCTTATGGTGTGTTGACATAATCATAAAATAAAACATTGCGGAATAGTAAACAAATTTACCAAGTACCTCTCGTAACTCGAAGTAAGGGACGAGATCCAACCGTAGCGTCCCTTGGAAGCTTCGCCTCTATTCGCGTCCACGCCGAGTTCTCTTCGGGATGACTTCACAAAGTCACGAGTTTTGTGCCGACGAGAACTACTAGATTCTCGGAAGGCACAACTAGAAGAATAAGAGAAACAATGGAAAAACTGACCAATGAAGAAACGGAATCGAATTCCGAGAAGAGAGGAGTCGCTATCCGCTTCTTCTTCTTCGTCTTCGGGTTCTCCTCCTTCTTGGAAGCTCACGGCAACCACTTGGGGTTGCTAGGGTTGCGCCGGCCCTAGCTTGGTTGGAGGGAGCCGGCCCTAATTCTCAAAGGGGCGCCGGCCCTAAGGGAAGAAGAGGAGAGAAGAGAATAAGAGGAGAGAGAGGGAGAGCTCTAATTAATCTCTTGATTAATTGATTGATTGTTGTGATAAAGGGCTAGCCTTTGGGTCCTTTATATAGTAGCAACTCTTTGCTAAGTCTCCCTCTAAACGGAATTAGTTATAAGAAATTTATCCTATAAATTTTCTTAACTAATTATTCCGTTTAAACCAAGTTTTATTATAAACTAATTTATAATAAAACTAATTCTTCTTCTCTTTAAATTATGGAATAAATTTTATAAGAAATTTATAAACTTTCTTATTATGGAAAAATCAATTCATAATTGATTTTATAAAATTAAAATAAACCAATTCATGGATTATTTTAATCTTCCATAAAAGAATAAATTTCTATAAATTTTATTTATATAAATTTCTTTATACAAATTTATTTATCCATAATTTATAAAACAAATCATACTAGATTTATTTTATTAATTAAACCAAAATAAACTTGGTTTAATTTCCTCCATTGGCCGGCCACCCAAAGAGGGATAATACCCTCTTTGGCCGGCCCAAATCGACCCGAACCGGTCGCGAATTAAACTCATTTAATTCGCCCAAAAAGCCTTCAAAAGACTTAGCCATTTTAGCTTCCATTGCGCCTCTGACTAACTCAGATTCGACTTGTTTCTCTTGATCGGGAAAATCCAATTTTCAACTCGTTTTAAATCCCTCGGATTACTCGTATTGCGTGTGACTAAATAGGCTTTCGATTTATGTTGGCCGTCTATAATTAACCCATTAATTATAGAACGATCATGAGTGGCACCTAGTAGTACATCATGATCCCCAATTAATCGAAAGATCAACGGTTTGACCCAGAAGAAATTATTCTGAAACCCTTCAGCAGCTCTAATGAATCGTGCCTCATTCCCTTCACCACCTTATACCCACTTGGTTCAGGACACGGTCTATGGTGTCAGTCCCCACTAGGCTGACTACGTCACACCTAGCCCAAGTAGTGTCTTCCTCGTCCTTTGGATTTCTAATTACTCTCATGTATTTAAGAGACTCGCACTCTTAACATGATATGCTCTGGCCAGAGGCTTTGAGTAACAATCCGACGATAGGCCTGGGTATACATCTCCTCGCAAGGAGTGGTGAATCCTTTGTAGGCTGTTCAAACATCTTCGGGCACTTCGGCTTATACCCAACCATCCCGGGTCCACACCTCCTTGGAGATGCTTGCTTAAGATGTTAAAGTATAAGTCTCCATGACCAAGATGACTTGAACACCGCAAGTCAAAGGAACATCGCACTTAAGCCGCAGTAAGATCTTCATTGACATATCTACATGTAGATTCCCATATGAAGTCTTACAGCCAGTCACTCCAATGAACTAGTTCCCTTAACTAGCATCCATGTTTATCTCCGGACATCCCAATGTCACCAGCTAGTGAGAATCAGCTGATTAGAGAATAACCCATGCTAGTCTCAACAGAATTGATAGTGTCCATTTTTATCAATTCATCGACTAGGGATAATTTCAATACTTCACAATTGCACATTAGAGATAATCACTAGTTGTGATCCCATCACAAATTCTCTTATGCTGTGAGTTGTATTGCGGACATTCAGTAGATGAGTTTAAGATCCCAATCAAATACACAAAACATGTATACTCAAATAGTGAATTATCATTTATTAAAATAAATGTTTACATCATAAGGCGATTGCCTTAGGACACTTCTCTCATATTACTAACAGTTGGTGCTCTGAGGTTTTTGACCTCCTGAGTGGTAATGAAAGGAAAGAACATTAGGGATAATGAAAAATGAAGAATCGAGAATCCCGGGGTGAACTTGATTCTTACTTTCATTTAATGTCTTACTTTGCTGATTGATGTTGTTCAGGTAATGCTCGGTGAGTAGGGCACTACTAAACAACTCCTCAGCAGTCTACGGTCTGTTAACTCCGCCAGCCACGTTTAGGGCTATTTCGGGTCGCAACATCTTTAACATAAGTCAGACCCTTTCCTTCTCAGTGCGGACCAGTTCGGGACATAGACGAGCCAGTCGATTAAACTTCTTCATGGCTTCATTGACTGAGAGATTGCCCTGTCGGAATTCCATGAACTCGTCATAGTGTTTATTGGTGACACGCATATTGAAGAATTCTTCGAAGAATTCCGATTCAAAATCTGACCACGTCATCTGGTTCACCTGTCTCTTAGCCTTGACCCTTTCCCACCACATTTTGGCATCCCCAGAAAGCCAGAATGATGCACACCTGGTCTTCTCAGGTTCAGGCCAGTCCAGCAGCTCCATTGTACTCTCCATAGTCTTGAACCACGGTTGAGCGTCCCACGGTTCACCGATACCCGAGAAATTTTTCGATTTCAGCCTCAACCACTGGATCAGATAAGCCTCATGCCGTGCTATAGTGGTCGAGCCTGACAGAGGAGTTTGCGTAACCGTAGGCGCAACAGGTATAGCGGTCTGGTTCGCCGGAGGGGGTAGTCGAATTTTCTTGTTGGTTCATCAGATTATTAATGGTTTGCTACTGCTCAGTGACTTAACGCTGAAGTTGGGTCACTAACTGCATCAGATCAGGCGAGGGAGTGGTCTCATTAAGTCTGTTACTCTGTCTTCTAGCCATGCTTTCCTTCATAAAGGGCAAGTATGAATAATATGAGTTATTGTTATTCCTATCCCCATACTAAGTTCTTTCCATCATCTATCATAAAGTACTATTCATACTTGCATATTCCAGAATCATAAAAGGAAATCGAATATGCATGGAAGTACTTACTTGGAAGCTGCAGGAAGAAGGCTTGATGTGTGTGTAGTGAGATGGCAAACGACTCTGATACCAACCTGTAACGCCCGCCTTTTTCCCACACCTTACGGTGTGGTGGGAAAGCGGCGTTACGCTTGACATACATGAACATATAAAACATCTTAATGCAGCGGAATAATTTTTTTATTTTAACTTACTACATGAACCATATATATATGCCTAAATTATCATTCATGAACATGGTGACGTTGTAACTTAGCATATTACCATCATACATAGCATCATGATATAAACTTTCCATAACTTATCCATAAGCATCATAAGTAGCAAGTAACTTATCCATAACATCATAAGTCATAAGTCATTCATTAAGCATAACCATTATAAGCATAGCATAACATCTAAGGAGGCATTTCAAAACCCAAGACATGCAATGCGTGTAAATAAAAGAATCCTTTGCCATGTCACCGCCACACACACACACACATGCTCTTGCCTCTCCTGCTGCTTCCCTTAGTAACCCCTTGCTTGATCTACGGTACAAGAAACATAAGACTGTAAGCACAGAGGCTTAGTAAGAGCCTTTCCTACTCTCAAAATCCATACGTCACATAAACATCATCATACTTATAATGACATTAGTCTTAACATAATCATAAACATAATCATACTAGTCATGGCATCATTCTTAACATAAACATAAACATAAACATAAACATAAACATAAACATAAACATAAAAAAAACATAAACAAAAACATAAACATACTTATCATGGCATATTTCTTAATATGAACTTAAGCATAAACATACTTTTCATGGCATAATTCATAACATGAATGAATGCATGAGTCAAATGCGTATACCATAAGGATGCTTAATTTGAAAACCATAGTTATAAATCCTTGAACATAATCATAACATCATAGGGGGGTCCCCGGCTTGTACCACATACATACATTATATGCGCGCATCCCTAAGTAAATACGAGATAACAAATCTCGACCTACTAGGGTAAGGACAGCTACGATAGTCCTAGAACCGAGGTGTTCTTAAGGTGCCCATCCCTGTTGGACAGCTTCGGTAGTCCCAGAACCGTGGACAGCTTCGGTAGTCCAGAACCAGGGCGTTCTTAAGGTGCCCATCCCTTGGACCCTTACTTTGGTCCGGTACAAGCCCATTCATAAAAATAAAATACTTCACATGCTTCATCATTCATAGAACATTCTTTGGATAACATATTCTTGTTTCATGAAACTGGACATAAGGATAGGAACAGCTGCGGTAGTTCCAGAACCGTGGACAGCTACGGTAGTCCAGAACCAGGGCGTTCTTAAGGTGCCCATCCCTTAGCATGACATAAACATACTTAACATTTCATCATTCATACTTATCATCATGATGCCTTAAAGGCATGAACATTCATCATCATTCATTATCTTCTTCATAAGGTATGTCATGCATACATCATTTTGTCTTAGAGCTATGATTATCATTTTCATTTATCATCTTCATTCTTAAACATGGCATACATACATATCATTCATAAAACATGACATACATACATATCATTCCTTAAGCATGACATACATACACATCATTCATAAAACATGACATACATACACATCATATCTAAAGCATGTCATACATACTTAATTAGCATCTTAATCCATAAATCATGCATGGTCATGGTACATAGGAAACATGCCTAAATCTTTTCATACATGATACATTTCCCTAGGTTCATGACATATGATTAAAACATTCATGAATAAAACATAACATATAACCTAAACATACGAAGTCATGATACCTAGCATATGAAGTTAGGGTTTTGGTAACATAAAGATCCTCCCATCTTGCTTAACCATATACTTACATCTTAATACCCTATACTCTAGCATCCTTGAGACCTTAGCCCAAACCAAACCCTAAATTAGGGTCTTGGCCGAAACCCTAAAGGACAATAAGTCCATAAGAAATTTACATAGGTCATGATCAACATTCCATACCCTACATACTATGCCATAGAAAACCATTTGATCCCTTATTTGGATTTAACTCCAAGTCCTAGCCCTAAATCATAAGTTGCCCGAAACTCAAAGAGGAACACAAGCCCAAGAAAAATTCATAAAATGCCCAATTCACATCTATTACCTTACATATAATACCATGGAAGCCATTTGAACCCTTGCTTGGAGTTAAACCTAACTTCTTGCCCTAAAACCCCTCTTGGCCGAAAGTTACAAGGGCCCTAAACCATGTAAAACTTTCACATAAACCCCTATTAACACCATTTTACAACATGAGAAAACATAAGAAACATCATTTGAGTGTTAGATCCAAACCCAACCATAGGAACCTATGGTGGCCGAAAGTTACAAGGGCCCTAACTTTAGTTTTCTCCACATATAGTCCAAACAAATCATTGCATCATGAAAATAACTCGGAAACTATTATACCACAGGTGAGGGAGTCTTAGCTTTCTTGATCTTGATTATAAACCTTGAATAGAGAATCCAAAAGAATTTTCCTTGACCTTAGACTACCCTTATCCTTTGTAGCCTTGTAGAAATCCCTTAGATCTTGAAGAAGAGGTCTCCTTGTGAGACTTTCCCAAAGGGAAACCCTCCTTGTAGGTTTCGGCTTGGAAGAGAAAGAAGAATGAAAGAAGGAGTTTTGGTGGATGAAGAGACAAATGCTTAAGTGCTAAGGTGTCTCTTCCATTCCTCCCTCTTATATACTAGATGAAGGAGGCAAGTGAAGAGACATGATCCTATGACTCTTCACTTCCTTTAGCCATAACAAAAACCACTTCATTCTCTCCTAGCACTTCCTTGCTAGGTGAATTGGTTAGTACATGCATGGTGGTATCATAAGTCGAAGGTTCAATCTTTGGTGCATGCACTTTATTTTTCTATTTTATGTTATTTTTTTTCTATTTTCGAAAATTCCCCTAATACCCACCCATGATCATGCTAATATTCCTAATTATCACCGCTTTATATTTATATTAAATTCCACCTAAAATCCACCAATAACCATGGTCTTAGAAAAGCCTATTAGTACTTAGCTTCTCAATTTAAATGAGAAAATTATGGATAACTAGGCTAAAGTTCATACTAGTATCTCTAGGTTCCTCGAAAAATTATCTAAACATGATCAATATTTTAAAGAAAATATTGAGAAAATTATCCGGGTCGTTACAGGAAGCATGACTGGTGAAGGAGAAAAGGTATTGGGATATTTGAAAGAAGACTATGGAAAGATAAAATAAGCGAAAGTAAAGATGACAAAATCACCGACGATGTTCGAGGACATAGGGGAAAAATAAAATGGTGATCCAAGTCTTCAGAGAATCAAGCAGGAGATCCTAGGAGGAAAGGGCGATAGTTTTTCGTATCGCCGACGGGGGAGTAATATATCTTATGGATCGTCTATGTATTCCTAATGATCCGGAGCTGTGGAGGGTGATACTAGTAGAAGCTCACGAAACCCCTTATTCGATGCATCCGGGATCCACCAAAATGTATCAAGACCTGAAGGAAAATTTCTAGTGGTCCGGTATGAAGAGAGATGTGGCTCGGCATGTTAGTACTTGCCTAACATGCCAACGAGTGAAGGCGGAACACCACCGACCCGGAGGAGTTCTGCAGCCCCTTCCAATCCTGGAATGGAAATGGGAAGATATCTCTATGGATTTCATTTCAGGACTTCCTATGACTATGAACGGATATGATGCAATATGGGTAATAGTGGACAGGTTGACGAAGTCTGCTCACTTCTTAGCTATCAAGATGACTTATTCGATTGAGCAACTGGCTCAATTATATGCTAAGGAGATAATCATACTTCATGGAATTCTCAAGACCATCATCTCTGATAGGGATGGTTGCTTTACCTCACATTTTTGGGAATGCATCCAGAAGTCTCTCAGCACTAAACAAAGGTTCAGTACCGCTTTTCACCCTCAGACTGACGGGCAAACTGAACGTGTAAATCAAGTACTGGAGGATATGATGAGAGCTTGTGCTCTGGATTTCAAAGGGAGTTGGTGCCGATATCTAGGTTTAGCGGAGTTTGTATACAATAATAGCTACCAAGCTACTATCGGAATGGCACCCTATGAAGCCTTGTACGGGAGGAAATGTAGGTCTCCCATCTGTTGGCACGAAAGTGGTGAAAAAAAAGAAATGGGACTCAAGATGGATCTTATCGACGACACCACCAGAGCTATACAGAATATTCGACAACGGATTGACGCTGCTCAGAGTCGGCAGAAGAATTATGCGGATGTTCGGCATAGGCCACTGGAATTTGAGGTTGGAGATTTGGTATTCCTCAAGGTGGCTCTTATGAAAGGGGAAACGAGATTTGGGAAGAAGGGAAAACTAAGTCCACGTTACGTGGGGCCATACCCGATTCTGAAAAAAGTTGGCAAGGTGGCATATGAACTAGAGCTACCTCAAGAGATGTCGCTATCCATAACGTGTTACATGTATCAATGCTCAAGAAGTGTATCGTAAATGCAGATCAAGTGATCGAGCCACAGACAATACAAGTTCAGGAGGAACAAAGTTTTGAAAGCTGATCTATCCAGATCTTGGATTGGGAAGTCAAGAAGTTATGGAACAAAGAGGTGCCTTTAGTCAAGGTCCTATGGCAAAGTCAACGGTTCGAGGAAGCTACATGGGAACGCGAGGACGAGATGAGACGCAAGTACCCAGAGCTATTCTAAGTTCGAGGACGAACTTTCACGAGGTATGGGGATTGTAACGACCTGGAAAATTCTCTCAATATTTTCATTAAAATATTGATCATTTCTAGATGGTGTTTGAGGAAGCTAGAGATACTAGTACGAATTTTAGCCTAGTTATCCATGATTTTCCCATTTAAATTGAGAAGCTAAGTACTAATGGGTCTTATATGAGCTTTTCTAGTACCATGGTTATTAGTGGATTTTAGGTAGAATTTAATATAAATATAGATGAGTTTTAATTAGGAATATTAGCATAATTATGGGTGAGTCTTAGGGGAATTTTCGAAATTAAAAGAAAAATAAAAAAATAAAATGAAGTAAAAATAAAGTGCATGCACCAAGGATTGAACATTGGACCTAGTGTACCACCATGCATGTACTAACCAATTCACCTAGCAAGGGAGTGCTAGTAGAGGATGAAGTGGATTTTGGTTAAGGCTTAGGGAAAATGAAGAGTCATCAAGTGAAGAGACTCCATGACTCTTCACTTGCCCTCCTTAATGTGGTATAAAGGAAATGAGAGAGGTGGAATGGGAGTTACCTTTCTTCCTTCTTCCACCAAGCCCACTCCTCTTCCTCCTCCTCCCTCCTTCTAGCTGAAACCCACAAGGGGATTTTCCCTTTGGAAAAGCTACACAAGAAGGCCTCATCTTCAAGATCTAAGGGTTTTCCATAAGGCTATAAGAGCTAGGGGTAGCCTAAGGTCAAAGAAGTTCTTTCGGTTCTCTATGTTCAAGGTGAAAAATCAAGATAACCCAAGGTAAGACTCCCTCACCTGTGGTATGATAGGTCTCCTTGATGTTTATCATAATATGAAGTTTCTTTTGGGTTTTATGTTGAGAAAAACCATGAACTTGGCCCTATAACTTTCGGCCACCATGCTTTTGGGTTCAAAAATGATGTTAAAAATCTCACTCATGCTTTCTAATGTTTTCTCATGAGGAATAAAGAATAAAATAGGATTTGGAGAATTTTTGAAGTACCCTATGACCCTCTAGGGTTTCGGCCACCACCATGATTCCATGGTTAGGGTTGGGTCTAACCCTTCAAGTATGTATCTTGTATATCCTCATGATATAATGGAGGTTGAGGGTGATTTATGTGAATTTTCACATGGCAATGTAACCCTACAAGTTTCGGCCAAGATGGGTGTTGGGACAAGGAGTTAGGGCTTACTTCATGTATGGGTTCCAATGGCTCCTATGGTATGATATGGATGGTGTTAGATGATTAATTGGAAATTTTACGAAGTGTTCCATGTACCCATGGCCCTTGCATGTTTCGGCCAACCCCAAGAAGTAGGGCTAGGAGTTAGGGTTAACCCTAATCATGAGCCCTAATAGCTTCCTATGACCTTATAGGTAATGTATGGTCTTTCCTTTTCCTTATGCTATCTTATGTGTCACATGAATAATAGAACCTCTTACATACAAGTTTTGGCCAAGCAACTTGATTGGGGTTTAGGTGGAGTTAGGGTTTCAAGAATGATTGTTTATGGCTTATTATGATGTATACATATATAGGTTCAAGCATGTGGTAGAAATTATGTTACCTATAACCCTAACCTTAAGTGTTATGTTCATGGTTGGTATGTTATGCTAGATGCCATGCTTAGTAGGGTTGTTCATGAATGTCTTATGTTCTATGCCATACACTTAGATAGCACGTAGCGTGTTTATAGGAGTCCTACCCATGTATGCTTGTGGTAGATACTATGCTTATGTATGCAATGCAATGGTTACCTTATATATCATGATTATGCAAGCACTATGCACAAGAATGATGTTTTATGTAAGCATGCCATGTTTTATGAATGAAGATAATGCTTATGCCATTAAGGCATAATGATGCCATGCATTAAGTATGAACGATGAAAGGTCAAGTATGCTTTATGTCATGCTTCATGTAACAAGGTTATGTTATGATTGAATATGCTATGAATGTCCTATGAATGATGAAGCATGTGAAGTTATTTTACTTTATGAATGGGCTTGTACCGGACCGAAGTATGGGTCCAAGGGATGGGCACCTTAAGAACACCCCGGTTCTGGACTACCGACTATGCTGTCCACGGTTCTGGGACTACCGAAGCTGTCCAACAGGGATGGGCACCTTAAGAACGCCCCGGTTTTGGACTACCAAATATGCTGTCCACGGTTCTGGGACTACCGTAGCCGTCCTTACCCTAGTAGGTCGAGACTAGCTACCTCGTATTTACTTAGGGATGCGCGCACATGATATATCTATGTGGTACAAGTCGGGGACCCCAATGATGTTATGATTATGTTTAAGTATTAAATGTATGAATTTAAAAATTAAGCATCCTTATGTATATGCATTTGGCTCATGCATTCATTCATGTTATGCATTATGCCATGAGGGAAAAATATGTTATGTTTACGTTTGATGTGAAGAATTATGCCATGATAGAAAAGGTTTTATGCTTAGAATTTATGTTAAAAGAATTATGCCATGATAGAAATGGTTTATGCTTATGTTTCATGTTTATTTCTATGCCACGTATCATGCCATGCTAAGTAGGGTTTATGTTATATATATATGCCATGTAACATGTCATGATAAGTACGTTCTATGTTTATATTTATGCCATGTATCATGTCATGATAAGTATATTTTGTGTTTACATTTATACCATGTATCACGTCATCTTAAGAATAATTATGCTTATATTTATGTCATGTATCATGCCATGCTAAGTAGGTTTTATGTTTATATTTATGTTCAGGAACTATGTCATACTGAGCGATTTTATATGCTTACGATTTATGTTAAGCACCAAGTTATGCTAATGTTTTGTGTGCATATGTTTATGTGACGAATGATTTTAGTGAGTAGGAAAGGGTCTTACTAAGCCTATGTGCTTATAGTCTTATTTTCCTCATACCGCAGATCAAGCAAGAGGACAATAAGGAAGCGGCAAGAGGGGCAAGAATGTGTGTGTGGTAGTGACATGGCCAATGAAAGATATACCTACAAGTCTTATGCTAAACCTAGGATGGTGTTGTCAAGAACAATTTACACTTGCTACTTATGTGCTTAATGGATGACTTATGTGATCTTATGACATGATGTTATGTATGATGTTAATATGCCAAGTTTCCATGTCACTATGTAGAAAGGCTAGTTAGGTGCATGTATGTGTAAGTTTAAATTATTCCGCTGCATTACGATGTTCACATGCCCCTATGTATGTTAACGAAACGCCGCTTTATGGGGGAAAAAAAAAGGCGGGCGTTACAATTATTTACACATGTTCTATGTTTATATGTCTTCATGTATCTTATGTACCTTATGAATTTTATGCTTTCCATGAAATGTTATATGTTTTAAAATGCATGCGACGTACGGATTTAGTGAGTCGGAAAGAGCTTACTAAGTTTTATATTTATATTTTGTTTGCTTATGTTGTAGATCAACATAGAAATTTCTGAGGAATGGGCAGCTGCAGGAAGGGCTAATGTGTGTGGTGGTGACTTGACTGATCGATCCACTATTAGTGCCATCTATAGACTTAGTTCTTATCTTTAATAAGACATATGTTGCTACTTTATGCATGATACTTGCTAGTTCTTTTGGAGTTTATTTAAGTATGGATGCTATTAGATGTTATATGATGTTAGTTGTGGTTCATTTCCGCTGCAATGTTAGATTCATACGCAATGATATAAGTAAGAAAAAAAAGGGGTTAAAGGTAACGCGCCGCCTAACGGTAAGGGGCGGGCGTTACACTCTGGGTAAGAAAAGATTATAGAAAGTTATTGAAGAGTGTGTGTACTTCCCCAACGGAAGACACATAATTGGAAATAATTTTCTTAGTGTCGTGTAATGGTGAACATGTAACACCCCACTAAAATTCCTTTCAATATTATCCCTAATATTGAGTATAATTGCATGAATAATAGCCATATTGAGTATGATTCATGAATAATAGTAAGAGTTGTGGGAATTTTAGTGTAAGTATTAATGGGCCTTATATGGGCTCTAAATGGTGGAAATTCCTAATGGGCCTTAAATAGCACTTCGTTAGTTATCCTAATGAGCCCCATGAGGATAAAAGAAATAACACATCATGTAATGGGCCTTACTTTAGATGGGCTTACAAAAGAATAAAAAAAATGAAATGATGTAGGTGCCAAGGATTTATCCTTGGACCTTAGAGATGTTGTAAGTCTTAATAATGTGTATGTAACCAATTCAACTGGCAAGGGAGTGCTATTAGGAGGATAGAGGAAATTGTAGATAGGTGTATGGAGGATGAAGAGTCACAATGAAAGATGAAGAGTCACCATGGAAGGTAAAGGGGTCACCATGGAAGGTGAAGAGACATACCTTTTTCATTTACTATAAGAAGATGAGGAAGAAATGCCACAAAGCATCTCCTCATTCTCCTCATTGCCGAAAACCAAGGCCCTCTCTCCATCAAAAAAAAATTCACTCCAAGAAGTTCTAGTGAAGGCTTTGTACTTGTGAAGCAAAGGAAGAGCCAAGTTGCAAGAAGTTCTTTCTTTCTCCTTCTAGGTGATATATATTGTTTGGAAATCTTTAGCACAAGAGTAAGACTACTCTCACTAGCAACATAATAGCTTATATATGTTTTGTTCATGTCCTTGTATGCTCTTGAGATGTGTTGCTAAAATCGTGAAGCTTTCCCTATAAGCAAGTTTCGGCCAGGCAAGGGTTTTAGGGCCTATGTTTGTGTTTCATGCTATCTAATGACTTCAATGTGTTGGATTGAGAGAACCGATTGAGGGGGGGGGGGGTGAATATCGAAAAACGCTTTTCGGATGAAAACATAGAGCAAATACGCAGAGGAATAAACACAATCGCGAACACAGGTAGTTTTACTTGGTTCGGAGCATAGGTTGACTCCTACTCCAAGGCCCACGGTCGTTGACCCTTTTTTGCGGGCAATTCTATAAGTGCGCAATTCAGTTTACAAGATTGATGAATTTACTAGTATAACAAAATAAACTTTAAAAAGAAAACTCTTCTTTTACCGACGTCCGATGTAAGTTGTCTTTTCGGAGCAGCGGGACGTCGTCGGCTCTTGAGTCTTGAGTCGGGAGGTTTCCGGAGCAGTGCGCGGGAGCAGAAGAGAGTGCATGCATTGGAAAGAATTGTTGTTCGAAGCCTTGGGGTCGAGGCCCCTTTTATAGGCCCTGGGGGCGCCCGGAACGACGGGGGCGCCCCCCACGTGTCGGCCGATCCGACTTTCACTCGGTCAGCTTTTGATCCCTTCAAACTCGGGATCAGAACTTGACCGGGGCGCCCGGGACGCTGGGGCGCCCGGGTTGACCAGGTCAAATCTTATCCCTTGGCTTCGCTGGCTTCTCTTCGTTGGCTTGCACTGGGGGCGCCCGGGCCGCTGGGGGTGCCCGGGAGCATGGGGGGCGCCCGGGAGCACGGGGGCGCCCCGCCCTTGAGCTGTCAAAGCTTTCCTTTGCTTCATGTGTTTTGTGTTCACCTTGGGGGCACCCGGGACACTCCGGGCGCCCTGGTCAGCTGCTGCCTCACTCCTTTGAGGCTCTCTGAGCTGTAGACACTCGCTCCTTTGGTCCTGCATCCAGGGTTAGTCCAAAACACCATAAAGCAATAAGATGTTAGTTTATACAGCCTTAGCTGTCTTTGTTCTGACTTTGGGCCTCCAAAATGGAGCCCTAGGTTGAACCGACGCCTACTGTTCCCTCGACGGGGAACGTGTCCTCACCTACTCCTCTCGGGAGAATGTACCTGATGCTAACCGGCTCCTCCGGTTGGACTTTTGCCTAGCGGTCCTTCGCCTGGTCATGGATACCAAGCAGTCCTTCGCCCGGTCTTGGATACCAAGCAGTCCTTTGCCCGGTGCCTAGCATTCCTTCGCCAGGTCTTCAGTCCTAAGCTGTCCTTCGCCTGGCGCCTAGCAGTCCTTCGCTAGGGCTTCAGTACCCTGGCATTCCTTCGCCAGTGCCTAGCAGTCCTTCGCTAGGACTATTTACCGTGGCATTCCTTCGCCAGTGCCTAGTAGTCCTTCGCTAGGACTTTTCCTGCACACTTACGTAACATGTTAGATAACAAATAAGACTTAACTTTTGAACCCTTTTGCCATTTTCAAAACTCAGGTTCGACTTGGGTGCTTTCTGCTCCAACAATCTCCCCCTTTTTGATTAATGACAATCCTGGTACAAAAAGTTAAGTTAATCAGAGCAAGTAAAAATTAATTTTTGTTCCCTCCCCCTGGAAGGAATCTCCCCTAGATTTTTCAAAAGATTGTGGGGTTTTTGAAAATTATTTCTAAGTTTAAGAGTGGATTATTTACTTAGAATTATTTTCAACAGAAAATAGTTTTGTTTGTCTATTTTGTAGAACTTGTAGAATATTTATGTTTAAATACATAGAAAACTTAAGAAGGATTCTGAAAACTTATGTTTGAGTACTTAAGGAGAATTTTGAAGCCTTAAGCTTAAAGTACTCACAAGTTTTGAAAGCTTTAAGTTTTAAAGTACTTTGTAAACTTGAAAACTTTAGTTTTAAGTACTTAGCACGTTTTTTGAAAATTTACGAACTTTAGTAAAATTTTGAAAACTTAAGTACTTAGTAAATTTTGAAAACTTAAGTACTTAGTAAATTTGAAAACTTAAGTACTTAGTAAAATTTTGAAAACTTAAGTACTTAGTAAAATTTTGAAAACTTAAGCACTTAGTAAAATTTTGAAAACTTGAGTACTTAGTAAAATTTAGTAAACTTAAGTTTTGAAATCCTTAGTAGAAATTTTGTACACTTAAGTTTTGAAGTAGAAGGATTTTTTGAAAATAAGTTAAGTACTTTTTGAATAAAGGATAGAGTTTAAAATTTTGAATTTTGAACACAAAAATTTAAACTCTTTGAAAATAAGTTTAGTACTTTTTGAATAAAGGATAGAGTTTGAAATTTTGAATTTTGAACACAAAAATTTAAACTCTCCTTTCCTACCTCTCCCCCTTTGCCATATATCAAAAACAAATATAGCAAAAATAGAATAACTAAATTGGATAAAAAGTAAATTGCATAATTTGCTGTACCGAGCCAATTCAGGATATGAACTAAACCAAATTAGTTTCTTTTAGGGTCCTGTCTAACCCGATTAGCTACTTACTAACTGTTATAAATAGTAGTTTTCGCTGGGGTTAGTCAAGTCAAGTGTTCTGTTCAAGTTAGATTTTCTAAACTTGACACTTAACTTGATTACTGTGTAAGTTGTATTTAGTGCCCCAATTACTGCAGATGCACTGACTTAAAGCATCTTGAATTAAGGCAAAGACCTAAGCATCTCAACCCATTCTAGGTTATCAATCAAAAGAATCCTAAGGTGCTTGTGAGGTGCTGGCTTTTAAATCTATAGGTGCATGCAGTTCTAGGGTTAGGGCCTAGGCTAAGTCCATTTGCGAAAAAGCCCTAGTTTTAAAGGGGTAGTTTTGAAAATAAAACTAAGTCGAAAAATATTTAAATTTTTTCAAAACTAAGTAAAATTTGATTTTTGAAAGCATTTAAAAATTAAAAACTGATTTTAAAAACATTTAAAAATTTTAAAGGCAAAAAAAACCAAAAAGCAAAGTAGACCTATTCTACCAAGTATAATCCTAACTGCCTTCTTAGTGAACTGAACTCAGACTCAGGTAGGGGTTTGGTGAATATGTCAGCTAAGTTAGATTTAGAGTCTACATGCTTAAGGACTATCTCACCCCTGGCTACATGATCTCTTACAAAATGGTGCTTAACTTCTATGTGTTTAGTCCTGGAATGTTAGATTGGGTTTTTAGTTAGATTAATTGAGCTTATATTGTCAATAAAAACTTGGGTTTGGGTGTAATTGAGCTGAAAGTCCTTAAGAGTGTGCATCATCTATAAAAGTTATGCTACACATTCTCCTAAGGCAACATACTCAGCTTCAGTTGTGGATAGAGCTACACAGTGTTGTTTTCTGCTGCACCAACTTACTAGACTATTTCCTAATAGTTGGCAGCTTCCACTTGTGCTCTTTCTATCTAATTTACAACCAGCGTAGTCAGAGTCCGAGTATCCTGACAAATTAAAAATTGAAGTCCTAGGATACCAAATCCCTACATTTAGGGTACCCTTAACATATCTTAGTATTCTTTTTAGGGCTGCTAAGTGCGTTTCCTTAGCACATGTTTGGTATCTAGCACACATTCCTACAGAAAAAAGGATATCAGGTCTACTGGCTGTAAGGTACAGTAGACTTCCTTTCATACTACTATAGAGTTTAAGGTCTACTGGT